>JAYKQN010000004.1:26107500-26440000 GCA_036785175.1 Eupleurogrammus muticus | reverse complement strand
TGATCTGATGTTTCGACCTTTGCACCAAAGTCTTTATTTAGCTGTTTGTGTTTTTCTCCTGCCCGTTGAAGGTGGACATGGAGTTAGGTCTTCTGAAGGGGCCAGCATCCGGCTCATTGTTCCGCATTTAGGTGAGAGGCTGGGATGTGGCCTACCCTCCATTCACCTCCATGGGCAGGGGTCTGGGAAGAGCATTGTGCGGCCGTTCATAAGGGGGGAGGAGGCGCTTCTTATTCTTTTCATCGCAGGCCCCCGAAAATATGATGGGATTTCAAGCTGCACGGATTCCGTTGGGCGTCGGATGTGTTTTTGGCTCCGGTGTCAGGGATTCCTGAGTTGATTAACGCCTCCTCTGCCGATGATTAATGGAGTGTTTTGCACCTCTGTTTGTTTTGGGAAGAGACCCTGGAAGCGGGCTGAGGAGGGGAGAGGCCGTTTTCATAAACGCAATTGTTAAATCAGGGAAACAAAAACACGCCGCGCAGTCGATGCAAATGTTTCAAAAGATGATGTTGTCGTAACCTCTCAAACCCAGGTTTTCTCCTTTACTCCACAATGTTCCCATCCTGGAAGAGGGATCTGTCCCCCGTTAGTCTTCCTGAGGTTTCTTCCCTTTTTCCTCATTGTTTTAGGGTTTTAGGGAGTTTTTCCTCTGATGTGATTGTCTGAGGACAGGGATGTTGTAAAAAACGCTGAGGCCACGCTGTGATTTGTGCTGTGGACTTGACTCCTTCTTTTGCTCTTTGTGTTTCTCTTTATTCAAAGAGAGAATAAAGACAATAGTATATAGTGTATGTATATAATTTACTGTTGGTCCCTCTGGTGACAAATTTGTGTGTTCAATTATTTAATTATAATATACAAAATATTATATAATACAATATTCTGGACAATTAAATTCACTACTATTAGTACTGGTACTTGGAACACTAGTGATATTGATCAGTAGCTTGTTTTATATACAATAAGCATTTAATAATAATTATTACAAATCTATCCAAAATACTGCAAATGAGTTTTTGTTATGGTATTGCCGTTGTAATTTATAATAAAAACTATTAAACACTAAAACTTTTAAACACTAGTAATTTTAAATTTACTACAGTATTACTGCAGTGAATCACAGTGGTTAGAGTTATTGTTATTGTATTATAAGGCAGTTAATCACACAATACTGTTAATACAACCAAAATCACAGCATTTAAGAGCCAATCCTGGAATATAACTAACTATAACTATAACGTGAAATGGTGTCATCTTCCCAAACAGCCACTTAAATTAAACAAAAAAATGATTTATTCACAAAAAAGTCTGTATTTACAACAATGTTCAACAATCCAGCTTCAGGGTGGACGAACAACCAAAACAGCTCTACCTAGAAAATAAATCACAACAGCCTTACCTTCCTAATTTACCAGAAACAGGGGAAAACTAGAACAAATCAAAAAGACAGTCCACCCTACTATTCAGACAGAATTCCCGCACCGGCCGCCATCTTGGTTTCTTATATGCTGGGTGTTGTTCAGCCGCAGCCAATCACAGGCGAGGCCAGGAAAATTGCTGAGCCAATCAAATCCTGGAGACGGCACGTCCCTGTTTGCATAAAAGGAGACAGGGAACACAAGCAGACACAAACCACACAGTCATAAATACAATAACACACACACACACACACACACACACACACACACACACACACACACACACACACACACACACACACACACACAAACACACACACACACACACACACACACACACACACTATTCAGGTGTTTTTTATTGTACATTTGTACATTTTTTATTTTACAGTAAAGACACAATGCTGCAAACAGAAGTAGCTACTATACAAAAGAATAATATCCACCAATTGTTGTACTTTTTTTTTGTATTATTAGTCATCGTGATCAGGAGAAATGTGGAGTCATAGTCCCACGTCTGTGTGAAGAATCCTGAGCTGGAATCTGGGTGGAAACGATGAATAATTAGTGAAGGCTGAGCAGCGCCGCAGGAAAGTCCTCACGGAAAAACGCAGTGTGAGTGTTGTTATGTTGTTTGACATGACAGTCGAGACCCCCCCCTCCTCAAAAACACCCCCCACCCCCCTCCTCCTCACCCCCCAACATCCTTCCCTTGTTTGTTTGTATCTCGTATTCTGGAAATAGTCGTCAGTGAGGTGGAGGTTGTTGATATGCACCAGGAGGAGGAGGGAGGGAGGGGGGGGCGTGATGGCGGCCGCTCACCTTACCGTAAATATAGAAACCCCTGAGGCGGGGGTCCTCCAGGACGGCCAAGTGTGTGTGGGGGGGGTGCGTTCCCCACAGGCACGCCCAGTGCCAGTAACCAGGCAGGGGGGGGGCAGCGGCTCCCATAGGAAGCCCAGTGTGTGGCGTCCTCCGGTCGTGACCAGGATGATTAACAGTTCCTTCCTCTCCCGCTCAAAGGGGGGGTGGGGGTGTGTGTGTGTGGGGGGGCATTGTCCCGGTGAACAGACGGGCTGCCGACACCTCGTCCTGGGCAGGGAAGTGAGTCTCCGGGCCCGGGGAGCCGCGCCGGGGGCCCAACGCCCGATGCCACATTCCAATCCAGACATTCTTTCTCGCTCGTGTTTTGACAATTCAAGTGGGAATAGGAAGACTGGAGGCTCGAAAAAAAAAAAAAAAAAAGAAAAAGAAAAGAAGGCTGAGGCACTTTTCATGGGTCACACATGGGGGGTCGGGACCTCACAAGCAGCTGGAGGAGGATAAATGTGAGGATGTTTGAGCCACACAAATTCCTATTGTTTTTTTTGCTGTTTTAAAATTGTGACGCGGAGCAATAAAGAGACGTATTTAAGTGATCCAGTAAATAAGGGGACGCCACTCTTTGGTGGAATCACCAGCGATGCAGCGATGACAGGGGGCGACCACAGATTCCTCTTCAAAGGGTCACAAGTTAAAACGGTTGGGAACCACATGCTTATGTTCACTCAGCTACATTATCCGTCAAACTGTGGACTCGCTTTTACGAGCCGACACAATAACACAGAACACATTTAGGAGACTTGTTTTTCCCCCCAATTCGGTTTGAATGAGTTTTATTTACTATCCCCCTCCACACAAAAACTAATCCAAACATGTGCCGATCCCCGTCCTATGAGAAATTTAAAGACGTGAGATGTGCATTCTTTTAACGTCCAGCACATGTACAATAACGGTGGATTTCATGGTGAAGTAGGAGAGCCAGTAACTTCCTTTATACCGTAATTTAGCTGCAAAGAAGATTGTTATATTGGTTTTGCCTTTTTTTTACGCTGAATCATTCAAGGCATTTTAATGTCAACCCACGTGTGAATGACAGCATGCTGGAGTGATGCTCACCATGCACATGAATGCTAATTTATTCTATATTCTAAAAAAACAGAAAAATATATCAACCTATTAAAATAGAGGCCTAAATCACCTCTTGATGCTGCTGCAAATCCTCTTAATTCCTAATTGAAAGTATGATACTCTTTATGCCCTATTGGATAATGTCCTAAGTGAAAAGGCGACTTAGGCCATTTTATTATAAGACTAAGTCAATGTTTTTGGGATATTTAACGAGATTTATTTAGGGGATTTAGGATAAAGTGCCTGACTTGGGCAATTTAACAAGCTTTCATTGGGCTTGGCTATGGAAGTACACACATATACATATAATGAACATTTGAGCTAGTGAGTAAAGGAGGAAAGTGGTTCCTATAAAGTGCTGCTGCATGTCATATAAAGAGGTGTTGCATAGATTAGAAATATGCATTGCACAAATTTAAGAAAGTTAGAATTACGTGACATTAGTTTAATTTAACTCCAGGTAATTTAAATTCTAAGTTTCCATTATGGAATGAAAGGACACTTTAATCCAGGTTTAAAGCCTTTTTTGATTAAAATGATTTTTAAATATTAATAATAAAATGCTCTGCAAAAATTACTCAGGCCAATATTTGAATAGGAAACAATCAAAATTGTTTCCTGAAGTTATTTTAACACTATAAATACAGTAAATAAAAAAGTAAATAGAGTCTGGACAGCAAGTAATGTATAAATATATAGATCTTTATTCATTTATTTACTCCATATGCTCAGTTAACAGTGTTGGGGATCATTACAACTTGTTACGCTACATGAACGACAGACAGAAAAGTTAGAACTGCTGCAGATAAGTCATTTATGCTTGCCTTCACGTTTAAATCTTTGCATATTACTGTGATAGCGGTGAAACTTAAGACAGATAAGAAGTGAACATAATCCATTAAGTGAAAACATTACAATGACGTTAAGTTGACGAGAAATAATACAACAAATACTGTAAATGTTAATTCACTACTACGTATGTAACTGGAGTTAAATAAAACAAAAAATAAAATCAGTTCTTTGTAACATATGACCGTCAACACTGCTTGATAATAATATAATATACCTTTAGAATGCAAAAACATTATATTTGATATAAAGTATCAGTGCATAATCATTTCCTTTTTCCACATAAACACATAATACAAACATTTGGAAATACACAGGGGTTCCCAAAAAAAAATAACCGTTTTGTAGTTAATCTGTAGTTTAATGGTCAAAAAGCAGAAGCGAGGGTGATGTACGGCGTGTGAACGAAGGTTTGGTGCTTTTAATGTATCCTGAATTACAATAAGTGATGATAAAACGAGGACTTTTAACACATAATAATAAAGCTACAGTGAACCAGAGCAGACTGGTGCTACTTCTCTACACACGTGGAGTTTCTGCAGCCTGCCCTGCAAGCTTCACGAAAACTTCATAATAAGCCACACACACATTTCCACAGAAGCAGATTCCCTCAGATTTACCATCAGTGAATACAGCAGCACGGACAGCATATACGTCTGGAGTGGAGTGTGGATACCAGGGATGAAATCCTGAATGTGCAACAGAACCAGAGGACTAAAGCGACAGTGTTCACAATCTAAATAAATACACAGTTTATTCTCACTAGTGCTTTTTTTTTTTTTTTTTTTGGCGAAAAACGGTTCTGTTCTACTCTCACGTTGTTCTGATTTGTACACACGAAAAACAAACAAATCTTCTCTCACTATATTTTTCTTTTTCCGTCGTGTTTTCCTAAAACGTCACAGCGTTCTTCTTCTATTCTACTTCTTTTAAGTGGCTTCATGGCGGAGCTGTAAGGTTAAATCTGCAGCTGTCTGGTCTTTCCCTCTACCCTGTTTCTTCCATTAACCTGGAGAGCTTAAAGAACAAACGAGCCAGATGACAGAGTAGCCCTCTCCTCTGTCGATCCCAGTCAACCTGAGTTAGTTGAGCTTTTATAAAAGTACAGGAGCATCAAATAAGAGACCTTTCATAATTAGTAATCAACGGTAATATTGGTATCCATCTGCTTTTTTTGCTTTAAGCAAAACTAAACCTCGATATGGACGTAGCCGCAAAACACTTTCCAGTTTTTAATCAAGCCTCGGCAATCTGCTCTCCTTTCTCTCTTCCGGATGTTCACCGTCATAGTTTTGTTTGAATCTGTGGTAAAGTTGGAATCATTTTTATTCTCATTTTTTTTTTTTCACAGTAGATCAAAGAAATACCTGAGCCTGTTTTTCAGCTGTTTGACATATCACAGTGAATGTGGAGACGGACCAGCAGCGTTAACGTCAGCCTCCGTCTGAAAAAGCCGGGGAAGGAGCAGGGGGGTTTTACAGGGTTCCGTCTGTTGCACAGCGCGACGCCCTGCGGGTTGGAAGATGCTAGTTACAGTTGATTCATGAGTCATTCATCTTTTTTTTTTTTCCTACTTTCCCCTCCTCTCGAATCGCTTGTACACAACAGTCCACAGATTAAGAGTCAGAACAGAGGAGGACAAAGCAGGAGCTTCGAGGCCGTCGCTCGGGGTCTCCAGGGGGTCGTGGCAGGGGCCTACACGGGCGGCGTGGAGTAGCGCACCACGTAGTTGTAGTCGGGCGGCGGGCTGTGACACTCCAGGTCGGCGTCCAGCGCTGAGTCATCCAGACTGAAGTCCAGGGAGGAAACCAGCGGGTACTTCTCCTTCTCTGCGTCGGCCAGCACCGACTCTTTGCTCTTGCTCGCCGCCTTCATCCTGCAGAAGCACAGAGGAAGGAGAACGACGCGGTTCAGACGGGCAGGAAACGTCCCCGCTGTCACGCTACTCTGTCGCCATGTGGAAGTGTGTTTTACGGAAATTAAACAATGATCGGCGTCCACATCTGCTCAGGAATGTGTGAATTCTACTGTGATGACTCAGCTACACCACTTCTTAATTATTTTTCACTGCACTGTAACTTTGTTCTTACTTGTTTTATTTGAATCAATCATTTAATGTTTGTTTTTAATCTTATTTAATTTAATTTAAATTAATTAATTAATTTTAAAAATTTTAAATCTTAGATTTTTTCCTCTTTTAATCAACTGATTTTTAAATTGTATCTTTTAATAATCTTGCCCTCACTATGCAACAGGATGTCCAGGATGACACTAGAATGCTGTTTCTGTATATGCAAGCGTCGTTTTGTGACATCACAGCAACATAGTTGATAGAATTTATAGAATATATAGATTTATTTAGAATTTATAGATAGAGATTTTCCATCTTTATCTTTTTTTCCCCTCTAAAAGAACCTTGATTTAGTCCCCCTCACGATGGACCCAGTAGCTGTTTGGATTTTTGCAAGTTTTACGAAAACTTCATAATAAGCCACATAGCATAGCATATACGTCAAACCAGCATTTAGATTTTTAATCTTATTTAATTTAAATTAATCTTAATTTTTTTTCTTATTTTCAAATATTTAAATCTTTGACTTTTCCTCTTTTAATCAATTGCTTTTAATTGAATTTTGTTTTTAATCAGATTTCCCCCCACTATGCAAAATAATGACTGACACTAGAATACCCTTTCCGTATATGCAAGCGTCATTTTGTGACATCACAGCAACACAGTGAATTTATCCACCCTTCAACTCAATTTACTCCCCCTTACCATGGACCCAGTAGCTGTTTGGATTCTCAGACCGACGAAAACTCGCCATACGATCGTTCGCATGTTACGTAATAAATCATCCCGAGCTTTTCTGCTTCGTTTGACGCTCAGAATATGAGTAATTGTCCTCTATTGTCTTTGGAGGTTGCCATGGGTTTCAGCAGCTCGTCCCTCAGGGCCAAAGGTTCAGAGCCCAGCGGGGGTAAATGACGCTGACGCACTGGAATGCCCTGTTGATGAATACCTGCTAAACCGGGCATCAGCATATAGGCCACAATACACAATGACAGTGTTTCCTTTACAGGGGATTTATCTAAAAACCTATGAGTTATCCTGCGTGTGTGTGTGTGTGTGTGTGTGTGTGAGCGACAGGTGGACTTGTCCTAAACAAAAGGAGCCATTAAACTAACTAAAAGGCCTTTGTAAACCCTCTTGAGTTCAGATGTGGCAGTGATGGAGTGGTTGACTGTGGGTCTAGATGGATGTTTGTAGAAGTCTCTAAATTAATAACAGCGCCTCAGACGGTGCCGTGAACTCAGCTTGTCCTGCAATTTTTCTCCCGTGACGTCGCAGATGTTTGGGAAACGCGTTAAAATGTGCTTTATTGCTGCCGTTTCTTTTAATATTTTGAGTGCAAAACCGCAACGCTTTGAAACAGCAGAATAATGCTGAGGTCAGGGGTATGGCTGTGATAATTAATACCTAACCCCTTCAGACACCTACAGAGACAAAAGATTTACAGAAGCCTTGCTCACATTGATTTTTATCCTTGGATAACCCCGTAATTGAGAACACGCTGTATTATCTCAGTGTTTTTTCCCGCATTCTGTCTGTTTTCGTGTAGTTCGCCTTGCAGGATCCACATCTTAAAGTCATCAAATGATCCGCAGGATTTTGGAGAATGTATCGTAGGCCTAATGTAAGAACTGTTGAGGTTGTGTATTTGGTACCAGACGGACGGCCTTGACCCCCAAGTTAAATCAGCTAAATCTGGGCGGGATCTCGTTCATGGCTCTTTGGGTGAAAACAAAGAGGTTTTAGTGTGTGGGCTCTTAAAAAAAACGGCCGAAACGTCCTTCAGTTTGTCACCTTCGAGCGTCATCCCTCCCTCCCTCTTCTCCTTTGTGCCACCGCGCCTCAGACAAAAAGGGAAAAAGCAGCCGCCGGCTTCTTTGTACATCAGGAGGGACCCTGTGTGTGGCTGTGTGGGACAGTTATTGCGTCTGCATTCCAGCCCATCGGGGAGGTTTCCAGGCAGGTATTTTCCCCGTGAACCGGTGGGTTCATACATGGATGCGATGGTGTGTCCCTGTGTGTGTGTGTGTGTGTGTGTGTGTGTGTGTGTAGGGATGCTGATCGGTGTACGTACGCCAGAGCCATGATGCTCAGGGGCTGGCCCGCCAACGACTCCAGTCGCTTCAGAGTCTGCATGTTGTCGGAGGACAGACCCATCCCACTGTCCGACTGGCCGCCCTGGGGGGGGGGGGGGGGGCGGAGAGACAAAGAGAAAGGGTTAATTAAGATGTCAAACGCCCTCTTTCTGTCTTCAAACAAATAAGAAACGTTTAAAAATCGGCAATAAACCTTTCAAAATAAAAGCTGTTCACAGATTCAGATAACATGTAATACCACATTTCCTGGAATACAGTGAAATGTAAAAAAAAAAATTAAAAGTCAAAATCAGAACAATGTTAGGATTAAAGCTTAAAACAAACAGATGCCTATGCTGTATATGTAGGTTTTAAAAAAATGTTTTAGGATTCAGTTTGTTCTTCAGCTAAAATCCTAAACATAAGATTCCGCTTTGCTTTGAGCTTTGATCGATTTGAGTTCCAGACTTTCTAGGAGCAGGATAAGGAATCAAAGAGCAGAAACATATAGCAGAGACAAATCATGACGGGCTTTAAAATAAATCAACAAAGGGAGTGTAGGCACTGTTGGTCTGAAGCCTTG
The DNA here is from genome assembly GCA_036785175.1 of Eupleurogrammus muticus. Lineage (NCBI taxonomy): Eukaryota > Metazoa > Chordata > Actinopteri > Scombriformes > Trichiuridae > Eupleurogrammus > Eupleurogrammus muticus. The sequence continues at coordinate 26,431,051 of JAYKQN010000004.1, read as the reverse complement.
TTGCTGCGTTCTACACAAACTGCACCACAGTGAGGACTGGGCTTTCCCAGCTGTGTGTGTGTGTGTGTGTCTATGTGGTCATAATGTTGTTAGAAATATGATCATCAACTACCAAAACGTGAAACAGTGATGAATGATGGGAGAACAAGTGATGCATCTGATACCCTCTCATAGCGTTAAAAGGTCCATATTTAGGTATATTTGTTTAATATTCATACTAATATCTAACATCTATTCATTATAACTATGTTTCATGGTTTCATAGTTCGGCCTGTAGCAGCAATACAGTCTGCCTTCTCCCACACACTCACTCTGAAAAACCCTGTTTTCTCCCCTCTCACTCTAATGTGATTGGCTGGGACAGAAGTAAAACACAAGAAGAAGGAGGAGGCGACTACACGGATCCGTGGGAGGCTGCTGTTCATTTCCATCGCTGCATGGACTGTGTTCAGCCAGGCCAGACGCTAACACAGTGACCTGTTGGTCCTGTTTCACGGTTTTCGTGTTAGCAGGAACACCAGAGACCCAAACATCTCCACACAAGCAGTGAAAACGTGTTTATTTCATAATAGGGCCCCTTTAATGGTGTTAATTACTTTAATTACTGTCCCGGGATGGCATTTCTGGTTTAGTGTCAGGGAGAATAACTCACCCCATGGTTCTCATTTGTACCGTCTTCCATGGTAACCTCGTCGAAGGTTTTCACACTCGCAGGACGGATCTTGATGTTCCTGGCAAAAAAAAAAAAAAATTATATTTCCAGGGTAAGAGTCCAAAATACAGTGAAAATGTTCTGTTTCTGTTTAGAGAATTGTCTGATTACACTGGAGCCAAAAGGCAAAGCTCAGCTAAGAAACCGCAGGAACTTAATCACTAAGGTCAACAACGTGTAGCACATATGACATTTTACTTTGAAAACACACCTTGTTGACTTTGCATTTCAACACTGAGAGGTTTAAATGACTGCTAATTTAACTTAAGAGGTAGCTGCCATTACTGCTTTTCAACACCTCCTCAGTAAACACACTCGGAGGATCTGTGAAAACCTAAGAGCTCAAACTAATATTATTTTAAGTGGACATGAATCTAGAAGCAGGCGCTATGGTTTTCAGGGGAAATTCCTCACAGAAGCCACAATACTAACAGCTCTCTGGCCATCAAGCTGACATGTGTATAGTGCTTATCACGTGCCAATCTGGCCTGTCATTGTCCTCTGGTCAGACCCTAATGTTCCTCTGGTAGACTTCAGTCTGAGAGCTGCAGGAACACGGTTTTGGATAATATTCAGCGCGAAGTGGGAAAATGATTTAGGCATTTCCTTTGCAAAACAGACCACACTGTTGGACCTTCAACAATCTGATGGTGGTTTTACACGCTTTTAAGATAAGGTGATTTTTATTTCCTTTGAACGCATTAACAAGGTCATAACAATAGGGGAGTTTGACAGATTTGAGCCAACAACACTAACAGCCATGCCAGCAGCTCTGTAAAACTGTGTGCAGACACTAAAGGGATGTGAGCTTCATGCTAATGTCACCATTACATCAGACTAGCTATGCAAAGCATCATGGCTTCTCCCTCCCCCCAAAAAAGCACATTTTCAAACTCATAGAGGCACCAGAAAAGTCAGAGAATCACCTCTGCACATCTGCAGGATTCATATCCTGGGAACCATGAATGTCTGCAAAACATTTTGTGCCAATTAAGTCTGTGGATGTCAACATGTTTCACGGAATAAGTGAAAAACTCACTGGTGCAGATAGTACAGATAATAATATCTCTACAAAACATCCTGGCAATCTACCCGATAATTGCGGAACGATTTCAGTCTGGATCGCAGTGATGGGCCGACCAGCCGTTGCCTAACATCGCCTTGAGGCCGTGGCGCCGGCGCGGCTTAAAATCAACCCAGCATTCAAAAGATTGGATGAAATAACAGGATCTATGAGCACGTGAGTTTCAGTTTCAATCTATTTGACATGGACAATGAGGCGTGTTCCCACCAGGTGCTCCCGGAGTCGCGGTGTGAGACGGGTCGCGTTGGCGTCTCCTCCGATGTCTTGGTAGCGGAGGGGTCTCCCACCTTGGCCAGCAGGGCTGTGTTGATGGGGATGTAGTGCTTCCCCTCCTAAATGGACATAGCAGAGACAAAACTTGACTGGAGCCTCTCCCTGGCACGGTGTAGTGTATTTATAAGCTGAGTGCACACTATTCAAACACACACACGTCCACAGGTTGTGGCGAGCAGCCAAAGAAACAGAGGTCACGCCTAATAAATCCAGCACAATGTTCCTGATTTTCAGAGTCTGTGAGCAGCCTTCCTGCACTGTAACAATAACTTTATTAATGAGAGCAAACCCCTCCGCTGTTCTCTCTGTGGATTGTTTCTCATGAGAATGGCTTTGTCTGACCCATTTGTAATGCGACATGCTGCAGTGTTTATTTCCTGTGACGTCCGGCTTTGTCTTCATGTTCGGTTAAAAACCAAAGGTGAGTTTTTTTCTGAGTTATAGAATAGATTGCAACAATACGATCCTCCCCCCCCCACTGGTGTTTTTCATGTCTCATGGCTCCTATTTGCTTGTGTTGTACGTGTTGTTTGTGCTATGCTGTTTGTGTTATTGATTTCCCTCTAAACACTTTGGTCAACATCTGTTTCTAAATGTGCTCTATAAATAAATTGACTTGACAAACCACAGTCCTCTGTTGGCACTGCAGTAGTAGTGAAACTGGATTCCTTATCTCTCTGCGGTAATGTGCATTCTAGACCAGGGGTGGGCGATCCTGGTCCTGGAGGGCTGGTGTGGGTGCAGGTTTTTGTCCTAACCAAGTACTGACAAACTTGATTCCTAGTAATACAAGTCCTCATCAAGGACTCTATGTATGTTACTGCTTGGTTGGAACAAAAACCTGCACCTACAGTAGCCCTCCAGGGTTAGTGACCTCTGCTGCATCTTGTTCATTCTAAAGACTGGAAATGATCTGGTCTTGTTACGGCCACAGTTCAATTAACTTCTCTCTCGTCCACCCTCCTGTTTTAGTATGATATTAAATTCCTTTGAGACAAGAATAATTACTATTTCACACAATGACACAAGAAATGGTCATAGTTTGCTTTCTTCTTTAGTGAGATTAAAAACTAGCTCTAAATATGTTTGTTATATTCATAAATTGAGAATATGAGCAGAGGTAGTATTTTCTCCTAAAATTATGTTTTTTTGTGTGCATGATGATTATGACGCATCACTTCAAGTATTCAAGACATGCAGGATCTGATTAGAGTGAACAGACACTTTGGAGCCGGACCAACCGGGGTCCAGGGTCAGGTCACGCTGAGCAGGAACCACGTGGTCACATGAAGACATCCGAATTGAATGTTTGCAAAAATGAAGGTTTATAAATGTTTGCCTAAAAACAAATACTGGGATTTTTTTTTTGCCTCCTGTGAATTCTGATCAAAGCTGTTTTACAGCTGTTTTACAACATCTCGCAGCGCTTTCTGACAGACAACGTTACCTTGCGCCACACCAGGAATGAAACGCTTTTCCTCATGTGGTTTAAATGTGTGTGTTTCCCTTATCAGGCCAATTCTTGAATCTCACCACTGTATGTGACTCATGGAGAACTACTGACTTATACAGCTGGGTTTTGTGGTGATATGTAACTTTAATGTGGAAGTTTGGTTTCATTCTTACATAATTAACCAATTCCTCAAGTCTGAATTAGCTTTCCTGAAAGTAGATGTTCCGTTCTATACGCAATGTTTGTTATTACTCGTACCTGCTGCACGCTGGCCTGGAGCAGGTCTCCCAACCTTTCCACCAGCTCAGTGAAGTTCGGCCTCTCCTGTGGCTCCCCCTGCCAGCAGTCCAACATGGTCTGATATCTACGAGCACGAGAAAAAACACCACTGAAACAACACTGAACACCGTAGAAACACAAAAACCTTCAGGGTACTGGGTGGACGCTTTTAATGCTCCTGTATTGTCAAGTGGGACTTTACTGCTTTTCAAAGTATTTGACACCTTGAAGTGCTCATACCCTATTCTCTATTTTCAGGGGTTTTTAACCCTCTGGGACTGTATCTGATTCTCTCCAGGTTTCGGATGTGAAGGCCGGTAAGAGCGAGCCGTCGGGTTTCTGACGAGCTGTCAGCGTCTCTGCCCATGTGGGAAGACTCAGAGCCGCGTGTGAGTTCCCATCACGCCGGCCGCTCTCGTTTCATGGAGGAATTTAGAAACCGAGCACCACGGCCCGCCGTCTGAATTACGTTCACAGCATGCCGCTGATTGGGATACGCCGGTGATGGATCCCTATCCCGTTTCTGCTGCAACAAACCGCGGCTTCCCCCTCCAGAAACCTGCAGTTTTTATGTAAATACAGCCCAGCCATTACGGGTCCCTTCTGGCATCGTTTCTAATCAATCTCGAGCTTTAAGGAGCTGGCTGTAAAAGCAGATGGTCCGCTGTATCCTGGACCCCTTCCTCTCCATCTGTGACACATTCTCAGCACTGTCAGGTCCGGCTGGAAGAAGCCAAGCTGCTGCGAACCCAGTGTTAATGAACACAGAGCATATTCCAACAGGTGGTAGCCCTCGTAGAGGTGACAGGATGCAGAGCAGCCCTTATGCATATCATTGAAGGGGGGGGGAGTAGGGACGTTGCACAATTTAAACCACATTTCCTGCCTTGTCCTGTGATCTAATGAGAATAAATAGCCTTTCCCTTGCATGTTTTGGGATTTGAGTGCGGAGGGGAGATTCTGAAGAAATGACAACGTCCGGTTGGGCAATTGTGGTAGGATAGGAAGTAAGTGAGCATCCTATTTATTGTGTTCACACTCTCTGAGAGGCATCCGCTAAATTCCTCTGCAATGCATCAGCACCGGGAATCTTATTAACAGGCGGTAGTGATGAATGAGAGCCGGAGTGGTCGGAATTAAGTGCTCAAAAGGCTGTGCGGCCTCATGTGTTTTTCATCATTCATTCATATATTAGAGGGTTTGGGGTCAGGGTCAAGGTGTCAAAACCTGAGCTTACAGACACATGTGATCAACTGCAGACCTCTGGAGGGGATCAGCGGAATCTTAGTGCATTACTGTGCATCACATTCAAAGCTATATCAGCATTTTTATCTTGGCTTCAAATCAGAGGCTGTGAGAATGCAAAAATATATAATCTGGCGGTCCAATTTTCATCAAATGGGTTGCCTGAATCAAGCCGGAAAGTCCAAGAGACTTTTGGCACCGGCAGGTCTGCATCTACAGGATCTTATGTTCGGACTGAAACCAGCAGTCTGGAGAACATTTCGTGTATCATTTCCAATTACTGTCTTCTTTGTAGTGCTGATAAATTCATTCAGTTAGCTTTATTTGGCACAAGATGCTTTAAAACTCTCTGGGCCTTTCAATGCCACATCATTATTAAGCAGAAGTGTAAAATTATGCTTTCAAAACAAATAAGATTTGTAGAGTTTGAACACATGAGTCATTCCAAATGAAAACCAGACCCGATGCACGTACATACACTTGTTGGCGCGATTGCTGGATCTGGGTCCTGGGAAACACAGAGAGGTGCATGCTCCCTCCCCCAAATTTAAGGCAATGGACAAAAAGGCACAGTATTCACATTCTGTTACTACTAAATGTATACCAGATACCAAAGTGGATGACTCTCTGTTCTCCCACCGATATTTATATCAAGTATCATCCACCAGCTCCTACTCAAAGTAAGAAAAGTGTGCAGAGCTTCAACCTGACAGCCGCAGAGCCAACGAGCCGCTAATGTTTCCTCCTGCATCACGTTTAGAGCAGGATTACCCACGACGTTATCAGGCCCCCCCTGTCCTTCTGGTATAACCAGATATCGGGAGTAGGAATCAAAGGCTCCTTTCAGTGGTTCATGTCAGCATGGGAGGCTATTAGCTGATGCCTCTGTTTTCTTGGCCTCTGTGAGGTCCCTGTCTATTACACAGAGGAGAACACACAGTTCTGTTCTCTGGCTACTGACTACTTAGTGCAACAATAAATTGTTCACAGTCCTAAATGTTTAAAGAAATATTTGCAGGATAGGACAGGAAATCAGTAAATTAAGTGACTTAATTGACAAGGTGCACTGTGCAGGAATCCTATTTTTCCCCCCCTTTCTTTCATTCGAGTGTTCTCACATTTCAGAAGAAGAGTATTCCGGGGCTCTCATCCTGGTCCCCTCTTTCAACCTGCAGCAGAATTCCTCGTCAATTTGGACGCCGGGGTACGGAGAGGCACCTGGGAGAGGAAAGATTGGGGAAAAATGAACATTACAGTGTTGTGACAGCACCTGACATTTACATTTTGAAACCAAATTTAACAGCATCTTAATGAACATTAAGTTAGTCATGTGTGCTTGGTGAAAGCTGATAAAAGTATTTATAGGCTCTATATAAATCCTTAGGGTGCTATGTTTTTATAGAAAAGGTTTGAGCCACTTGTACAGACCAGTGACGGAAAGTTGAAGGATGGAAAAGATTGTGAAATACTTATTTTTGAAATGACATATGTTTCCAGTCATTTTTAAACTCCCCCTTGACAGAGATAAACTAATAACCTGCAAACGAATTAAACAGAAGCAGTGACATGATAATGATAGATAAAAACAATATATTGCAGGTTTGTTCCTAATCTCTTGCAGATTGCATAACATTGTTCCGTATGCATTAATGCTATCTGTTTAGTGATGAATCTGTTAAATGTATCTCCAACCAAAAGGAAACCACGTTTATTTACTCTGAACCGTCGGTAATAAAACGTGAACGTGAGCCAAAACCTACCTCATGCTCGGCTCACTGTGAAAACACACAGTCATGCATTACATCTCGTATCAAATATCTTATTTTGTTGTTTTTGGAAAGTGCTGCCTGTTCTGTCTAATAAACAACATTTCCTCATCCATTAAATTATATTTTTTGTGTGCTTGCTTTAATCCCCACACACAATATCGGATTTCATCCTTGTAGCTTTCCAAATGTACAGAAACCTCACGTTCAACGCAGCAGAAAGCCCGAAGAAAGAAATGAAGATTTACAGGAAAATTCAACGCACATTTCACTTCCATTTGTAACAGTTAACACGGTCCATTTACCTGTTGAAAGTGATGAAGACGAGTCGGTGCATAAACAATCTGTACATCAACGGAGCCTTAAATTACCCGTGCTGCTATTTAAAGTTATAGTTATAAAGTTATATTATAGGCTAGAGACTATTTATGAAAAACCCTTATATAAAATGATTATAAAGGGCTGGAACGTGCACCAAAATTTACAAATACATGTAGAGAAGTGCATTTATAATGTTTGTTATGTTTTTATATCTGAGATTTCAGATCTATACATGTTTGCTATATATAATACATATATTATAGACATATTTGCTCAATGTTTTGTGTAATTTATAATGTTCAATGCTATCGTTATGTGCAACTTGTGGACAATTCACATTGGATTTCTGTATCATATCTTATATATTGTACATCATAACGTCCAAAGCTGTGAAATGTGTGTTTTTTGATGAGAAAGAACACTGTATTAACATGATGAGGATATCAAACCCACAACACTGGATCTAAAGAACTTGAATTTTGAATGCACCATGAAACGTTTGACCTCCAAATGTTATCGTGTTCCAAAGCCCACTTCTCCTCATTTTCTTGGTCACTTTGTATCCTTGTTTCCTGATTTATTTTTCCGAGAGCCAGCTAACACTACCCAGATGTGTAAGTGTTTTCTCTAACGGAAAACGCAGTGAGAATATGTCAAGAGTGAAGAAGAGGGAGGAGAAGGAGGACTCCGATGGGGGAGGAAAAAAAAAAAAGGAAGTGTCACAGTGACGTCAGCGTGCTTTACATTTTAAAGAATATGCAATTTGACACACTGCTCTTTCAAGTGGGGCGACTTTTAGTGGGTGACAACCGCTCCATATGCCGCTGATTCAAAAGCAGCACACTCTAGAGTATAGTGCGGCAATATATCCACTCCAGGCTCTTATGTTTCCCCTCGCTTCCCATGGAAACGCGCACACACATACAGTATTTCATGTTGACTCTCCGTATAGAACCCGCGTTGTGTGCCGTGGTGCATAGGCGGTCTCGGGCCAACACACAATGCTGTGTTTGAGGCTGCGGTGGTTGCACAGCGGGGGCCGCGCATTTACACTGATCTGGCTGCTTTGTGTTGCCAACTGGGAAGAAACCGATCGCGTAATAGGAGGTGTTTTAATGTCCCGAGCCTGTACTAAAAAAAAAAAAAAAAAGTCACAGTCACTAACGGTTTTATGTGCATTTGGTGAGGTCATGTAAAAAGCTTTAGATTTGTTTTTTTCACGTCTGAATATGTGCTGTTTCACATGGCGGGCTTACTCTGCTCCCTCGGATAAAACAGCATGCGTGGGCACTCTGAAACCACAATGAGTCAAGTCAGGCAATGAGTCATGACGTGACACTCACCCAGAGAGAAGATCTCCCACATGAGAACACCGAAGGACCACACGTCACTCTGAGTGGTGTAGACCTTGTCAAAAATGGCCTCAGGTGCCATCCACTTGAGCGGCAGCCGAGCCTGTACACAGGTATCGAGACGAGAGATTATTTATTATTATCTCCCCTCTGTGTGGACATATATCTTGCAACACCGCCACTAATTCCCCCGTCACATATGTGTAAAGCCGGTGGGTTTACATTGTGTGAGCAGGTGCTGCTTTTGTTCCAGCTTCATTCAGTCTCTTAAGCAGGGAGATCTCAATTATTTTGTGACAATTCCAAGCGCTGCTGAATTGAATCAGCAGCGCTTTCTTTCTGCCAAGCTTACTGTTATGCGTGTTCCGTATTAACGGAAACGCTTTCGGAGCAGCTGGAAAACAGGCTATAATATACAACAATCCTAGCCTTTTAATAAACTTACATCTCCTTTGCGCACATAATCCGGGTCTTTGTAGATGTCTCTGGCAAGTCCAAAATCACAAATCTTCACCACATTATTCTCAGAAAGTAGGATGTTTCGTGCAGCCAGATCACGGTGAATGCACTAATAAAATAAAGAAGCATAAGAAACATTATTTGATGTGATATTTACATATACAAGAACAAGTTGTGTGCATGCCACGGACTTCTCAGTGGCACACTGCCCGCTCTTAATGCATGTCAGCCTGCAGCGGAACACATGCTCAAGTCATCAGTTATATTACAATGGGAGATGATGTGTTCCATATCCAGGCTCAGAAATGTTCTGCAACAGGTTATTTACAACAATGGGTTCATTGTCTAATCAGTCCCATCCGCTCTGCCCCAAACTTATGAATGACTTGAAAAATATATGAGTTCTGGACTGATAAAGATATTAGTGGGCTTACAAACCCGTTAATGACTTGGTAAAATGTGTCACTGTTGTACTCGAATTGTGGAATCTCTTAAATCTTAAAGAAGCTTTAACAGTTTTTAAGGATGAGTGTGATGATGCTACTTCACTATACTGACAGGAATGTGTCAGAATACAAACAAATAAATTAAAATAAAGAAAACACAAATTTTACACAATACATTAAATGAATTACATACACCGCTGATTATAATAAATTAAATGTTCTCCTTATGTGATTTGTGTGAAGAAAGAATACCTTGCGTGAGGCCAAGAACTCCATGCCTTTTGAAACTTGGAAACTGTAGCAGATTAAATCTTCCAATGTCAGGACCCGCTTATATAAATCCTCAGATTCTGTGAAACAAAAATAAAAACACATAAAGTCTTCCCCGGCGATAACAAGCTCTCACACTGGACTTACTGTATATGGCCTTGAAAGTTGGGACAATAACTCTACTCATCTAGGCTTCTTTAAAAATCCAGTTGGGGTGATCCGCGGGATTCTACGCCTGTCAGATAAATCAGGTGAGATGAAACAGTAATCTCCTCATGGAGAAACGGTAAATGTAAAGCCCCCCCCCGGACTACGACGCGCCATCCTAGCAATCCATCTAGTCACGTACTAGTCTCCTCCTACACACTTTGTCTTTAAAACATCCTTTACAAGGCGCGAGATAAAAGCAAATCACAATCCCTCCTATTTTTCAGATGTCAGGTGAAACGTGTGGCGGTCGGGGGTCTGATGAAAAAAAGGAACTCAGGAGGAGTCCTTCCACCGGCCCACCTGAGCAAACAGACAATCAAACCAGAAATAACACGTAGAGGAGCAACACGAGCAGAGTGGCTGGGCTCCGAGGGCCGGAGCCCGTTAGCCGAGCCGGGCCGGGGGTCAGGACAGGAAACAGAGAGCAGACGCCTCCCCAGACTCAGTGGGTGACAGCGGCTGCTGAACAGGAGGAGGAAACGTCCCATCAGACTCTGGGGCTGGAAAACAATCTGAGGGGAGCCTTCATTCCTGAGCTGGAGGGGTGGACCAGAGGTGAGGAGGGGGAAGGTTAAATGGGAGCGAGAAGTGCTCGGCCTTTTACCTTCTTCCTCTTCCTCCGAGTCGCAGTAGCTCTTATCTTCGATGAAGCCGGAGCTGGCCGAGCTTCCCGTGCTGGCCACGCTCTCCAGGCGGCGCTTCATCAGCTCGCTCAGCTCGCAGCCCGACCCCGACGACACCACCTTACCGTCCTGGCTCTGCCCGGCACACACACACACACACACACACACATACATCAGCGCATCATGTTAAAACACTGGTGGTAAACCAGACACTCTCTGCTCTCTCTGCTGAGGAGCTCATGCAATAATGATGAAACTGCTGGAAAGTCGTGATTCAGTGACTCACCTTATAAACAATAAAGTCATCTCTCTTGCTTCTCAAATAGTTGGACAAGTTTCCGTACTTGCAGAACTCCACTATCATCATCAATGGGCCTGTCCGGTTGGGATATCCTTGTTATTCTCATGATTATTCCATTACTGCATCATGTGATAGTTCACAATGGAGAAAAGATGGCAACTAAACACTACTAGATACTTTTATTGTCTCAAAAAAGTTTGAAACACATGCTATCAACCAGTTTTATATTCTTCTTATGAGTCTCTCATCTTGCCAACATGAAACCTTACTTTTAAAGTTAACCTTCCAATTCAGCGAGCCGTCAATAATTTAATATCTTGCAGCATGCTGTCAGTTTTTCATACTTACATATGAAATACAACATAAAACTCACCTCCAGGCTTGGTGCAGGCTCCCAGCAGGTTGACCACATTCAGGTGATGGCCGATGTGGATCAGGATCTTCAACTCTGACATCAGAGCTTTTCGCTCATTTGACGTGGCACCTCCTGCAGTTATAGAAACAGCATTGTTTAATTATAATTAAACTCTGAATATGTTTCTTGCAGTTTGATAATCAGTTGTTAATAATTTAATATCACATTTAAAGTGAAGAGATGCTTGAAAATACTAATAGAGACCATTTAATATGATTGAAAGCTCCAGAGTGGCTACTAAATTCAGAAAAGCTAAAACTAGATTTAGTTCCTCTCAACTTCTGTTGCCAAAGTCACAAACTTTAAACTGCATATTCAACCTTACTCCGACATGTTTCTCTCGTTTTATTTGTTTAGAGAGAAAACATGAAAAAGGGTGAACCCTGGAGGCTGAATCACCTTGGAATTTAATTTCGAAAGTTCATCTAATATAATGAAAAAATAATAACATTGGTATAGAGCCAGTGGAAGGAAGTTGATTTATTATTCTCTAAGATAAAAAATTAGTGAAATCAAACTAGTGGTGCTCACATTACATGCCACATTTTGATAAATATGAACTGTGACACGATGGCTTCATCTTGAATTATGATGACAATTAAAAAAATCAAGATTTAGAGTTTGTTTTATGTTGCTTTGACCGACTACATATTTATGAGTTTCAAGTAGTCTCTACCCAAACCACGGTCAATTTGAGGAGACCTGCTGCTTTCCATTAAGTTTGACCTACGACTAACAACAGCCAGAGAGTCTGTGGTTTACGCTGAGATATGATAAAAGCTACGACAGCGAGCGGCGCGTCCAGCGAGCAGGCTTCTTTTTTCCCTTACATTATCCCTATATGATAAATCACTGGTAGGTAGATCTGCAGTTTACTCATCTAGCACCACAGAAGAAAGTTAGCCACCTCAGGCATTAGATATGTCACTCACAGATTAAGTTGTGGTGAACGTAAGAGCTATGTGTCTGTGGCTTCTTGGTTTTCCTGTTTTGAATTCATCCAACATTTATATGGCTCTCTGCGAATATCTGAAAAAAAAGTTGGACCGGGATTCTAAATAATTTCTCCGAAAACTCAAGGCCAGAGACAGGGGGGGTAGTTTCCTAACAGTCAGAACATCCAAACCGTGGAAAATATTTATAAACATCCTTGTTATTGCTCATGTTGTACTCGTGTCTTACACTTGTGAACCCTAACCTGGGGGGCCGCTATTTCAGAAACCTAATGTGGCCCGCATAATGAAAATCTCCCTTTTTTCAGTCACGGATCGAAATGATCTCACTGATGTTTTCCAAGTATTTCAAAACATTGGCAGATTGAGAGGCTCAGGCTTGTACCTCCCACCTCCATTACACTGCAAAAGCTGAAATCTCATCAGGTGAAAAGACATCTTGTTTTTGGTACAATTTGTCCAATATTGAGTAGAATCATCTTATTCCACTGGTGGATAATTTATCTTATTTGAATTGTTTTTACCATTGATTTTAGTCAATTTAATCTTTTTTATCCAAGTCTGAAAAAAACGATCTGCAAGTAGAATAAAATAATTCTACTAAATATTGGACTAATAATACCAAAAGGAGTGTACATTTTACTGACAATAAATACATTTGATTGATTGATTGATTCAAAAACCATGGCAGACCATTTAATGAAAATGTGGTAGCACAACATACTGATGCCTAATAAGTACTCACTCATATAAACTTTAAATTCAGGCCTTTAAATTTTTCTTGTTAGTGGCCAAATTGTTATTGTTTAAGTATTGGCAAGCTGTGATTTTTTTGTAGGCATTGTTGCCTAATTAAACAATAAAAGCTCAATTAAAACCTTGTTTTGCATTCCTATATTCTGTAGCCTACTGTGTGACCACAAACAGAAACATATGTTGGATGTTTTCGTACAAAGAAGTCACGATGTTTAAGTGTGAGAACTGAAACGCTTTCACGTTTGAAATTTCACAATTTAGAGTTTAAATGAACATCATAACAATAACAATATGTGGGAAAAACGAAGCCTCGGCTGTTTGTCAATCTACGTCAAACCCCAGATGTGAGGTGGGATCCATATGATCCTGAATTTTGGCATCTACTTTATCCAGATCTCTGCATTACATTTTGAAATTCCTCGAATGCAGCATGCTATCTATATTAAAGGTAGGATTGGATTATCAACTCTTGAGTCCATCTTCATCTTCATGATCAGCAACCTTGAATCTGCTTTTAAACATCCAATAACTCAGATCATATCCAACTAATATGATCCTGTTAAATCATTTATGAAATTCCAGCCCCTGCAGATCTTGAACGGTGGGCTCCGAGCTGTCAGATCTGCATGCGCTCAATCTCTTCATCAAGGTCTTCACGTTTACCTCTAACTGCACTTTCTGCAGGAACAGACGTTGCATGCTTTGCTTTGAGCCAATACTTGAACCAAACATTAATTACAGGCACATGTGGTGCTGTAGCTCGCTGAGTGTATCGTGCACCAGTCAAAACGTGACAGATAGCTGATATTCATGTGCTCTCCATACAACCATGGTAGCCAGGATAAAACCCGAGAGGCCATTCAGTCAATATAATTGCTTTTTATTTTATTTTAGAGTCACGGGGCCTAAATCCATGATATTTTCTTACCCTTGAGCATTTTCACAGCGACAGTCTTGCAGGTTGAGAGCTTGTCGATCCCAAAGGCCGAGGCCTCCACCACTTTTCCGAAAGCACCGTGGCCCAGAGTTTTGCCTGGCACAGGAAGAAGGTGTGTGAAAAGTGGGTCGACATTAGAAGCATCCTGTCCCTGGACCTCTCAGACTGAATCCCCCGTCAGACGCTAGACTGTAATTAAACATCATGCTTGGGCTCTGATCACCAGGCTTTTTGTCTGGGGGATTCTAATAGTTCACTAAAGACTGGATGATAGCACAGTTCACAAACGCTGCAGGAGGGGTGATACCTACAGCTTAATGTGTTTCAGGAGCCTGAATTACTAATATTAAACCTCCCATTATAAAATGTAGACGTGACTCTAAAGTAATAGTAATGCAAACTCTTTTAATATGAAATTTTCTCCCTCCCCACGTCGATCGGATTGTAAAATGCTCACCTAGTCTCAGGCGGTCACGGGGAAACTCCCATTTGCTGCTGTCGTACTGGAGGAGGTCGTTCTGATCCTCGAGGGGGCACTCGTCAGGGTCGATGATGATGGATGGACCCATCTTATAGTGAGCTGGCTGCTATAAGGGTTAGAGGACAAAGACGCATTTCACGGTTATCATTAAGGTATGGGTTTAAATTTGAGTCAACATGAGTGACACTTGTGCTCTGTGCAACAGTCTTGTGTTTCCTCACTGTCGTGTGTGCGTGGGTACACTGTGTTCCCCTTTAAGGACATACTGTAAATACAAACATGAGCTCAACACACTCCAGTTGTCAGGAAATGTGGAAATTATAAACACTACAGGGCTACATTTAACCTTCCGATAAGTTAGATTTCACAAGAGCTAGTGAGTCAAAAAAAAAAAAAAAATTACTCAGTCACTTCCTGAATCTTGGAAAACCTGAATTTTGTGTAGTTTCAGAGAAAACTCAGTGCTACTTTCTGCTTTACCTTCCGGAGCTTGCGAATGAAGAGGATGAGCATGAGCCAGAGGAACGTAGCTGCAGCTCCCGTACACACCAGAATGATTACCTCCACATTTGGCTTCCCTTCATCCCCTGGAAAGAGAAGAAGTGTCCTCAAATACCAGAATGACTGTGTTCTGTTTGTGATTGCATAAAATGTCATTTTATATTGATAGGTCTGTTCTGAATTTGCAAATATAGAGCCCGGGTTCCGACTCCTATTCCAAGTTATTCTTTTGCTTATTTGTTTCCTCCTGCATCTTATTCGAGAGATTGTATACAAAAAGCAAGTGGAAACACTTTGATGTTTATTTCTGGCTTGTTTGGGATATGCATACCACACTTTTCCCTATAGTGTTTTCTTCCAAATGCTGTTTTTCAAACCATCCGTGTCAGCACTCGCAGCCTTTAAAGTCTACACACCGTTTCTTGTGGCTCGCATGTGATCCTTCACTAAATAGCCAAAGCAGATGATGATGATGGACTGGATGACAATGACTGTGAAATTGAACTTTAAGACATCCAAACTACCTAATAAGGATTGAACTATTAGATTTCATAAGTGTGCATGTGCCGAATATGGTAGCACGATACCTCATCTACACACACACACACACTAGCATACGGATATATGGATCTTCTCTGCCAACAGAGTGTTTCCAGTCCCCTAGCTGTTGGAGCTTTCCTTCTCTTTGCAGTCATTGGCGAACCTCTTAACACTTCACAGAGGTCATGTCCTCAAGGTAAGGACTCTCAGCCAGAGCCTTGATCATAAAACCCGAGAAAGAATTCACTTGGCATTCCTGACTGCCACAGATTTTCTGCCAGGGGAGACTTTTCATACTGAAGTCAGACCAGAGATATTTGTAGTAGTGACAGAAAAAACATCGCCAAGAGGGCCTCTGAGACATTTTAATTGGACATGCAGTAAATGCTGTGGCTCTGTGCTGTGGATTAGTGTATTTGATGTGGCCTGCAGTCAGACTGACAGCAGTTCAGACTGACCAGAAAGCCCGGTGGTTGTGTAGTCAACATCCCGAGGTGCAGATCAGAATGACTCACCGAGCACGGTGATGACAGAGCTTGTTTTCACATCACCCTCGCTGTTGCTGGCGACGCACACGTACAGACCCTCATCGTCTTTCTTCACCCTCTCAATGGTCAGAGAGCCGTTTTTCAGCGTGATACCTGCAACACGCCGGCAGCCAGTTTAAGAGGGACTGTTTTAAGACGCGTGCTATAGTCAACTGTCATTTTGAGAACCTACCTTGACCATCTTCCACTGGAATGCCGTTTTTGTACCACGTGATGTTAGGTTGAGGAACTCCCAGCGCAGAGCAATACAACTCCAGGGTGTTGCTACTGTTCACATCCTGGTTTGTGAGATTTTGACTCAGCCACGGGCGTTTCCGTGCTGCACAGTAAGAGAGAAAAAGAAATTTGCTGACCAACAGTGGGATGTGCAGCTATCACCTCAGTGTGAGTTTCCGTACATGTCACTGGATTCTCATATCCTCTTACTTACCATCCACAATAAGGGCAGCGGTCTTGAGTTCCACCCTGTTGTGGACCTTGTACGCCCTGCATTTGTAACCTGCAGCGCTGTTTTTTGTCACATTATACAGATAAAGAGAAAGAAAGATGGAGTAGCTGCTGTGCTGCAGACCGGACAAACTGGAGGTGACGGTCTGATTTCGGGAATCCATCCACTCCAGGTCAGCGTAGAGGTAACGAGGGGCCCGACAGGTCAGAGTGACGTTATCCCCCTCGATGGCTTTCCGAGGTTCGATGGCAATTTCTTCAGCGTGATCTAGTGAGTCAAGGTAGAGAAATGTGGTAAATCAGGATGTTGTCACAACATATGGAGTTCCAGATATAATAATAATTACAGGAATCGATGAAGTAACTGAATATTAATAAAAAGTCTGTGTTATCTGTTTTTAACATGCATGAACAGAGACACGTATCCTCTTGGCCAGAGAATCTGCTTTGGACAATAGTTTTGGATACTAGCTATTTGTCAAAAGGCCAGGAATGTCAAATTTGCAGTTATTTCCTGTTTCATCACTGTTAATTGGAAGCACGTTGCTGGTGGACAGCCTCGCTGATGGCGCTCCTGCAGTCGACCAATTGGAGTGAAGCTGTGTCTGGGCCCCAGGGGAACCAGACTGTGCTTGTTTATTCAGATCGCTGGAAAGCATTCTGTGTTCCATAAGAGAAGACAGCTGTTATTACAGTTCCGTCCTCTTTTTTTAGCAGCATTCCATTATCTTCACCTCTGGATGAAGGATTGCTCTTGGGAACTCTCCCACTCTGTGAGACTAATTTGTACTACTTGGCATCCCTTCAATTATGGCTTCACCCACTTCCATCACTCTCCAAAAGCGATCTCTCACCCCTTGATTTTTCAAAGGGTCTGAATCGCTTGACTTTTAAGGGAATGTGATTCACTCTGTTGCAAAGTGAACTGCGCTCATGTAACTATTTCAATGGATCTTCCTTTTGGGGACATTTGGAAATGCTCAGATGCTCTTAAAAAAAAGAAAATTCTCATAGAAAGCTCACATAGAAAGAGGAATGACCTGCTGGCACCGGAGCAGGAATGCAGTTATTCATAGCTGTTTTTAAACGTGTGCCATTATAGCACTCCATATGGCTCAGGAGATGTTTGCCTCTCTTCCGCCCTGAAGCCGTTCAGCTACAGTGGAAGATGGTTTCAATTAATGCCCCCCTCTGGTCTCTTTATTGCACAATACAATCTGCGCATTCCTTCCCTGTTTTTGCAATTCATTACAAAGTACGCTGCATGTGTAGATTATTTGAAAGAATCCAGTGCACATTATAGTGGCCTTGCAATCACAATTAAATTCAACGGAGCGCTTCGATTTGAAATGTTGATACTTCAGCACTTTTTATGTCATATTCTAGCGACCCACTTACCATAGACGTAGAAAGGTATCATCAGTGTGCTGTTGCCGTCCTCGTTCTTCGCCACACAGGAGTACTTTCCTGATGTGGTGGCTTTTCCTATCACCAGGGTACTCACAGTCTGAATGGAAACATTAGGGCAATTATTCCTGATTATTCAAAGAAGGACAAAACATGTGCAGATGAACAAAGCATTTTTAAAATCGCAAATTCAGATACCCCCCCAGTGACTTGCGGTGTTATTTGACCTGGAGGTTCCAATCTCCATCAGAGCAGTGAGTTGCTATTAACGGGCAGGTGAGAGGTCTGGACCGGGCCTGGTCTGTTCTATACTCTCCAGTGTGTCACATTAATGAAAGGATACATCTGGAATTTTAAACCCCACTGAGTCTCCTTCAGACCCGCACCATAAATCTGGAGCAGGGGTTCAATGTGATTTCCGGGAGAGCACTTCTAATGCCACATTAGATGTTGTCATTTCACCGGTCCATTTTAATGGGTTAAATAGACAAAATAATAAGTGAGACTTGGTCGAGGGCCAGGCTGCGTGGGGTTCTGTTTAGTGTTCACGGTGACATCTGTTTTTTGGGGGGCAGTCAGCCACATCAAAGAGGGTGAATGATGTGGGTGTATTGTCTGGGTGTATGCTTGCCTAAACTTCCTGGGCTTGTATGTGCTATTGTGCTGACTCTCAGACACAGCTGTAGCCATGAAACAATTTTCGGCATCCTTGCACTTAACGGACAATAAGCACCGCGGTAAGAGAATCGCCCAATTCATGCTGCTATGACATTTACAAAAACACAGAGTGGCCTTATGGTGTTCTGTTACGGCCATTACTCACCATGATGTAACCTGAGCTCAAAAAGTCATTTAAACGATTGTGCACAATCCCTGAGAGGAGACCTGACCAGACACACTTTGACCTCTGTGCCCACGTCTTCCCCCTGTTTTTTCTTATATTATGACCCGGGCCGGTCTCCTTCCCTACCAGGCCTTCTCGGGCCCCGACCACGTTCTTATTTATGGGCCAACGCGATTTATGTGGGGTGACAGAGAGGAATTCACCTCCAACAAATCCCTCTTCTTTTAAACCACTGCTTGTTATCATTGACCCTTAGTCCTCACCCTCATAAAGCACCAGCGTTTGGCCACAAGTACTTGTAAATAAGTGGTGCCTCCCTATTTATGACAGACACATATTAGAACTGATGCGCTGTGAAAAAGGTCGAATTTACGACTACTAGGTGAGCAAAAAAAACAATATCCTTCTGAATTATGTTCCGTACTTAATCAGAGAGTGGGAGTCAATAAATCACCTTGTTAAGCATCAGAAACACCGGTTAACACAATGAACAAAAACATTTGGACTGAAAACAATCACTGATTCGTGCTCTTGCCGGAAACCTGTATGCCAATGAATTTGTGCCCCAATATAACCCAGCCTTCTGTAATTTGTGTCTTTTACATAATCCTACAGAATCTGGCAAAGGGACTTGAGGCCTGCTCTTAATTATGTGTGGGGTGAACAGTTTTATTAACAGGCTCCCAAAGGACATTTGTGCCGGTGACTACAGTTTCCTCATGTGTGGCAAGTTTTTGGGCATGCACGACAAAATGTGTTTGATGTTTTCTAAGAAATCCGATTGGACTGATAACAATCCTTTAAGCATTTTTTTGAACATTGATGCCTTAATGTTGATTTTAACAAATAATTTGCTTCTATAATCACATCATGGACAGTTAGAGCAATATGTGAACATAATAGCAAAATTCCAGCTGTATAGTGGCTCATCTTTACGAGTAATGGTGTGGGGTCAAATCTATAAAAGTCTGTTCTCAGGTCTCGCCACATGCATAGTTTAAGTCATATACCTTTTATTCTGTTTTACAAGCATCAGCAGCCAAAACGATTTACTGTTGTCAGAGTAAAGATAGCCCAGGATCTGCTTTATATCAAAAACAATGTGAAATGGAGGGAGTTTTCGATCCAGTAAGTGGGAAGTGAACTGTGTCTCTGTAATGGGTCCAGCATTTTTTAAATATAGGCCTCAGAAGGCAAGAATGCTCTGATAGAGATCTTGGTCTTCACAGGAAAGCCTTAGCACCAAAGAAAAAAAACAATACTGTTATGCTCCTATGTTTATGTTACATATATACCATGATTATCAATATAACATTTATCGCACCATGTATGCATGCAACTAATTTTCCCATATTTTCTAAAAAAAGATAATTTCCTTTTGAGTACAGCAACAAAAGAAAAAATATTTCATCAAAATCGACTGTTAAAAGCCTTTTCATAGGTTTTAGTTGCAGTTACAAAATTCTTCTTATTTTTTTTTCGCTAAGGAGAATTACACCTCGACCAAATTGTGTGGAATTGTGGGGTTAAAGAAGTTGAGTCTGATATACAAGCCCCGGGAATAGGGGGTATCTACTCGAATCTGTCCCAGATATTGGCTTTGGTTAGTTTTCTAAACATATGGTTGGGTCTCTAGGCATTCTCTTCCTAATCCAGTTCTCATACAAACCCAAGAGTTGAGTTAGTCACTGCCCTCTATAAACCACATTTCACAGTGAACAAAGTATACTACAAAAAACACGTGGGAACAGTAAGCATCACAGTAAACCACATACCTTGTTTTTCCCTTTCACCAGTTCAGGCTTGACATTTATGGCCTTAATCCAATTATAAGAGTCATTTCCCATTTTTTCAGCGTTGACCAGGACTGGCTCGGTCTTGGAAATGCAACTGCAGGGTATAGAAAGTGCAAGAGTGAGTATCTGGTCATGTTAGTCATGTCGAAATGTGCAAAAACTAAATTTTAAATGCACAAGACATTGCAGTAGAAAAAAAATGTCTTCCTATTCTTCTTATGACTTTAATTCTGTCCAGATTGCATGATTATTATATGCAACTTGCTATCTTATTCTAATATTGTCACAGGTTAAAAAAACAGGCTGTCTGGCTTCTAGAAGCAAAGAAAGCCTTGATTTAACTCCCACCCCCCAAACCCTTCACCGCCCGTGGTGGGGAACAATCAGCCTGATGAGAGGAGAGGCAGAGAAGGAAACAGCAATAGCGACAGGAAGGGCTGTGCTGTGCGTCACCTCGTATAGGAAACCCCCCCACGTTCTGGTCGGAGGAGATAAGGTTGATCCCTGAGACCTTGGCGGTCAACGGGACAGCTGATAACTTCGCAACCTGGTGATAAAGACACCCCGAACTTCTCCTATCAGCCCGGTTCCACGTCCAGCGTAGCGAGCATCATTCACCTCTAAACTCTGCCTCAGACCCAGCGTTTCCCCCTCTTGACAAACTCCCAAAGATTCGGGCGAGATATGATCTCGAAGGGCTACATGACGAATTTACACTGACAGGTACTTTGCAGGGTCAGGACTGTATAAAACAAACATTTTGCACAATTGGCCTCCCACCAGGCTGTAGCTGTTCCCCTCTCTCATTAGCTGCCTGCCGTAGCCCAGCCACTGTTCCGAGTGCCAGCCCTGATTATCTTTAGGCCTGCAGGAAGACTTGATTTGACTCAACTAGCCCTGCTATTATTTTTCATGAATGTGGCAGAATTACACATAATAATAGGAGCACGGGTGGATTAACAGCATCGAACATGTAACATAATTTAGACTCTTTTTTTTTAGTGCAGAATTTCACAATGTTGTCTTTGTTAATGGTGTTTTGGCCTGATAACCCAAGGGTAATGGCCCATTGTTTTCCTGATCTTGTGACTCACAGGTCTCCCGCTGTCGTTGACGAGCTCAGGGATGTTCATCTTGTTTGTGGGCTCACTACAAGGCCATCATTCATGCGAGGCTCTCATACACTAAAGTCTGTGCATCACTGTAACATCTTGGGGAATCTGTTTTCCTTTCAGCAAAGAGAGCCACCAACCACAAATGAGAGGGAAGTTCTCAAAGTCTGCTTTTCTTCCATTAACGTGCCATATTCTGGGCAGAGTTAATTCAGTCACTAGATCTGATTTATAGTGGGATACCCAGGCTGGACTGGTGGCTCTAGACTATACTCATCCACTGTTAAGCCTGTAATGGTGTATGTGTCTCAGTTTGTAAAAACAACTTTACAACTGCGGTGGCATTAATGTTTTTACTCTCCGCTGTAGCTGTGCTGTTTTAGAAAAGATGAATTCATGTTTGCTTCAGTGACAAATTATGTTTGACAAGTCATAAACTTAAAAATAAAAATAAAAAAGCATTCTTTTTTTATTTTAAATGTACATTCTGTGTTCATGTTGTTTTTTTTCATTTAATAGTCCATTTGTACCATTTCTTTTTTAATTTCTTACACAAGTCTTATTTTAGTATTTCCCTAACTAATCAAATTCTGAATAATAATATTCTGTAATCTAGCAACTCAAAGAGAACACAGAACAAGGAACTGAGAGGAACACCACATTTGAGTGCCACTACATGGTGGATTGTGCCCTGTAATTGATTCCGCATGAGATAATGTTGGTTATTCATAAGTGACATGATCCTGTTCCAGATTAAATTATGAAAAGCATGTAAATGATTTATAGATACACAGGGCATAAAACACACACACACACACACACACACACACACACACACACACACACACACACACAAAATGTGCTTTTCATTATTCAGGATTACAAGGAAATCAACAGACCATAAAAAAAGACAATATAGTTTAAACATGGCAAAGCTCGGCACATAACAAGATGGTGACTCACTGTTTCAGTGTCAGGTCAGAGTCACATGGCTGCCAGAGCCAAGTGATGTTTGGCAAGGGCAACCCGTAAGCAGTGCAGGTTAGCTGGTGCTGCCCGCCAGACCTGTAGGGCTGCACGTCCACAGTCGAGAGCTCCGCCTCAGAGATGGTTGGCTTTACTGCGTGAGGGGGGTGCACACACACACACACACAGACACACACAGAAATAGAGGGAGAGAAAGAAAGACAGAGAGACAACAGGTTATAGATCAACCATCCACCTTCCTGGCCCGCTGTGGAATCTCATAATGTCTTTATAATGAGGGTTGACAGTCATGATGGATAGCCGTGAAAAAGGTGCCATTGACACCAGTTGTCCTTTGGACACCCCGCGGGGGGAAGAATGGCAGGATTATTGGTCAGCCTGGGGGCCGTGGGTCAAAGAATGTCCGCGCTGTTGCCCGCGCTGGATGGTGGTTTTTCCCCTGTAGTCTGCAACCAGCAGACAAAGAGCCTCGCACCACCTCAGAAGATGTTCCACGCCAATTAGCCATTCTCTCCTCACACAGCTGAAATACTCTAACTGCACCGTGACATAGCTTGAAAAACCATAAAACCTGCATCCCACCCACACACACACGCACACACACGCACACACACACACACCATCACGTAAAACACATTCATAATCTGGAGCACTGTGACGTTTCTAAACAACTGGTGAACAAAGTTTAAAATAGCTTCCTAATTGGTACCAGGAAACTCTCTTTGCTTAGTTTGTGTTATTTAGTGTTTGTGTCTTGTGTGTATTTTCTTTTTTTGTCATTCCAATAAATTTACCTCTTGTGTAGTGGGACACTTAAGGACCACAAATGAAGCTTATACAAGCCAGAAGGGGTCTGATTTTTTTTCCACTTTTTGGCACGCTATTGGGATTCCTAGATAATGTGCAAAGAATGCAATGAAAATAGCTCAACCCCCCCCCCCATGGCAAGCTAGAAGTAACTCACATACACTCGACTCTGTATTATCAGCAGACTTCATCGAAGTTTTCCCTCCAACATGCTAAAACACAAGCAAACCCCATAAAGTGTAAAGACTCTACTGTTTACCATTATCAGTATTCTTTAGAATGTCATCACAGCCATGCATTACATGCTAAATCCTTGTTTTCCTCAAGCTGTATACATACAGCACAGAACATGTTGTTTATATGAGCCGCACCGTATATACACATGGTGAGGATGCAAATAAATGCTATGGTCTAGGGGGGGTCTGGAGCGGCTGGAGTCTGCGTGCAGAATAGAGCCTAGGCAATTTACACACTGCGCCAAGCCCCTTCAAAAGAGCCCCAATAATCAACAACAGCTGCCCCTGCTACGTCAATCCAGCCCTGGAATCAACAAGCCCCCAAATTCCTCTCATACTAGAGCTGCTACCTGCCGTCCAGTGAACTGGACTGGAGCAGCTACAGCGCCGAGGCTGCCTCAAGTCCTCAGCCAAGGCTCCGCTTTATTTCCTCAGGATCAGCAGTCATTATCAGATTTATACGAACGGCTTACCATCGACTACCAGAGTGTAGCTCAGATTTCTGTGCAGGCCCTTCGCCTGGCAGCCCAGGCTTATGGTGAAGACCCCGGCGTGCTTTTCCTGCAAATTAGTGATGATCAAGCTGTAACCAGACATCTTGTAACAGGTGGAATTCTTCCAGATAGGGACCCCGTCTTTAAACCTAAAAATCATAGGAAAAGATACATTTTAACCATAATTTAAAGGTCCCTAACAACATATTCCTCAGTATAGTTGTATATTTCCTCTCTGGAGCTCTCTAAGGTTGTTTTGTGTCTGTCTCATTAATACTGATGCATTTTAAGATAAGATAAGATAAGATAAGACTTTATTGATCCCACAACGAGGAAATTTGTCTGTTACTGCAGCGTACTGAGTAAAGAAAAGAAAAGAAAAGCTAAAGAAAATAAAAGCAATAAAAAATAAAAATACACAACACAATGTACAAAATTCCTAGAATTTGTTGATCCGCATACACAGTATGCATTATGGACATAGAATGGAGAAAAAATACTAATAAATAGCAAGAAGAAAAAAAAAGAAAAAGAAAAAGAGTATGCATAAGCAAAGCATATATACATACATACACGTACATACCTACATACATACGCATATTTGCATATATATACGCACATACATATCCACGCACATACACACATGTACATATACATAGCTAATGCATACTTAAGGTGCATTTTATCTGTAGATTAGGCATTTTGAAACATTGGACAATATTATAGCCACATAGCTTCTTTTAAACAAATTTTACGGCAAATTTTACAACTTTAAACAGCTGAAATACAAAGTTAGCATTAACTCCATTCACTATACAACATATGCACTTGATATTTGCAATTATAATTCACGTACCATGCTACCATGTCCGGTTGTGGCAGAGCATTGACAGTAGGCTCAAAGACAAATCTCTTTCTCCCTTCCTTGACAGTCACTGTACTCGACCACCCATACTTATAGGAGACGTCGAGGAACGGATGCTCTGGAAAATAAGATTAGTGGCAAAGACGTTTGAATCCATACCAATGAAAAACTGACAAGAAAAATAGTTCTCATCAAATGGTTAAATCACAAACAATGTATAAAAGTCTTGGTTTGGTAGTTTAATTGTACTTTTATACTCTCAAATGTTGATAATGATAAAGGATTCATTTAAGTCCACTTCTAAATCTGTTTTCTTGATCCACCTGAGCCATACTCACCAAAGACAGTGACTCTCGCTGTGGCATTCTTGTGTTTCGTGGGTTCCAGCTCAGCTTTGCAGCGATACAGTCCCTTATCCGCCATGGTGATGTTTGGCAGCACTATAGCTTTGCTCATCATTATAACATTAGAATGCTGCTCCCTGGTCTTTTTCACTAGACTTTCCTGAAAACAAAAGAAAGCGCCATAAACTCCAATGCTACGCTTTGTGACGCCCCCCCCCCCCCCCGATACCAGTTATTACTGAACTCACTTTGTTCCTCGGAAATTCCCAGGTGAAGTTGATTCTTCCGTTATAGGTGGTCTCCCCTGTACAGTTGAGGATGAGGGTGTCTCCAACCAACACCTTGACACGCTTTGGGGTGATCTTCACATTATTAAGAACAAGAGCTGTAAAATGGACATACATACATTCGTGAAATTCTTTAGAAACACACAGACCTCTTAATAAATACTAATTTTAATTTATCATAAGCCAGAAAGACAACACACTTACTGTGTCTAACAGGGATGTACTTTAACTGGAACTCACGATCGTTGACCATGGTAGAACAAATGAACATATGGTACGCAATGGTGGGACCGTAGGGAACCGTGAAGCCCACCTTTGGATCCCATTTTATTTCCTTAGCAACCTTCTCTGTTAAAACTGGAAACTGTAACAAAAAAAAAAAAGCAGAGACATTTTGTCAGTGCCCATATGGATGGAGCCAGACAGACTGAGGTGTAATGCACTCAACTTCATTTAACATGTAACTCATGCTCTGTTGGGCTCAGCTGGGGACATACATCTGTTAGAGTGAAGGTCTAATTAGCTTTATTGTTCCGTGGAGTGTGACCTCTGCAATCATTTATGCAACAGAGCACAAAGCATTGTGGAATTGGAGGAGGATGTACGTGCCGGCTGCTGTTTGTTCTCATGCCAGTCGGGTCTGGGAGAGGAGGCAAGGGAAGGGAAGGAAGGAAAGGGAGCAGGAAGGAGGAGCGCCATCGATTTACCAAAAGCAGGAAGGTCACTCAACTACTATCTCTGCCATCTGAGTCAGATGTGTTTGTCCACAGTTGGCACCATGTCACATGCTCATTTATTAGTGCCACGGAGATTACAAAAAGCAAACACATCCAGCTTTGTGATTGTAATGGCCACTCTGACACCATGGATTTCATGCTGCTAAAAGAACTGAACTGTATTAAATACAACCAACTGAAAGATAAAAAGCATTGTCTGAGTGCTCTTCCGTTGACATCTTTCTTCTATGTTCTTGGTATCAAATGTTAGAATCCTCACGATATATTACCTGTTGTTTCCTGTGATTTGGACAGCGTGTGCAGTTTTTTGTGCACCGCATTTCCTGATGTTTGTAAGGAACGGGGGAACTAAATTTAGTCTGAGGGGCTATTCTGAGAAAAAAAACACTCTTAGAGCACCTTCCTGCTCTTACAGGATGCAGACAGGATGACTCCTTCTGCCGCCCTTGAGCTCGTCTCAGACAAGCCACTGTCAGAGTATGTTTCTGTGTACAGGAATGAATTAACACACATGGGTGTGAGAACCAGTGACACGCCTTCGGGGCAGAGTGGAAACAAACTGGGAACACAATTTTGTTTAAAGAGGACAACTAAGGATACCCTGTTGTGGTATTAATACAATAATATTGTGTGATAAACTTTAGTAAAACCATCCAACTAAGTTTATTGGATCCATACAGTGTATTTTTATGTACTACAGTACAATAAGAAATAGTAAGTGTAAATGTGCTTGGGTGGTCGTACCGCTGACAGTTTTACATCAATATCAGGAGAGGACGTCCTGCAGGGGACAATGAGGCTACTCTCATGTCTGTAGATCACCAGCATGCTAGTTGTCATGTTTTGGGCCCCCACAATTGGCTGATCAGGATCTGAGGGTTAGAGAGAATCACAGTAAAGGTCAGATAAAAATTGCATTTCGACACAGCCCCTTACATTTTGCAGCAAAATTACAATTGTTGTTTAAGAAGGGTGAACAAACTAAATCAGGGCATTCATCACAGAGATCAAATAAAAGAGATGCGTCTCAGATCAGTTTGTTCTAACCGGAAAAGGCAGCAGAGCAGAGATAGAGGGATCATTCGTCGAGTGTTTTCCTACTGGGCAGCCAGGCATCACAGGACTACTGTGGG
Organism: Eupleurogrammus muticus; assembly: GCA_036785175.1. Classification (NCBI taxonomy): domain Eukaryota; kingdom Metazoa; phylum Chordata; class Actinopteri; order Scombriformes; family Trichiuridae; genus Eupleurogrammus; species Eupleurogrammus muticus. The sequence continues at coordinate 26,403,630 of JAYKQN010000004.1, read as the reverse complement.
AACTTCAGGGCTACACAAATACTCTGCAATTGGTGTGAGGTCAAGCAGTAGCAGTGTGATAAAGGAACTATTATCTGCAAAGTAAGCATGGAAAGTGATCTAATAAACAGCCGAGGGGCTTTGAAAAGAGGTGTTAGACTAAACACAGGCACAGCAGGCTGCATGATAGCCAGGCAAACTGGGAACCGCATTCACAGTTCGACAGGAGAAAGAACAAAGTGCATCCAGCAGTTAGTTTATTCTGCCTGGTCTACTACTATTTCACACCCTTACAATGATATCTCATACAATGCACATCTGAGTAAAAATGGTTCGAGGCTGACAAATCTCAAAGTTTTCTTTCTTTATGCTGTCTAGAGCTATCTTCATTTGAATAATACTATAACTGTAACGGGTGCCATGTGGCGCTTCAGGGGAGACTTAGGAAAACAGTAGCAGGAGCAGGAAATCACAGTCAATGACCAGGACTTCCCGTGCAATCACGCTCTCCCTTCCACCTCCAGAAGAAACCATGGTATCAAAGAAACCACTTCCTTTCCCTGACTCTGTCTTTGAGAAGGAAGGCTGTGACACTTCAGCTAGAATGTCTTTACATTAAGTCGGTTCCTTCACCTAAGGAATAACTGTAGTTTTACTACAATTATTTCTTTCTTTCGTTTCTTTTGTCTTTCTTCTCTTTTTTCTTGCTATCTTCTAGTTCTTGTACTTGTATCTTGCTGGAAGGAAGGATTTATTATTGGCATTTTCATTCTGTCTATGAAGTCCCACAGTTCAACACCAGAACCTTCTGCTGGCGTCAGCAGATAACAATCATCCTGTGAAAACCTTTCTTTTATCAGTCTAATATGACTTTCTCAAAAACAAACACTGCTAAGTAATGGGACGAAGAAAAACAATTCAATTCAAAAAGAAAGAATTTCTTATCTGTGTTACAGTTTATAGGGCTTTATTTGTTGTATTTCTGAACAACATTACTTTCATTTTTCACATGCTAAAAAAAATGAGTGTCAAAGGAGTTACTTATAAGCAACTGGACTTTTTCCTTGTAGCTTGAAGACTTGATGGAACCCTGGGTTCCCCAAACTCCCATAGAAGAAAGAATAACGGGTTCAAGCATCAGGCCAGAACTGGAGAAGCCTTTTGGATGAAAGGTGAAATTTCTTCAAGCCACACAGACTTCTAAAAAAAGACTTACAATGAGCGGACTGAAAAGGATGGGAAGGGAATACCAAATATTGCAGAGGTTTCATTTCCACAATTTAATAAATTGTGTTTGGTAAAAAAAACTCACCTTTGACGTAGAGATAGGTTGTGGTGATGTGGTTTGAACCGTCTACACAGCTGTAGGCCCCTGTGTGGTTGGCAATCAAATATGTGGATGTCAGTCTGCTGCAATGGGAGTGAGAATGGCGTCTGGAATCACACGGCTGCTCCTTCATCCCCTCTGATGGGAGGGATGGGGATGTCCAGTTCAGCTGGCCGTGGCCTCTGACAGAACAGAGCAAGGAAGAGAATGAGATAAACTGGAAGACATCATCTCTTAAATCACTCCAGCTGATGACTGATGCTAATTTGTGTAAAGCAAACATGTCTTCACATTCCACAATACTCATTCTTTATTCTATAGGGGTTTGGGGATTTGGTCCATCAACATTACATGACCCGGTCCATGATTTGGTCCCCAGAAACAAAGGGATGTATAATCTGGATCTATTTTAAGGAAAAATGTGTCACAGCTGGCAATGAGCATACAAGCCTTTTAGTTCAGGATGGCAGCGTCTGCTCCTCCCGTTGGGTTTCTTTTGGCTTGATGTTCGTTTTTTAGTTTATTTTCAGTTAATCTTGAGTCATCTGATAACTTGAACTTTCACATGGGAACATATTTCTCTCGAATGATGTGCTCAGCTAACACATTCTTTCCACACAGCATCCATTTTAAAACTCTCATTAAAGAGATCCCAGAGGAACATCAAACATGTCTTGCATACCACTGCCTTTGCCTGCAGAATTTTGGGTAAAACAACCTCCAGCTTTTATCCTTTGATATCAAACAAGATATAACCAGACATCTTTATATAAAGTGTAATGTGCACTTGATATTTCTACTTTTTTTGTTATTTTAATCATAATTTGCACTTCATATTCAGCCTTTTGATATTTTCTGTACTTTTTATTCGTATGATTTTTATAAGGTTTACATTTAATGAGTGAGTTCAAGACAGGGAGAATAAATGCACTGAATATATCATTGTGGTCATAAAAGAAATTATGTGATGTATGGACTGTATTGTTTTTGTGTTGGACCGCAACATTCCAGTCAACTTGCTTGTCTGGTTGAAATGGCAATTAAAGCACTGCATTGAATTGAAAAAAAAATATATATATATATTTAATAATAATAAATGTGTTAGCTTCCCTAATTTCCTCCGGCAGCTCATTTAACAATCGAGGCACCTTAACAGAAAAGGCCTGGCCACCTTTAGTTCTAAGGTTTGGCAGAAGAATGGCCAGGAATGACCTACCAGGGGATCTCAGGTTTCATTCAAGCACGTAGGAGGTCAGGAGGTCAGTTATATATACGGGAGAAAAGCGATCATTAAAATGTTTAAATTCCCCTACGAAAAGAACTGGAGGCCGATGAAGGACGTGATTTTAAAACTGATGAGATATGTTCCCTCCTGTTGGAACTAGCCACGAGTCTGGCTGCAGCATTCTGAATCAGCTGAAGTTTATTGAGGTTTTGTTTTGTGAGGTCTGAGAAGAGTTTACTGCAGTAATCTAACCAGGATGAGATGAATCAATGAATTACTATGTCTAGGTTCAGGGCAGATAAAAATTGCCTGATTTACTTTTTTAGGCCAAAAAGCACAAATAGACAACTGGATTAATATGGTGGTCAAACTTGAGTTGGTTATCAGAGATAATGTGCAGCATTCCTCAAGTCTAATTCATGTTCCATGAAACAGGAAAAGTAATTGTGGGAGTTTTGACCTATGATAACAATCAAGGATAAAATATATTTGTGTATCACTACCATAGAAATGGTAACTGATAGTGTTTTTTTAGATATATTACCTAATGGTGACATGTAAAAGGAAAAAGTGAGGGCCCATGATCCCTGTAGTAATCTATATTTTAGAGGTAATATATGTGATTTGTAATTGCCAATGAACCAATTACATATCATGAAAAAAAATTGCTCTTCTCCGATTTCTTTCTAAGATCTTTTTAAGAAATGGCAGTTTTGAGAGTGGCCAGAAATGATTAGTATCTGATTCTCATGTGGGTTCTTTAAGAAGTATGGGCTAGGCATCTTAGCAAATGACCTTGTAGGGAAGCATCATAGTAGATAGATATGAGCTCCTAAACATTCCTAGCAGGCCTACAAAATGAAGCAAGGCTCTTTAAATTCTTAACAAATGTGAACGCGGCACACTTGGGTCCCACCGACCCTAAAGGGAATTGCTGATAAATGTGGACCACTGCCACCACTGGTTCCTGTCAAGGATTGTCCCAGCTTCACTGTAGCCAGCACGTGTCCTGAGGCCCAGATTGAGCCTTGCATGAGACTGGATTCTAAACTTTCTGGTGGTTGTGACAGACAGATCACTGAAAATGTGGAATTCTCTCGTCTTTTCTCAACGCGCCCTGGTATTAACAATAATGGCCCCATGTCGCATGTTAACAACGATACTACCTTTATTTTGACAAAAGGAAAATGTGTTACATACCTGCACACAAGGTTTAGCTTGTCCCCCTTATGAAGAATGAGGGGATTCTCTGAGGGCACAATTCTAGGAGCGTATTCTCCCTCCGAATGTCCTGTTGAAAACATACAGACACACGTGAGTACTTAGGATGAAGTCTAGGAACTCTGCACATTTACACCATTGTTTTAATGGCTGACCCCAGTTGTTGAATGCACTGTGAGCAGTGTGTGTGTGTGTGTTTCCGTGTGTGAAGAAAAAAAAACAAAAAAACAAAGCAGGTGGAGTAGAGAAATGATCAATACAGGGAGCAGCTGTGACACTTTACCGGAAAGGTCAAAACAGTCAGAACCAGGGAGAACTGAGGCGGCCCACAAACCAGTGTCACGCAGCATGTCCACACACACACGTTTCCTCTAAATCAGCTGCTCCCTTCCGCTCTTTTTGGAACAAGCCGTTTTCTCACTTATCATTGACCTTGCACTCCCAAATGAAATTACAGTACAGTGGGAAAAGTACGAGGCCGATATAGTATTCAATCCAGCGGTGGCCTCTATTTGGTGTATGGCCAACTGTATCTGTTGATGTGTCCCTCTCGCAGCGTTCAACATAGGAAACACTGTGATTCTGCCTGCCGTCCAGGAGGTGTCACAGTCCCATATGTGATTTCCTTCTTTTCACCGAGCTCCCTGAGCAGCTTGTCACTGCGGTCAGAAAACAAGCTTATTAAGTTGACCCTCTAAATATGCCAGTCTTCAGGGAAAACTTTATTCGTAGCATGGAATAAAGAGAGACAATAGAGTTACGCAACAGCTCTCTGCCAGGCTGACATGCTGACACATGAATCAACTGATGGATACACTAGCATATGCACACACACATGCACAGACACACACATGCATGAGTACTGTACACCTGCACACACATATGCCTAGTATTTGTCCATTATTCATAACAGCTGTTGCACTAAGAATGAGCTAACGGTGCCAGTGTTGGCAGTGGCACTCAATACTGACTTCCTCAAAAAATATTATAACATCATTGTTTTATTGTCCAAGGTTATACAGAGGGGAAGGGATATGGCTAACACGCTTTCATAATGTGGGACCACGTGCTTTTAGCTGGATATTGAGATCAAAATCAAGGTTCCTGACCTAGCGTGAGAGAATCTACAAATCACAAGTTAATAACTATCTGTTTCTGATTAATCCTTAGCTGTCACACACGTTGCACTTTAGTGTTCTCATAAAGCTTGTGTTTGTCTTGCCTCACAGTCGAAAACTGCCTCCATAAAACTGAATAATGAGAACTTAGTAATGACGGATCAAACGGAAGTTGACCCTGGGACCTGTTAATTAGCAGCTGGCAAAAAGAAAAATGTGTCATGTGCTTTTTTTTGCAAGACTAATTGACAATTTCACATGTCAATTGTTTGACACGCTCATAAAAATGTGGTCAATATAACATACTAATAACAAAAGTGAAAACATCATCCTGACCTCGAATTGCACTGGCAGGCAGCTTATCTCTTAAAATGTTCCTCTATTCGCCTCAGTAACGTGCTACAGATGGATGAATCAGCAGGGGCCCACAGCAGCCCACTAAAAAGAGTGAGAGGGGGGAAGAAAAAAAAAAAACATCCTGCGGTTGTCTCTTTACACCCACACCCTCAAAAACTCCCACCTGCCCCAGTGCCTGCCCAACGCTGACCTCAGCAAGCGTCCCGACACCCCTAACCCCCGCGGAACAGCTGTGTGCTGCATTCCTGCGGCAGATTGCTTGAACAATTCCAGAAATTGTGCTTATTGTGTCGGTTCAAAGAGACCTGAAGCTGGTTCTCATTAGGGGCCATTAAGAAGAGGACAGGCATGGAACAGAAAGAGAGGGAGGGAAAAAGAGAGAGAGGGAGAGAGAGAGACTCCTGAGACTTCTGGCTCAGTTTCTCATTCAAATGATGATTTTTTTTTCCAACCGGGTTACTACCACAGGACCATCTTTACTATTTAGACCAGAATGTGTCCTTGTCCTTACTTATCATTGACTGAGGAAAGTGGTACGGGACACAGTGTTTGGAAAATATTTGTGGTAGGATCACTACCAATCAGGGAAGAAAAAGACGTAAAAATGCAAACAGTGCCTGATTCTAGGATCTACTCTACACTTTTCTGAAATGTTTGTAGCCCCGAGGCGATTTAAATATTTAGTCTGAAAGAGCCAAACAGTGACAACGTTTTTTCAATTAATCCCCACTGGAGACAGTGAAAGCTTCAGCAATATAACTGAAAATGTTTCCCCTAGACCAACATAAATTCATACCTTTCATAGCATATTAATATTATATAATCCCTGCAAATTCTGGATTGCTTTTCAGCGATCTGCATGGAGTTACCATTACAACAACTTCATCGATCTGAAAGTTGAGCAATAAAGAAACCATTAAAGAGGTGAATAGTGTATTCAATCAAGAAGCTAAGATAAATTGTGACAGGCAGGACATTATATGTTTGCATTCCTGTGGAAAGATGTCAGCCATACTGCTGCAGCATGTTTCCAGTCTCAGGGTTGATTCTGCGTAATAAAACACTATTACTGTTTGAGATGACTGTACTGTCATCTGAATTAGATGGAAGCGTCACAGCCCTTCAAGTGTGCATAATAATGTGCGGAATTCCTGTCCCTTTGGCAGAGGACACACTTCATGTCTCCATACTTCCGTTTTTGTCATTAAACCAGTCTTGAGACTCAGGCGGGGTAGATCTTTTTTTGGTGTTTTCAAGGTAATAAAAACAATACGACACGATGACTCCTGTACGTAACCTTGCTACATCCTTATGGTTTTGTGACAACAAAAGACATTGAGAGGGTGGAGATTACTGCTTAACAAAGGAATATTGGGTCATTGGTGGTGAGTCATCTTCACTCGAGTGTGAGCATGGCATCAGGAACAAAACAGCAACAAGTGGTTGCCAAGGTGGTCTTCCTCTTCTCCTGCCTTGTGAGGCAACGCAATAGACTACACATACACAGATTTTATAATGATCCCTCAATGATTTGTTATAAGTCATGGGTGTCAGACTCAGGTCCTGCAGGGCCACTGTGGGTGCAGGCTTTGGCTCCAAACATGCAGTAACACATCTGATTCTACTAATGAAGGTCCTTAGAAAGGGCTCTGGTGGTTGACAAGTACAAGGACTGGAGTCCAGGACTAGAGTTTGACATGTGTGTTATAAGTGATCGTTTTAACCCATAAGAACCCAGACCCATTTATCCTTAAAGGAAAATGATGTGGGTTATACCATAGACCAAGTGGGCCACATAGAACTCATTTATTTTTTTTTCGGAAGAATACATTTTTATTCCCAAAGATCTGTATTTTGGCATATATGTAACATTGGGTTTTCATAATAAGAGGGGAAACCAAAGTTCTTGTTACACCGGTGTCTGCAGGTTTTATGGGTTAAAAAGGGACAGGCTACTACACTACTAGCTGTTAAAGTCCTTGAGTCCTTGAGAGTCTAATTGTCAGGTGAACTTTAGGCAAACTTTTGAATTGTCTGAAATGCAAACTGGGTGCATTTTCCATCAAATGGTTTGCAGTGAATAGGGCTGCACAAATGTAGGTTATTATGCTTGGCTGTAATAAACAGACTCCAAAAAGGGGAGATGGCAAACTGGAAATAAAATTGAGAGTGGTCTTTAGGAATTCTTTTCAATTGTGCAAGTTGTAATTATTCTTTCATGTCAGTGGGTTTTGGCCATGTTTTATGCTGATATCTGGGAAGATGCTGACAGCAGAAACTGAAATTAGATGACAAAACTCTTTTCATGTCCCATTAAGCATTCTTTTTTAAAAATTCAGGACATTTTTTCCACCCATAATTCAGCTGTTTCCATCAACTTTTTTTAACATCGCACTTCAAAATGGTATAAAAATATGTTGATGGAAACACGGCTAGTGTTATCGCTTCACGACGTGGCGTTGCAGCTACGGTATCCTGCTGCAGAACCGATTCATGCCAATTGCAGGTCATGGCAAGTTACCGTTGGGCTGAGATTTTCGAGAGAACCAGTAATTCACAAAGGGCCAAAAAAGATGTCAGATTTACAACGCAAAGTCGATACCTCTGACAAGACCTGGGTCCACCTGCCATAATAAGGAGTAACTAGCACTACCTTAGCTGTGCTATACGTGAGTCTTGGAGTATTCTCTCCCATAGAAACCTTCTGAAGCCCCTCCACTTTGTCAACTGCAAGGTTAAGACAACAGTTTGAGTGAGTGCCTTTTTTATTAGCCGTATATTAACCTTTGGAGGGTTTGGAGGCAAAATGCCCCAGACTCCCCTTAAAAAAAAAGCAAAATAAAGGAACATCTGGCCATGATGGGTGGCCATGCTAGGTTATATAAAGTTGAGCACAGCCAAGTAACAAGAATCTCTTGCATGGGATGCTCGAATGGTAAACCTGATAGATTCATGTTCCATAATGCATGATTAAGGCTACTAAGCAGACAGAAGCTCCTCGAAATTGAAATCTCATGCAGGATTTGAAGAAAATATATTGCTGGCTTAAAGTAGATATGTCTAGTATGGACCAGATGCTTCTTTGATCCTATAAGAACAACTGCACAAAGTGATTTGTCCAGTTAAATTTCCATGTGTATGAAAACCTTTTTTCTGGTAAGTCTGCCAATCCTGGTGAAAGAGTGTGAAAATATTTTTTGCATGGACTCTGAAACACTGCAACTGAGCGATGAGCCTCTACTGCACTTGGCTGACCTCTCATCAATCCCATTTTTCACTCTATCTAAAGTTTCCGGAGAGGAAAGAAAAGAAAAATGACTCCAAATCATCTACTACTTCTGCTAGAAACAGGTCTTTAAAAGAAAATATTGCCCCGATTGTAGAAAAACAAATTATCTATCTATATAAATTAGCCGTTTGCTTTTTCATTGTATAGACTGATAAGAAAGAACTCTGAACATGATGAGACAAAGGAACTGTATTACAACAAACAAACGAGACAGCTTCCAGTTTCAAATCCAATTATGCGTTAAATCATTATTTCTTTGAATCATCCTTTCGTGTTGTGTGTGTTTTTCCAGAATTTGGTTTAAACCATGAAACACCACTGATTAAAAATATATAAATTTACATGTTAAATGTCTGGGTTTGCCTTGCAAATCTTGTGCAGCACAAGACATTTTTCGCATAAACTACCTGGATGTGGAATTCACAGACACAGTTTAGAATATCAATGAGTTGATCACGCCCCAACTGATACGCATAACAGCTTTAGCTCATACACAGTCCTACAGAAAAAAAAACTGAGATGAAAGCATGAAGGTGCAGGGAGCTCTAGCCAAGTCTGAGCCGCGGTGCTGAGATTTTGGTCAAAAGGCCACAGACACAATGCACTTGACCTGCGCTCATTTCTGAGTAAAAAGCAAGTTAAATATTAACGACAGAGTGACTCAGACTATCTTTTAGATACCGTTTTACGCCTGTTCGCTAATATAATTACAATAAAACAGGCTGAAGTGGAAAAGCAAGAACATTATCCAAGTAAAACAGTCAAAACCCTTATCAGTGCAAGTCTCATATAATTATAACTTTAATATAATGCCACTGCATCATCACTCATAGGCTGCAATGTAATTCTTCATTTTGGTGGCTAATCATACAGTTATTAGCAGGATGAATTTGAAACATACTTGAGCAAAATTAAAGACAGATGATGTACCATCAATAATTAATGGCTCTACCAGTCAGTGCCTACTATGCAGAAAGAATGCACTCCTTTCCTCCCTGCCATTATGTTGTTAATGGATTATGACAATATTAGCACAAGAAGATTCGGGAAGAAATCTTTGCTCAGGTAGCGAGCCACATTTCCGTGACCTTTACTGGCCAGAACAATTCCAGGCTGCCTTTTGCCCCTACGTCCGCTTCCTCCTTGTGTCTTTCCCACGCTTTGTGTGTGGACAGTGAAGGAAATCTACTCAAAAACATTGTAGACAAAGCTGCATGGGCTGAAAGTGTGTGTGTGTGTGTGTGTGTGTGTGTGTGCGTGTGTGTGAGGGGGGGGCGTTTGAACAGTATTTCCTTTGTTTGGATGAGCTGTTTATTTGGAGATGGTGAGGAAGGCTCTGTGTGTACCTTAGTGATACACCAAACCTGGCACAAGGTAGAGGAACATCCACCTTTCGGTATCTCAGTACCTACATTTTTTCATGGAGTGACACTAAAACAATGAAGCTGATTGCGCCATCAGAAGAAACACACATTTTCTTCTCAAGATGTTTAATCCTCTTCACTCACCGATAAGAATTGCTGGAAAAAACATTTTCATCATAGCCCAGAGGCGGATTTTGATTATCCTACATAACACAACTTTAGCCAAGACAAATGATTATTTCCTTTAACTTGGTTGCATGCATATACAAATATAAAGCATGTTCATCTGTTACAATTATACCTGTCAAGAGTCCTCACATTGTATTAACTTGTTTATAATCACTCAATTATAACGGGGCCATACTACCTCTGGCGGCCAAAGTCAGAACTGCAGGTCCAATAACAGCCTTAACCTGTTGAAATATAATTTCTTGCAACCATGCAACTATATATCCCACTATGATGTTTATATCCACTTTCAGGTGTTCCAGTGAAACCAGGGTCAAACAAACACTGCTGGAAACTCGAGTCTTGGTTACCATAATGTAAAATAGGGAGAATAAGAGTTTTAATAATAGGACAGGACAACAGCCTAATAATAATCTCAGCATTTTCCCTATTAATAACTGCTGCTTTGTTACATGAATTGTCTGCCAAAGTGATAAATTCTCAAACATTCACTGAAATTGATTCTGAAAGTCAAACCGTGCGGTGTTAAAATTTCCGCTTTTTTTTTTTTTTAATGCAAAACACACTCTCCTTATGTGTAAACAGCTATAATCGCTATGAGAATAAGAGCCGCCTTACCATTTGTGAGTGTTGAACAATACAAGATGATAGCCAATTTGACGCAGTTGGTCGGGACCATCATGCCAACTTCTTTTCCCAAAAATCCAAACCGTGCGTGAGAAATAAGAGCGAAAAAAGTCCCGCTTATAAATCCGAGTGACTAAACAACAAAAAAAACACACAACTCTTCTTTATGGCAGTATATATCGATGGGTTTTTCTTTTCAAAGCCCCTGGTAATTCCACATAAAACCCTCAGGTGTACAAGCAAACAGCGGCGGCGGTTCTCTCGGATCCCATGACGCGTTCCGCAGGGGAGCCCTCCTGCGCAGCTGGAGAGTCCAACTCCCGATCCCGCAGCGAGCAGGCGGATGTACCGCCGTGTCCTCGGGGCAGGTGCTCTCAAACTAACAAGTTAGATGGAATGGAATCTGACGGAAGGGTTACGCAAAAAAAATTACACATAAAATTGGATTCGCATGTCAGTTTTCTGGCTGGTGACTGGGATATAGCCCCGCAAAAAAAAAAGCAGGATCAATCAGCTCCTGCCGTTCATGCGCTTTGGAGTGCAACACTCCGGTTCCATGCGTGAGGGACGTTTTATGGACACAGAGGAAGGACGCAACGTCACTTTTTTGTGGGGGGGGGGGGGACTCCTTCCTTCATGCGGCTGAGGAGGAGATCAGTGTGTGGCTGAATTTAAGAGTTTGGGCACCGTGAGTCACTGCAGGTTTGGTGTATTGATACCACTAAACATGAAATATGCACCGATGTGGAATAAAAACACCCAAACCAAGCCTTAGTCACCGGATAAGGCAGATGTTATCAAGCCATTCCATGAGAATAAGTTACATATTAGAGGATAAACAACCTGTAGGCTATGTGAAAGCAGTTTGGCAATTAAGGTGAGAATTATTTCATCTAAGGTAGGAATGAACAAATGACAAAGTGAATTAATAACCAATAACTACAACTAACCACAATGCAGTTTCTGAGTCTGTTGAGCATTTTCATTTGAATTCCTGAATATGTTTTGCACTTTTTGCAAATGATATACTCAATTTTATTTGATTAGCATTTGTCAAATCGTTGTTTTTTATTTTAATGCAGCAACCATGTGTTATGTAATATAATCAATGTATAGAGCTGTATATATGCTCCCATACGTAATTTAAAAAATACGGTGACAAAAAACAAACATGAACATATAAAATAGAAATCCAGAACTATAAGTATATCCAATTCAACTGAAGTTAAACTAAACAGGATTCGTCAAAATATATTTTTAAGTACTTATGGAGTGATATAAGTCAGAATGAATATTACCTTACTGATCTGTGGTCACTCGTCTAAATGAAAATATGACCAAAAAAGGTAATATTAATCATTAACCTACAGTCTTATTTGATTTTTTGTGTGTAATGCAAATTGATTAAATCAAGCTACTGTGGAACTGAGGTTAAAGGTAAGAGCAGTTATCTTTTCTAAGGAGGAAAAAGAGGAGAACGTAAACAACCACTGTGATATCAGATAGTATCCATCTGTCTAAATGTTTAGAATAAATATTTGCTGGATTTTATTTTTAACTTCAGAAACAGGATACGCAGCTTTTTATATCAATGTCAACACTGTTCTTTTGTCCAGCACTACCCTGCAGTGTGTGGATGTGCTTCAGACTGTTTTCTTTAATCACTTCAACAATTGCTCCTCTGTTGTAGGTCACAGGAGCAGGTATTATAAATAAGAACATCCTGCCCTCACCTGTCCGCTCTTATCAGTACTTTACGGACGTCATTTTGGAGGACATGAGCTGGGGTTGTGGGTTCTGGGCGAGGTCCTCCACACGTCAGAGAACCACGCGTAACATTATTCCCTTCCTGAGAAATCGGAACATGAAATAAGTTAGGATTTCTATATTATCAGTATTTTAGCATATATTCATTGAATATTTTCACAAAATCACAAAAAATAAAGCTAACACTGCTACCAATAGGGCTCTACTGCGGGTTTACTGTACTTTTTTTTGAAGGAGGTGAGACATGGATAAGATTGTGTTCACTACTTATTCACATTGCAGTGGTAAAAAAAAAAAAAAGCAAAACGCACACATCAACAACAAGGCAAGTCAATGTGCTTTAGACAAAATATAAGAAATATCAAGACACAAAAACGGTTTATTAAAAGAGTAAAAAAAACTAAAGTTTCAGTGCAGCGTAAGAAACAAAGAAATGTCTAGATTCGAAAATCAGAAAGCAGGCTATAGGCTTGATACGTTTGAAGAGGAGTCGACTAAATGCACAAAGAAGAAGTGAATTGGCTGTGTCTGCTACGACCATTTTCTTCGCGTGTGTTCACTTTTATGTCTTCGGTGAAGGAGACATTCCCACTGAGCCAGGAGGGTAGCAGATAAGTCTCCTGATGAACAATTGCTGGAAGTTGCTAGCTGAGAGGGGTGGATTTAAAGCATTTTATTTTAGATTCTGCTGTTCAAAACACACAATGGGGGACTAACTGGTTCTACACACACAGCGTGCACTCTTCCTTTTGCAGCGACAGTAAAGTCTTGGGTAAATGAACCAGTAGAAATAAAGGCTTTCTTCAGGCATGGACCGGGGGGTAAGTCACTGACTGCCCTCGGTCATGCTGCAGATTTAGAAGAAAGGAACATAATCCTACGCCCAAAATAATGGTCAGCAAAATAGAATTTATAGTCCACAATTTTAGCCAGACTATTTCTTGTCTGACAAATATACATAAAGTGTTGTAAAGATAGTATAATTGACTCTTAATTAGATTTCTAGAAATAAATGCATCAACTTATAAAGCTGACCTACCGTTTAAGATCATCTGATATAAATAATTGATAAATATAATAAATTAAATAGAACTGTGTAATATTTTTTGTTTCATGTCTCCATCAGTCATCAAGAGATAAGGTTTAAATTCATTTAAACATAGTGTATAAAATAAAAAAAGAGTACCACAGATTAAAAATCTATTCGATACATAATCTAATAAAAATACATAATTTGGACAGATGAACAAAGTTAGCAGAAGTGGTGTTTAGGGAACCGTTGATAATCCTGTTTTTAGAACAGGAACGACTGAACAACAGAGCACTCTCTCGCTTAACAGAACAAATGTGCATTCATGCTCTGATTGCTCTGCCGTTTTAGACGTGCAAAGGTCTCAGGTTTAGTCATGTTGACCAAACTATCTGCTTACTTTGTTGTGGCTGTAAAAATTTGGGTTTTGGTTTCCAAAAGTGGGGAAGTGGATGTTTTACACGGTGTTAAAACATATACCTGGTGTACAATAAAGAGCACTTCAACCCTAGAGAAGTACTCAGATCCTTCACTTGAATAAAGGTAGAAATATATTCATCAAAATATACCTGCAAATAAAGTCGTGAATTTAAAATGGTACTTAAGTAAAAGAGTACACAAGTATTATCAGCAGATGTACTTAAAGCATCAAAAGTAGAAGTATCTCATTGTGCAGACTCATAGTGTATACTCTTATAGTATATTTTACTACCTATACATGCAAGAGCATTTTAATGCTGTAGTTTATCAATGTTGAGTACATCTCTGAAAACAAAAAGTGACAAATTAATATACTGCAGATAGTAGAATATTATAATGCATTAATTTATGTCAAATGTTAAAATCTTCGTCTTTAAAGCTATCAGATAATTGGAGTAAAATTTACAATACTGCCTTTTAAAATGTGAAAACATTAATTAGCATCACGAGGAAGTACACAAGTAAAGTACAAGTACCTTGAAAACTGTATTTAAGTAAATATATTTAGTTACATTTCATCACTGCTGGGCACTGCAAGAACGTGAAGAACTGATTTTTAGAACAAAAGCATAGTCAGTCAATATTAATTTAATAACTACAGAAAAATACATATTAAGTGATACGTGGAATTAGATAAAATAAATAAAATACTAACTACCTTGCTGCAAACTGCATTTTAGTACACTCATTTCAGGCACATAAAGTCCTAACTATCACTGCTAATAAAGTAAAATTTTATTTTGTTAATTTACCTGCAGATTATTCCTGCCTGGACGAAACTTCGCGGTCATTTTTGACAACCAACGTTACAGCGGTAATAATTTAGCTAGTAGCAAGTACTTCATACAGTTTATAGTTAAAAACTGAAACATGCAGCGTTTTGTTTCAACCGTAAAATGTAAGTAAAAAAACATTTACTAAAAACAAAGTGCTGTTTTAAAGCCCTTTTTAGCGATGAATTGCCTTCATAAGAGGCTGGTTCTTAGCTAACGTTACCCGATTTCCAACCTAGCTGGTAACCATAGCTACCGCTGCCAGTAGCTAACGCTAATAGCATTAGCTTAGCTTAGTATGTAACGTTAGCCTAATATTAGCTTAGCTTCTAATGAACTCTCCAAGCCCCCACGTTTCCCTACAAGTGATAATTATTAATAAAAAAAATAGAACTTACCAGAAAGCCAATGTTGTTATTGCAGGAATGGTGTATTTTCATTCTTCAATATTGTCTACGTTTTTAATAAATAAGTATATTTAATCTTACGTGTGCATTCACCAGAACGATCATAAGTAAACATTATATTAACATGTCATTTTAAAATATCTGTTAGGTCTGCTATTGGCTACAATTAGATTTCAACATTATTTATACAAATGAAACAGAGCCTTTTAACACTGACACATTCTCAACATATTGATTTGTTGAGAATGTGGAAAACAATTGACTTAGTATTTTAAGAAAAACGAGTTAAGGGTTTCCCTTCCTCACTTTAGGGAACCCTGGTCCTGGAGAGCCTCTGTGGGTGCAGGTTTCTGTTCCAACCAGGCAGTAACACACCTGATTCTACTAATGGAGGTCCTTATCAAGAGCTTTAATGGTTAATTTGTAGAATCAGGTGTGTTACTGCCTGGTTGGAACAAAAACATGTATATAACCAGCAGGTGGCGCTGTAATAAACTGGATAATGATAAGATTTAATATGTGCTGTTGTTGTGCTTTGGTTCACTTGTTCACACTGTGTGTATTTTTTATACGCAGGCCTCACCGAATCGCTGCTGCAGAAACAGGCCGATTACAGTGAGGTGATAGAGAAGATCTTCTCTGAGGTCTCCGGCCCAGAGGAGTGCCCCAAAGTACAGGATCCACAGGTAAATAGGTCCACTTGTAGTCCACAGTATCATTTATGGGTGGATTGGAATGGTAAAGAACAAATATCTTCAGTTTAAATAAGACCTATTCCTATTTGTCGTCAAAAAAATCAACTTGTGTTAACATTTCATTTCCCTAATTGTACTACAGCTTGAGGAGTGTGCTATCCAGTTGTGGAACTGGGCACTTACTAAGAATGTGGGCACCGTCATAAGTAAAATCCAGAAAGCCAAAGGTAGATGTTCACAAATATATAATATAATCCTGAAAATGCTTGACTACAGCATCCAAAATACTGACACTAGGTAGAAGTAAGTGGCGGTAGACAATGTTGTGTCACATTCATATTTTCTCATCTACTGCACAGTGCGCCACGTTGCATGCAGCCTTTTGTACTGCTGTGAGCCAGAGAATCCAACAGAGGGTATCATCCGCAAGCAGATCCTGGTGAGCTACGCTATATCATGGTGCTGAGCATTTCAGGGGGGATGAATCCTATTTGTCAGTGTCTGTTCTTTACAGATGGCCGGCAAAACAGGAAGGACCTGGCTAGACTGCAAGAATCCACAGATGGCAGATAACTTCCTAAGGCTTGCTGTAAAGGTGAAGAAAAAAATAACTAAAATTGAAAGAGTAAACTATTAAAATATAAATATATATATATATATATTATATAAATATTATCGTGTGTCTTAACATATTTTGCCTGCAACACCACAAAGAGCCTGGAATCGCTCTATAGCCAGCTGTCATCCAGAGGTGACGGTGCAGCCGACATCAGTTCATCCAAAGGCGACGTGGAGAAGGATCTGCTTCGAATTCTCTCCTGCCAGGCGGAATCGGTGAGCTGTGGCACATATGATGTTCAACACCTTCCACGTGAGTGTTTGTTCTTGTGATATTTGGCAGCTGAGGAAGTGCCATTCTGACAGACTTGCAGTACGAAGTGTGAGACAGCTAAGATGTGAACTGAGAAACAATGAGAGGTGGAAATCACATTCTGTTAATGAGGAATTTTATTTTTTTTTCGTTTGCTGACATTTTCTCGGAAATTAAAGTATCCGCTTCTTTTCAGGCCCTAAATCAAGGGAATAACCACGAGGCTGTGGCCTGTATGCAGCGCTGTAAAGACATGCTGCTGCGGCTACCAAAAGAAGTAAAGAAAGTTTATATTACATTTTACATTACAAATAAAAAGAAGGGTTATGTACTGTATTTTCTTATAGTTTTCTTTACATATCCTGTAGACTGTGTACCTCTCCCTTATGTGCTACAACTTTGGAATAGACACCTACAACCAGAGAAAGTTTGAGGACAGCGCATTCTGGTTGAGGTAAATATCATAATGTTTAATTCCAACAGAAAAGTGCGCAGAAAAAATCTTTGAGAAAAGTTATTAGATTAGTTCCTGATAATTTGCATGTCTTTCAGCCAAAGCTATGACATTGGCAAAATGAATGTGAAATATGCTCCAGGATCCGACATCCAGGTTAGACAGTGTAGTATGTAGTTTGGTAGAAGCCAGACTGTATACTATATACAAATTAGAAATAACTATTGTTTTAAATTTCCTCTCGTCAGGCGAAGGTTTTGCGGCTCCTTGCCACTGTTTATTTGGAGTGGGACTGTCAGAGGTTTCAGGAGAAGGCTCTGAGTGCTGTCAGCTTAGCCAACAAGGTTGGATAGAAAAATCATTTTCCACAGTGTATACATGCGTTTACAAATATGCCTGAGGTGCTCATGTACCTTTGTAACGCTGTGTAATTTCACAGGAATGTGTGAGTGCATCTGGGCGGTACTTAAATATCAGAATCCTCCTGAGATGTGAGGCCTCAGATGATGATATCAGAGCAGGTTAGTTATTAGTAGACCCCCACTTGAATAATTTATACAGAACTTGATTAACATAGGCAGCAGCAAGGCATTGGTGTCATAGAGGTTTTAGAAGTAGACATTCAAAAATAGATTATTAGTTAGTTTGATTCTCCAAAGCTACTGGAAAAAAGTGGATTTAAAAAACCTTAAAAAATGGTTACCACACTAATATCACAATAATAAATCTTTGATTATTATCAGCCTCGACTGTCATAATTCCTCTCTGCACTTTTACAATTTAATTCAGGTGCTTCAGAAGAGTTTGCTTCGGTATAATATTATGCTTATAAGTTTAGATGAATGACTTAAGCAGAGTTAAAAAATAAATTTGAAAGCAAATGAAAAAAATATGTTTTTAGGACTTAAAGAAATGCTGGAATCCGAGGTTTCTCTTGAAGTGTGTCTCAGTGCGGTGAAACTTCTCATGTCTGAAGACAGGTAAAACCTCTCACCTGGTTCACAGCTTTACACAAACGTGTATACACATAACTTTTTTTTTTTTTAAATGTCCAGACATTCCGGCTATTAACCTCTGAGTTATATGTGTTTTCTAGGGAAGTGTTGGCCTTTGAGTTTTTGAAGCGTGTGGGTCAGCACTTTGAGTCATCCCCTGACCTTGGGACCGCTCTTGTTTTTCACATCGAGCTGCTGCTGCAGCGAGGCAAAGACTTGTTGGGCAAACAGAAAATAGAGGATATCATCACCGGTACTTTATTAAGCAATGCATATTTCTGGAATAAGAGTGATTTTATTAGAAAAGCTATGATAAATTTCCTAGAAACACTATTATAAACAATTTCATAAAATCTGTGTTTCAGTATTAGTATGACCTTTTTTTTAACACCCATTCAGGTCACTACACGGGTGCACAACTGAATCCACAGGCTCTCACAAAGCTACATGTCATACTGTGGGATATAGCATCCAAGCACTTTGAGGTAATACATTGTTGTTTAATCTGGAATTCATATAAGTAATATAAAAGTAATGGGCCGTGATTTATACTGGTTATCTTATATCAAGAAGGATTTTCTCTGTGAAGTTTGCATGTTCTCTATTAGGGAGAATTACAATTGCCTTTGATCAAGAAAATAGTCTCACTTATAGTCAGTCATTACACTGTGTCTACCTATCCACCCCTTTGAAATGTTTTGGATATTTACAGTATAATAATGTCTATCTGTTCTAGGCTGGAAGCTACTCTGAGGCTCTGCAGTGGTATAACTACTCCCTCAGTTTCTTTAAGGCAGGTCAGATGGACCCTAACCTGGCCAAACTGCAGAGGAACAGAACTTCCTGTTTCCTGCAGCTAAAGCAACTGGAGAAGGTAAAACGATTTCAGCCCCAACAGCAAGTCTTGGAATCTGCCTTCCTGTAAAGTATCTTCTTCTTTTGTAAAGTATGTTTACCTGTATGTCACTTGTGGTTATTAGGCAAAAGAATCAATTAAAGAAGCGGAGAGATGTGATCCTGACAGCATTTTCACTCGGTTCAGTGTTTACAAGATTGCAGTGCAGGAGAACAATGTGGAAAAAGGTATCTAAAAAAACCTGCTGTTTACAGTAGAAGCACACATACATGTAATTACAGCTGCACGTTCAGTATCTTCTTGGTGCAGTGATGACTATCAAAGATTATGTTTGTCCCAGCTACAGAGGCACTGAATGCTCTGGGTCTTCTGTCCAAGACTTTTATGGCCAATGAGGACCAGCTGCTGGTATCTGAGAATGCAGCTTCCAATCTCCTCAGTCTGGCTGCTCAGATTGCTTTGGAGGTGGGACTCATCTCAGGGTGCATGGCACAAATGTTGAACATGTTGCAATATAGGTCGCATTTGTGTTTGTGGATGCGAAGCGTGTGAAGAAGCACGTCCTTGTCACTGCACACATACCGGTTTGTTAAGGTGCCAGCACCTTTCCTGGAAAAGCTTTTCACTGTTTGGTCAAAAGATTCAGCTGAGTTCAGTGATAACCATTATATTTAACTACGTACAAGCCTACTGTAGATAAACAGTTCATGTTACTGTTTGCACTGTTAGAATTTCTCTTATTTGCATTAAAAAAGAACTATATAGCATAATGGACATTACCTTCTCTAACTATCAGCAACATTTTATAGCAATCTGTGAGGGTAAGGTCTAGACACATGCTGAGTCTCAAATTGCATACTTCTGTACTTAACACTTGCTATTTTCAGTGCATAAGTGTGATAAGTGGGTTCACACCAACAATCATAGGCAATGCAGCGCAATATGAGTACCAGATGGGGTACTCAAAACGGTCAAAAAGTTGCATGTGGAACACTTCTCAATGGTCACCATCTTGCATAGAGGAAGGAGGGCACATCACTCTACTTAGATATCTAAGAAGAAGGCAGTATATGCTGGGATGATATTAAATTAAATCTTTCTTCCTCCGTGACAGAATGAGCAGCAGGACACGGCCATGAGGGCACTGGAGAGTTTGTGTGAAAACTCCAATGATCACGCCCAGGTTCTGACTGGTCTCAGGTCTGTGAGAACTGTAACATACACACATTGAAAATTAAGTTTAATAACAAAACACACCAAAAATGCCAGCAGAAGTTACTCTGTTTGTTCTCATTTAAATGACTGCATGTAATAAAAGCACAATGGATGTGAATATTGACTACTATATTTCTATATTTCAGATGCCAACTCTTTTTTTTCTCTGTGTTCATGTGTTCAGAATGTGTAAACAAAACATGTTGGTGGAGTTTCACACATAAAGTGACAACATTTATTAGAGATGGCTTATGTGCTGTGAGATCGTAGCAAGTCTGATAGCTTTCCATACACCTCTATGATCCACTGACCTATATTCCCCTGCTTCTCCACCGAAAGTGTGTCTCTGTATAATGCAGTTAGTAGGTGAAAGAAAAGAGGTCAGCACCAGCTTCTCCATTAATCTTTTTTTTTTTTTTACAGGTGTTTGGTTCGTCTTGTGCTCTCCAAGATAGAAAGATCGAGTGATGAGATGAGGTGAGGGGAGGGGGAACGTACCCAAGTGTCTATAATATTGCTTGTGCTGCTTTTTTAATATATCACTCCTTGTAGGAATGTGAGTCTGGATGTTCTGCTTCCATATCTGAAAATGGGTGAGCATGTAATGGAGCGGAGGTTAAAAGCGTTTGCAGGAGAAATGTCAGCGATATCTGCCACTGTCACGACCCCCAAACGTTTTGTTTGCAGCTCTGCAGAAGGTTTCGCACCGATCTTGC
Organism: Eupleurogrammus muticus; assembly: GCA_036785175.1. Classification (NCBI taxonomy): domain Eukaryota; kingdom Metazoa; phylum Chordata; class Actinopteri; order Scombriformes; family Trichiuridae; genus Eupleurogrammus; species Eupleurogrammus muticus. Next base: position 26,382,675 of record JAYKQN010000004.1, on the reverse strand, counting down.
ATGACTGTCGAGAAACGCACAGAGGACGCCAACTGGTTCAGAAAGATCGGTATTAAGTCTCGTTCTCTCTTTCAGTCTGAAATCATTGAAAATCTTGCTGCACCTTCATTTTTCTGTGTGTGTCTGTCACAGCTTGGAACTCGGCTCTACAGTGTGAGAGCAGCCCTGACAGAATGAGGGATTTCTTTGTCCTCTCCTACCAGGCAAGTGCCCTTATTAGCGTTGTGAAGTTAATTAATCAATACATACAGTATAGTACAACATGTGGGTTGGATCAATAAAACCTGAACAGGGACTGAAGATAAAGAATATAAGATAAAAAATGACAGTGACGCACAGGGCTCCATCCTGATAGTTACCACACTTGACCCTAACCAACAGAATGCCTATACATGCACCTTGTGTGCATAGCCAGTTTTTTTAAGCTTAATATTTCCTAGGAAAAAATGTTGGTTATTTTACCGAATGAGTCACGACTCTTTCTGAATGAACTTCTTAGAAGTGGACGAGAACTTTTTCAACACGCAGCTGAGTGCGTTGGGTGATGCAAGCAGCTCTTTCCTGACCACACTAATGAAGAAACCTACCGGCTGTGACTTCAGCAACTTTACATCCACTTCTGAGGAAATTTAACAGAAAGAACACCTAAAATTCATTACTCTACATCTGTTAAAAAAAAGAAGGAAAAAAAGGAGAGTTCAGTTTAGGGTCATTTAATTATTTTCTCTACTGTCATCTATTTCCCTGAAAATGCATGGGTTCTGACTAATACTTGGTCATGTCAGTGGACTTCTGGATAATAAAACCTTGTCAACTTTATACAACATATCTGTATAACTTTAATAGAGAGAGGAGCATCTGAATTTTTGAGGGTATTAAAAATTATACTGCTAACGGTACCGCTATGTAACATGCATGTGCATCTGTATGAACACGTAGCTCTCCCAGCTGTGCCCTCCAGACCGCTCGGTGCTCATGGGCCAGAAGACGTGTCTGCTAATGGCTGCTGCTGCGTCTCTGGAGCACAGCAGGACGTCTCCTCACTCTGCCCAGGTGCGACATCACTCTCTCTATATCTAGCACGCTCTTCATCCACGTGGATAGAAATTTACCAAGACCGGCGTATAGCAGGGGCGAGAATCCGCATTACTGGCGCTGGCGTAGGTGTTTCAGTTTAATCCCTTTGCCTTGTGAGAGGGACTGAACACTAGATGGTGATGGAGAGTCCAGAATGATTCTATTTCTGTACAGACTGAGGAGCTCACTCAGACTCTGGAGCATATTCAGATATGTTGGGAGGTGTGGAAAACTTTGAAAGCATCAGGTACCTTTTTGTTATTCTAATTCATTATTTATTTGGACAAATTAACCTGATAAAAAATAATTTATACGCGTCATTCCATAGGAAGCTTCCCAAAGGACCCGACGGACACGCTGCTGCTGCTGTATGAGTTTGAGGCTCGTGCTAAGCTGAATGACCCCAAGGTCGACACCGTCCTGGAGTCTGTCCTGGAGCTGGAAAACGTTGAACCCAAAGTGCTGGAGACCGTCGCAGGCGAGACAGAAAAACATTGCTTGTATTGTTGACGTTATATTGTCTGACGTGCCTTAAGAAACATACACACACACACAGTACGAGCGATACGCCGGCACATTTTCTATTTTTCTTCTATATATAGCCTTAGCCATGGAGCCCCCAGCCCACTTCCCTCTGCTGTGTAAGAAGGCTTTGAGAGCTGCTCTGTCGCTGCACAAGAAGCAACCACAGGCCGACCTGGGGCGCTGCAGGCATGCTCCTCACCACCCCCAGACATTTCATTAAGCTTCCATTCACAGAAAACGCTCGTTAGGAAAGAAAATGGTTTCTAACCCCCCCTTCCTCCCCAACCTAGCAAGTGTGTTCACAGCCTGATCAAACTGTCCCTCCCAAGCGGCGTGTCACAAGTGGAGGCCCATGTGCTGGAGGAGGTGTGGGCCTACTATGAGGAGGCTCTGTCCATCATCGCAGCCGCAGTGAGTCAGCACCAATCACACGTCTCCGTCACTCGGCTCCCACCTCCCGCTCCCTCCAGCAGAGCTGCTCCCTGCTATAGAAGTGAACCCCTCTCTGCCACTCCATGCCTGCCTGCTGTTCAAGAAGCCTCTTTTTTATCAATGGGCTTTCAGCCGCACTCCAATTAGCAGATGCTTCCATTCACCACCCCCTTCCTGCCAATTTGAATGTTAATGCGCTGTACAAGTCATCACACTGCCAGTGAGCTACAGCTCTGAAAGAGGCATCAAATTATTGAGACATTACCCTGCTGTAGAGGCAGCGCATATTTCCCCTTTCATATTGAGTGATTACTCGAAAGCTGCGGAATTCTTTGGATCAAAGTGAAAGCCCGAGATTAGTGTGGAGGGAAAAAAAAAAACAAAAAAAAGGAATGAAACTTTTAAAATGATAAACGTTGGCAGTTTGTTTATGGTTTCAAGGCTACAAACAAGCATCAGTAAAGGTTAACATACAGTAGGACAGGATTGGATAAATGTTTATTTGTTATTGCAGCCATGACCCGCTGAAAAAATATGTTTTTCTGTAAGTTTGGCTCAAGCCAGTCGCCCAGGTGGCCATCATTAAACGGCCTTGTGACCGCCTTTCTTCCCGTTTTCCGAGTAGCTGGACGAGTTCCCAGAGATGGAGATCCTGTGGCTGCTGACTCGTGCCTGGAACACGGGGATACTGCTGTACAGCCTGGCTCAGTACCCCGAGGCCGAGAAGTGGTGCGGGTTAGCCATGAGCTTCATCCGCCACCTGGGATCCCTGCAGGAGAGCTACGAGACGCAGGTAGAGGACGGCGAGCAGGAAGGAACGAAACAGACGGGGCTGCTTGTAGCGTGACAGTCTCTGTCATCCTGCTAGTTAGGCAAACGTGACAAAGGCTTTGAGTCAAATATATACCTCTGACATGCATCGCAAACCTTTGAGGGAAGACATTTTAAAGTAAAACAAATTATTTGTCACCCACAGATGTCTCGTCTCTACAGTGAAATCCTGGACAGGTTGGACAAAGCCAAGAAGAACCTCATAATGGAAGAATAAGCAGACTGGTTTTTGAAATACGGGTCTTTGTTAGAGTTACTGTTGTGGTAAAAATGTTCATTATACTCCAGTTATTCCAGATAAAATGTTCCATTAAAACCAGATTTTTGTCACTAGTGGATAAAATATGTTATCTGCCAATAAATAAAAGGCTACAAGTTCTCTATAATTGTATAGATTTGGATTATTTCCTAAGCCACTGAGTCAGTGGAATAACAAGCACATCAAAAATCATAACTGAGTCACATATTTTATTTTCAAACAAATAAACTCTTGTCAAGTCCCAAGCTAAAACCCAAAAAACAAAAGTAGCAGGACTGTGTTCCCTCATGACGAGGACAGGGAAGAGCATGAGGCCGAGCGTCCTGATTGGCTGTACCACCTGCAGTGACAGGAAGGAAACTACTGTACAATCAAAGGGTTCATGTTTGCAAGCACTTACTGCACAGATGTGCTAGAACATAAACATCACCCAAAAGTACAAACAAGAACCCTGCCCCCCCCCACCCACAAAATAAAAGTATACATGTCATCATTTCTCTCATCAGAACAAAGACCCTCATCAATTATACACACACAGAGGCATTCAGGTTCCATCGTGTTATATATCACATCCTCAAATGGAAAGAGTAAAATGAAATCAAGTTCTTTGGGCTTTGACATGGCTGACTGAGGTATGAGTACCACACACATCGTTAACAGTCAGCTGTAGTTCAACTAAACACCAGCCAGGACCGATTCTAAGCTTCTAAATGATGTATTGATCAATGCTCCTGGTTTTTTGTGATATTGTGTAGGTTACTGCCTGCATCTCTTTTTAATTATTTTACAATATATATATATATATTTTTTCTATACACCCAGACACGTTCCACAAGAAATCACATGTAGACAGGCCCTACTTTTAAGGGAATTGAATTCCCAACTGACTAGTAAAGTGTTCCAATAGGCGTTTGGAGAGAAATACCAACAATACAGCACTTTGTATGGAAATTATATCTCAAGAGTAGCTTCAAACTTTACTTACCTGACATTTTGTGGTCTATAAAACATGTTTGTCCCAGTTTGATTCACACATGCATGAAGCACAGGTGAGGGGGATCTGCTGGGGGCTTTATTTACATTGTACAGCTACCACACCCTTTGAAACAGTCTGCAAGCAGTTTATAAATGGCTCTGTTCCCTTCGGTTATTCCCTGAACTCTGTTTTTTTTTTTTTGACACAGGTAATGACAGCTGGTTTAGCAGTGGTGCCTGGCAGGTGGGCACACCTGTTCAGAAAATGCCTGCAGGTACAGGTGCTCTGTGGGTGGGAGAGAGCAGGGGGACCCAGAGGTCGAGGTTTACCACTTCCTGTTGGGTCTGGCTCTCTGAGGAGAATGAAAAAAAAAAATCCCTTCATACTGTTCAAAAAAAAAAAAGCGAGAACGTTCTCATGATCATCACCATCGATAGGGACCACAGTTTTCCTTCTTCAGCTTAGCCCTCACATCAACATACAGCGCCAAGATCTGCACGGGGAGGTGGTGCAGAGCGTTTCAAATCGACACCACGCAGCCAACCTGAGGGGTACCGCTGCGACGGCCTCAAACAAGCTCCAGCTTCGCAAAAAATAAGAGAAGACAGAATATTACACTATTCGGATGAAAACGCCTTTAACAAACAGCGCCGCTGGAGACTTTTCAATTTGCTGCTATGAACTATGTTGTCTCCCCGATGTGGCCTTTTCTGTCGCAGGGGAAATCCGCATGTTTAGATTCCTGAGCTGGTCTCGCTCACCCCAGACACACTCAAAAACAGCGGATTCATACGTTTGTAGATACACAAAGCATATAGCTTTAATTAAACCCAACTCTTGTGATGATGTTTTTTTGGTAGGGTGACAGGGGGACAATCCAAAAACAGGTTATATCGACTCTTTAATTGTTAGGACATCCAATACAATTATTGTCTTGTTCTACCCGTTTTAAGGCCACCGTCATGGCGGCAGATAGGACAGTACCATGAGACCATTCAATCAGAAGAGAATCCTCTTGGAAGGCAGAGAGTGTAATAGGGTGGTCTGCTGCTCAACAGGGCTTAGGAGGCTTTGGCTGTTTCAGATTGTAATCCAATGGCCGAATTCGTCATTAGTTACTCAGGGGAAAAAAAAAGACTGAAGTAAAAAGGCGCCCACAGAGGTAACACTTTCTCTTAGCTATTGCACTCAAAGTTAGGCCTCCTGGCAGTTGGAGAACACAAAAAGTGAGGAAAACACGAGGAGGTTTGCTCCCGTTTTCCTCGTCAGTTGTGTGCCGCCTCCATCACAGACAACAGGTAGTCACAAAACAGAATTTGTATTTGATGTAAGGCAGTTTGGTGTTTTGCAGAGAGCCCAGTTACACGTCTCTACCCCCGTCCTTTACACAGAGCAGCTAAAACCACAAGCAAGAAATCCCACGAAGAAGAAAAAAAAAAAAAAAACAGAACAAACAAAAAATGAGATCTAACAGCCCTCCAAATTGACAATTCTAGTGAAGTGTAAAATGTGAAGTTTTTAATATGTAGTAAAATCTCAGTAGGATTTTATCATTTATCGTGTGATTTCATAATATAAATGTAGAGATTCACAACGCGTTTCTTCCTCTTGATCTGCCTCCCGAGATGTCTTTATGGGCTGCAGCACAGACGACTGGCTGACGACCAAACAGCAAGCTGGTTCGTGATAAATAGATCACCAGTTTGTAGACTCCTCCACTAATTTCTTCAGTCATTATAAACAAGAGCGATGACTCCTTGAACAGTACCATCAGCAGGGCTCGATTTTATCCAGTCATTTAAAAAACAAAAAACAAAAACAAAAAAAAAAAAAACCTTAATTGGTCTCCACTTCTCATCTCGCATGTCTTTTTAAATGTGATTTGATGAACATTTACAAAGTGTTCCAACTTGGTATGATTTGTCTCTGTTCCCCTGCAACTCCTCTCTCTCCAGATTTTCTGTAAAACATCCCGATCTTCAGACGGTTCCAGTCCTCAAAAGGATTAATTCCTTTTTCCCTTTTGTTTTCCTTTGACAAATTCCTTTAGAATGGCATTTCCAGTCTTGAATGGATTTGTTGAGAAACTCATGCAGGGGTGTGCACAGTCACAGTAATGGTGATAAGACTTCTTTTTCATTTAGAGAGAGTAACATAATGATGACACTAAAACTTGATATGAAACATATCTGCAAAAAGGAGGTGGGGGGGGGGGGCTATTTGGGCTCGGGGGGGGGTCTCTGGGAGGCAGGAGGCAGGAGGGGAGCTCTGCACCGATGCAGAGGGGACGGCAGGGAGCTCAGAGCTTCTCTGAGGAGGGGATCCAGATGTAGGGACCGGACTGCTCCTCGATGATTAGCTTGATTTTGTTGTAGATCTCCTCTAGTGAGTCACCCTGTACAATAGCTGGAGACAGACACACACAGATAATCAATCGACTGCCCCAGCCAGCCGATCAGCATTAATAACACGGAAAAACCATCAATCATTTTAGCTGAGGAACCAGCTTCTCAAATTTGAGAATTTTCTGTATTTTATCATCATTTATAATATACTTGAAGATAACAGCTACACCATAAATTACCAAATAATATCCAGGCCATTCATTTGTTTCAATAGCTTATTAGATCGGGCATTTAAAATTAATAAATTTACTCAAATTATTTTATTAAACCAGTGCGACTGCTATATAAATACATTTTTTCCAAAAGTAAGATTACAGTATTGTAGCTCAATGTCTCAGGGTTTTTCTTCTACAAAATTTACCATCAGAGATTTTGAATTTCAAGTCACACTTTTTGTTTTTTTGGCTGCACCAGAGCCATGCCAAATGACCATGAATTAATATTAGAGGGTGTTTTTTAAACATCATTTGAGCATGACAACCATGCAGTCAGGACAAAGGTGCTTTTCAAAAAAAGAGAAAAAAGTGCAGCATCAGTGGTCATATGTTCTTCCTTGATTTTTTTTATTTGGTAATTTACAGTGCCTGACAGATTGATAGCTAATGAAGAGGCAGTGGGACATACCTGTGAAAAACTCTCCGAAGTCTTGCTCCAGTTTAACCGCCTTGTCAAAGACTTTATTGGCCTGCTCATACGTCTGCCTCTTATTCATTTCCCTAAAAGAAAAACACGTTTATGGTTAGCATCACGGGAAAAATGACACGCACTGACATTGTGAATACAAGACTCCCAACTTACATTAGGGCTTCAATGGATTTTGGTTTAATAAAGATGGCAATCGGATAAAGTTGTGCTTGCTGCAGTCGTTTTATGGCATTCCCCGACACATCCAGAATGCAGTGTTTCCCCTGTAGGCAAGTAGAGGAAGGTTTGTTTAAAATATTGAAAAGTTTCACTCACAAATAGGCCACATATCTATGATAGATTATGTGGAGAAGCAGTTTTTTCCTCCTTGTAATACTGAAATAATGACTCTTTATAATGGTCTGCTTTCCAGTTTGGTTCCACCAGAGGAATGTGTCTGGTAAATAACCACAGAGGAACAAAGTCGTGGTGCCTACCCTCTCAGCCACAGTTCTAACAGACAAGATGCTCGTCCCGTAGAGGTTCTCGTTGAACTGGCCCGCCTCAATGAACTTGTTATCTTGAATGTCTTTCTCCATTTGCTCCCGCGAGCCCACAAAATGGTAGTCCTGGCCGTCCATCTCGGTCTCTCGCCGGGGACGGGTCGTATCTGAGGAGGGCAAGGGAACAGGTTTATTTCCGTCCCCGTTGTTATTTTTAAGTGTACGCTCTGGATCTGTTGTTCCGTCCACTCACGGGGTACGCAGGAGCCAAACTTGTGGGGAAACTCGGAGATGAGGTCATCGTTTACTCTGTCCTTCATCGGGCCCAAAATGATCACAGGTCTTGTGTAGTGGACTGTGTTTAACACAAAGAGAGTGGATGAGATTGGATGCAAAAAAACAAAAAACAACACAAACCATACTTAAATATATGCAAAATGTAAAGAAAAGATTCACTCACTTTCCTGTCGAATGACTGGCTCATAGGAAAGAATCGTGTCCTCCTGGCCCTCTGTGGGAACAAAAAAACCCATCAGAATCAGAAATGTTATGTGAATAAAGAATTAAAATCACTAATAAATAGTAGCTCCACTGAAGTTACTACTGACTAAACACTGCATTCAGTTTAGTAACTTCAAGCTTAATTCATCAGGGTTGCAACTATTCATCTAATACATCAGGTATCGAGTTCTATTCCTGCAATCCAACTTCATTAATTTGTGCTTGGCAAGTTCACCTTCTGAATGACATATTGATCTAACAGGTAATAAATCAATACTGGATTGATATGACCTTTAACGATAAGGACGTTAAGCAATACTCGATCCAGTCTGCCTGTCTCTGACGTGAATTAACACCAGATCATGTAACACGATATATGACGGAACCAGTGTTGAATAGTTTTGATATTGAATATTTGACTGATTCTAATCTTATTTAACATGTGACACATATCACAACAACTTTTTTTTACAACAACTTGTGACGTCTTCCCATCCAGGCTATATATCACAAGACCTGTACTTAAAAAAATGCTATGAGATGATTTAAAGCATTTTTTTGAAGTCGACACTTGTTTAAACTTGTGAGGTATTTACAATTAATTTAAACTTGTGATTTCTTCATAAACCTCTAGAGCAGGGGTGACCAGCCCTGGTCTGGGGGGCCTGTGTGGTGCAGGGTTTTGTTTTAACCAAGCAGTTACACACCTGATTCTACTAATGAGGGTGTTAAGGAAGGGCTCCAATGGTCAATAGTAGAATCAGGTGTGTTACTGCAACAGTATTCCTATAGGACCAGGTCTGTGCTGCCTTTGTAATACATGTTGAAAAAAAATTGAACTTTCAAGAATTTTGCTTGTACTTTACCAAAATAAAATTTGAACACATTTACCATTCATGTATTACTTGTTTTATATTCTAATTAATTACACTTTACCCTTTTACAAGAAACCATCTAGTAAACTACAGTTGCACTGTTGAGTATCCAGGTTTTTATTTCACGCCGGTTCAATCTTATGCTTAAAAGTTACTCAACCGGATCGTTCTAAACCAAACAACGTTGTCTTTGAATCAAATCGGCATCCGTGAACCATGTATCAAACTGTTAAAATCAGTCATTACACGCATACATATTCGTAATTATCCATTTTCCTTGAAATACATGGATCCTGACGTCAACGGCATCCATGTACTTCCATCGAATCAACATCTATATATAATATCTGTTCAATAGAGAGAAGCATCTAACTCTCTTCTGTGCTTTAACTCTTCTTTCACACATTACCTACCAACAGGCTGACCCAATTTATTATTATTTATGGGAAATTGTAACATGGTGCTCAGATCAATGACCTTACAGACAACCTCTCGTCCTCAGCGTAGCTACTAAATGGTTAAGTATGTTGTGCCTTTCTTTTTTCCCCCCACTGAAGCTTGATGTGATCAAACCGCTTTCACACAAATTAAATGGCCTTTTTTAAGGTCTCTGCTGATGTGCATGCTAATGACGTAAATGCATCAACACAACACAATAGCATAAATTTCTAAATGTGTCAAATGTTTAGCACTTTGAGATTTACACTGGTATTATCGTGAATAGCGCGTTAACGAGCATCCACATTGTTATTCATCTATGCAGACGGTGTATTCCACCCAGAAAACGAGACATGAGATCAAGGTGACTCACTCGAACTGCTTTCACTGTCACTTGTGTTGGATGTCAGGCATTCTGAAAAGGAGAAGAGAGTAAGTTGCAGATCATGGACACAGTGACAGCAACATCAATTCTCTTCTTATGGGTGAAAGTTGACTTCACCTGCCTCATAAGGCCTAATGAAAGAAAAGCAACACTATTTCTCCACATCTAGACCATTAAAAAAAAACAAAAAGAGGGATAAAGAAAGCAGAAGTCTTGCTTGCTGTGGCAGCCGTGCTCTTGCAATATTAGGGAAGTGGTTTTAGGTGCAAGCAATAGGAAATTAAGTGTTTCCTGTGACAACTTCCCAAATGACCCACAAATTCCCATGCCAATGTTTCCTATTGCTAGATCTGTGCCAGTGGCAGGGGGTCTCGTATCAGGGAAAAAGGACAAAGACAACATACAGGCGTTACGCCGGGCCACAGGAGGGAGGCAGGAACCGGCTGACGGGGGGGGGGCTGGAGGGAAAAAGTGTTTCCAACCAGGCATAGCAACGCCCTGCTCCGCTGACAGATATACTCCAGCTCTGTGTGACCTTATCTGACAGAAGTTTGCCAAACATTTACTGTAAAGGCCCCGCGAGACGTTCACGATAAGTGTAACGCTCACTCAGCCTCCCTTGGGAATGCATGTTTCATATGTACTGTGAATCTGAGTAGGTGTGTGTGTGTGCACATGAGGCCTGTGTATGTGTCACTCTAAAATGTGTGTGTGGTTTTAGCATTCCCAGCTGGATCTGCAGTTACAAAGCATATTTTCTTTCTGTCTTTTTTTGTTGTTGTTGTTGTTTCTCTGAGCTCAGGGGACAGCTGCTTGACACAGTACAACCACACACTTACTCAAACTCTTTGATCCATAAAAGTCATCGCTTAACCCTGGGAAGTCCTAGGTGTCCCGACAGGTGATAGCAGAAACCAAGAGAAGAGAGCAGACAGGAAGAAGAAGAGGTTAGTGCGAGTCGGGGCAGAGAGGGAGAGGAGTGGTGTGCGGTGCTCGCTGGGCCCACTGACACATGGCGCTGTGCTGTACTCATTAAGCCTGAGCTCCACTTTGTTCATAGTAAGCCACGGCCTTTCAATTACACAAGCCCAATCCCATTAAAATGGGATTTTGACCTGTTAAGTGTTAAAGCTTCAGTCCAGTTAATGAGATTCTTCTTGTCGTGGGTCAGTGACTGACTGGAGAATTGATCAGGACTCATACAAGGAGTAGCATCACAGTGTTAGAAGGCCCGTGTGTTAATGCAGCCGAGAACGCAAACACGCACGCACACACATGCACGCAGCCGGCAGCGCGCGCACAGCTCGACACTCCTCTGGAAGCCCGTTGACAGACGCACAGACACAGACCAGAGAGAACCCCACATCTCCGAGTCCGACGCCGGCTCTGCTCTGTGGGGTTTCTCCCTGGGACAGTGAGGAAAAAAGGGATGAGAGCGGCGGCTTCACACAAACCATCCCTGGAGGTGAGCGGAGAGATGAAAGTTGAGAGACAGAACTGAAGCATGAAGGGGGGGGGGAAAGGATGAGATAAAAGTAAGAAAGAAAGAAAAAAAACAAAAAACAGCCGCACCCCTTGATCACACAGCTGGTACTCACGTTCAGACTCCACCAACTCCTGCACAATATTCTCCTTGCTCTTGTAAAACGGGAACTTGCGTGAGAGGTTGAAGCTTTTTTTGCGCTTTACTTTGACTGGCTGCTCGTTGATGTGTGGGTGAGAAAGGGAGGGGGGGGGGCAAGGGGAGGGTAAACAAAAACAGAATGGGTTTCAATGAACGGTACTCGACATCCATGCAAAAAAAAACAAATGAAACGCAAACAAACAATACACGTCAAATAATGAGAATGAGAAGCAGGTAATGGGTGGAAATGAATGGCATATCAATGTGAAGGAAACGGGCTTCTGTTTACCAACTTAAACACGGTTTGCAATAAATTGAATCTCCTTGCATTATAGATGATACAGACACAACATTACGGCTGATTTATACTTCTGCAAATTAAATCTGACAGAGCCGTCTCCGACAGGCGTGCAGACATTTTGTGAGTGCACGAGCTGTGGAGGTTACAGAGACCTCTCGTCTTCATGGAGGTTCTGTGTAATCTATACAGTAATATGAGCGCCTTTTTTTCTGCTTGCTTCAGTGAGCAGGTGCTGGTCCCTTTTCCCCCCACACACGGGGAGGGGGGGGACGGGGGAAGTAGGCCATCTCCCTGGGAGCCCAGCATCAGCTCTGAACACAGCCTCTCTGGCACCGGGGCAGAGCGATGCCGAGCCCTCTACACTTACCCTGTTCGACTCAATCATGCCTGTCCTGGCGTGGAATTTCACTGTTTTTAACCTGGCACGCTCCTTCTTCTCCACTCTGAAAGGGACAGAGAGGAAGGAAAAAAAAATTTAAAAAAGGACATTTTAGTCAGGAAAGCGGAGACAAACTGGGCATGGACAGTAGCAGTCACATTGGCCTTGTTTGGTGTATTTGCTGCAAAATGAAGAGTAATTGTACCTTTTCTTGCTCGGAATGACCCCGATCTGCTCGCTCTCTCCGTGCGGTGTGACCAGCCTCGCCTGCCACCACTCATCATCAGAAGCGTTTATGACGTGGAGGATATCCCCGTAAGAGAAGCTCAGGCCTTGGCTGGGCAGGCAGCTGTCCCTCGTCCGGTCGTAGTCAAACAAAGCTCTGCAGAGAACACAGGAGCATTCGGTTACACATTTAATCTGGAAGTTGTGCGTGTGGAGACGCCACATGGCGGGGAATCGGATTACTTTCTGTCCACACACGGCACAAAATGCCAGTTGTGCATTTCCTGCACTATAATATATCGACTCTATCACTTCACATTGCTTTCATATGGGCACCATGGACATTATAATTGTTCTCCGTCAATTGGTCAAATGGAGTTTCTCTTCTCGGACAGTATGAACCTGAAGTACTGGAACTGACGAATAAGTATGTATGAATGAATCTCATTCATATGTGAATATAGCCTTATTTTTTTAATAATGAAGATTTGTTCCTCAACACAAAATGGGGAAAGAATCTGCATAGACTATCAGCCAAATTGTTTTTTGTGTGTTTCATTAATGGAAAGTTCAGCTTCAAAGCTTGGTCAGACTAGTCTGGCAACAAGAACAACATTATTTGCAGTTTCCAGTTTTCCGACAGACAACATTAGTTTTATTTTGTATTATCCAGTTTTTATCGCGTAGCACTGCTTGATGTTTTTTGTGTTTCCCCTGTGAGATTGGACACAATTACATTGTGTGATTTGCTTTAGAAGTGTGAGGGATCCAGGGAGTTATCTTTAATCAGCACTGAAGTAACTAAACATTTAGCTGTTAATGTGCCATCTGTTGAGCTTTATTTTAACATAAATTATGATCTGAACATATTTTTTTAAAAGCTAAATGCTGTGTTCTGCGATCGTTTTCATGTTAATTGATTTCCAAAAACAAACGGTGTATTTGCATTAGGTTTGCCATTGTCGTCATGGTATTATGATATACTAGGGTATTAAGAAATACGGGAGGTTGATTATTGATTATTAACATCAGCAAAAACAGAGACAGCCTCTTTCTATAACTTATACAGTGATGTGAGTAAGTTTAATTAAATCACTTAAGACCTATTATCCGCTTTCCCAGGTATTAGTCAGATCCCATAAAGTTTTAGGGAAACATAGATAACTCCAGCAAAAAAAAAAAAAAAATTAAAATGACCTTAAATGACCCAGAACTCAACACCTTTGAATTTCTACAGAAATGCAGTAAATTTATCAGCTTTTATGTCCTTTGAGGATTTTGGGCAACGTAACGTGTCTGAGTTACAGTTCATTCTGATCCTCAGAAGTGGGTGTGAACTTCCTCATTAAACAAGGTATGAACAAATAGTCTAATTTACATATTTGAGCATTTCCTGTGTAGCCAGCTAGCACTGGTGACATGGTAAACTAAACATTCAGGAAAAAAGCAAACTTGAGAGCAGGATGATGCAGAGATTGAGCCCGAGAGATGAGATTTGTCTGAGGCAACACAAGACTGTGATATACTGTGATTTAATTTTGTAAAACACCATTATATACATTTTTTGGGGTTCAGCACTAGATAAAGAAAAAAATGTATATTTGTAAGAAAGCACGGTTGCACTTTAAGCTTTTAAGTTAGTTTTTTTCTGAAGTTTTACCCAATTCTTTTTAGGCATCTATATCTCTTTCACAATGAATGTGCAATGTCTTACATCTGTTTATCTTTTTCCATTTGATGCATGTTATCTTTTACTCCCTTTCTGGTGCAAAACACTGTTTTCTGGCTATGTATTGTATTGAATTAAGGTCGTAGCAGCTGTGTGTAGCACTATTGCCCAAGTCAAATTTCCTTTGGGACAATAAAACATGTATTATCTTAGACAAAAAAAATGTGATCAACTATGAACAGTCATGCGATGATCTGACAGCTGTAGTGAAGACCCCATTCTGGAAAATATGTATTATAGTTACCTCTTGACTTTTGACCTTAAAATGCCATTGCATGCTTTCCACGGCAAACATACACTGTTTATTGTCTGAGTGCGTCACTAACTCGGAGGACAGGTAAAACCAGCCATTTCTGAAGTAATAATGCCAGTATTACAGGTTTATACTTTACCTGACCAACAAGTCTACATCTTTTCCTCTTGAGTTGAGGATTTTAGTTGAACTTTTCCTGCCAACAGAAACTGCAGCAGGCAATAAGTAAACAGTAGCACTGAAACTCTGGTAATGTAATCTGGAGGGAGCTTATCTGCTAGCCTGCTTTACATTGAAATGAGTTGACTTTCAATATTGACAAGCGATTACAAAACCTGTAGCCTTAAATGTAGAGTATGCAGGATTTCCCCAACACTATATCTATTTTCTTTGGCATGTTTCAGACACCCCTGTCGAGGCTATAAGTGGAGAATACGGGCAGAGGGCAGCAGGGTCTCTGTACATAAACACACCACCAGACATAGGGATTACATTCGTATGAGTTTATTTATTCTTTTTCAGGAAATCCTGCATACTTTACATATGCTTTACAGTGTTTGTGCACATGTGGTGCCGTTATTTTTTAATTTCCGTGTACACCTTGCAAGCTTAACGCCTCCACATTCCTGAGGCCGGGCCGGGAGCACATCGCGGCTCACGCATCAGCCGGCTAACTGGGCAGCTTTTACCAACATTACTGTGGGCTTAGTCAACCGCACAGGAGCAGGCTCGGCTCCAGATGCCTCACAGGAGCCGGTCTATAAGGGAGGCATGAGTCAGAACGCTTGACACCTCTCTCTATAGCGGGCGTTCAATCGGGTAACACATTTAAACGTTTGATAGGTCCTGGTAATGTCCATTGTCTATTGAACACAATAGCAATGGCTAAATCGATCTGGAAATGTAGCCATTAGGCTGAGGTTAAGTGAAGAGCACAGTGGCTACGGTGGAAATATGATGAAGCACTCGGGCTATGGAGTAACATCGCTCAGCGCTCTCACCTTCACCCCTGCGAGTCCTGCGTGAGAGCAGAAGGATGCCACCTGTTTTAATTCCTAAATGAGCCTCCGTTCGCTTTTGGCAACCGGCCCGAAATGTCATAACACAGGTCAGTTCAACAAGCACCACTGTCAATCTACATTATCCAAAGTAGAGTCACTCAGTCAATGTCATACATGGAATCAGAACAACAGGGAATGCCCTGTCCTTCAGTATTTTGATCGTGACAATATCTGTAACAAATGCAGGCTTTCATCAACCACAAATAAAAATGTGCACAGCGATTTGTAACAACCAGTTTAAGCAAATGCATAGATGGCTATAAATGGCTGTATTCTACACATATATATTTCCAACCGCAAATATAACAATATTTACTTTAGGAAAAGCTGACAACCTGTGATTTCTAACCTCCACAAATGTGTTTAAGTGCTGGTGGAAAACTTGGGACGCCCAGCTTTTCACAGCACATTCTTGTGGCAATTTAAAGCGGGAGAGGTGTTTTTCCCAAAACACACAGTAGCCCAAAGCAAAGCACCCTTTGATCTGAGAATAATTAAGCCTGTCGTTTTGCGTGGAATATTCTGGTGTTACAAAGCTTTAGTCTTAGCAACTTGAAGCAACTTGACATTCACTGACTGCACTGTTTCTATCAAGTCAAGCATGCAGAGGTTGTTTCCCCAACATAGCAATTAGAGCAAAGTGAGTATACTGACGTCTATATGTGCAAATATGTCACCAGAGAGTTGTTTTCACATTCCCTCTACTAAGCCAAAGGTTTCTGTGCACTCCCCTAATATCTGAGCATTAAAATGTACCCTGGGTGAGCTGAAAATGCGACATCACAAATAAAAAAGCCCATCGTTGTCTACCTCCAGGCTGCAGAACAGTGTCCAGCAGTTAGCACCGCTATCACTGCCTGCATCTGGCACGCCAAGTCAGGCTGCAGAACTGGCAAGGCTAAAAAAGAAATGGGAGGCATGCAGTGGTGGTGCGTGAGGCTTCATACATCCAGAACATGTCTAAAGGAGAACTAAATACACTTGTGAACACTATAAATGGCTCACCATACACGTTTATAAATCTGATTTTTTATATCTGGATCATGCAACAAGCAACTAGTATTGAGACAAATTTATCTTCGTGGAATAGTATCGACCCAATGTCCTGGAGTAAACGCTATCCTACAAACGGCTCAGTGTGAAGTATTACTGTCATACTTTGTGTGTCATGCCATTTTACTTTTGACGGCGAGGCTGCTTTTGACAGCATGTGCTTTCAGGCTTTATTCTCTTCCATTGGCAGGTAAAGGTTTGTTATGCAAGGGTGGTCATTTTATCTACACAACTTCAAACTCGCCGCCGTGAGAGTGTGTGTGTGTGTGTGTGTGTGTGTGTGTGTGTGTGTGTGTGTGTGTGTGTGTGTGTGTGTGTGTGTGTGTGTGTTGCAGCTTTACCTGACATAGAGGGACCGTTTCTCACTGGTGCGCAGGGAGCCTGATCCCGAGCTCATGCTGCTGTTCATCATCTGCTCCCTCAGGTCGTGGATCTTGGACTCAAAGCGGCTGTACTCTGCGAGGAAACAAAACAACGAAAATGGGTTCTCAAACATCTGTTACCGTGTTTTAGGCTTTAAAGCGTGATCAGGCATATTGAAAAAGCCACGAGAGTGCGAGAGCCCATTCTGGGATCTGAGTTGGCGTTGCGGCGAGCTAGAGTGAACCGAGGAAAGGTTCAGCCAGTGTTTGGGCTTGATTAATGACCCCAGGAACAGACAGTTTATCACAGATCTGCCTTACACATCCACTAATGTCTCATATCAGGTAATTAATTATACAGATTAATTAAGTTCAACATGGGCTCTTTAGTGTGGTTAAAAAAAGGGAAGGCCTCCAACAATTTCCAACGCGTGACCATTTGTCATAGAGCGTGTAAGTCCAGTACCTGCTCAGGAGCACAGGGAGGATGTATGAATCCACCTGGACCGCCTCATTAAGAACGCTCTCATTAGCCTGCTGTGTTCTGTGCCCCGGCTGCTGGAACGAGCTAGGCCACCACACAACACACGGCAAGACAAACAGACCGGCAGATGCAGCTAGAAAAACAAGTAGGCTAGGGTGCTCATGTGATCACACAAAGAAGGCGTTGGGACCACAAAAAAGCAGCAATGTGAGGAACCACTCTCCTCACAAATGTATATACACGCTACACTGGTGCTGAAACGGAAACAGTTAACGCGTTAATGTGCTTGCTCAGGATTTTATCTAAATTATTACGTGACGTGATAAGCTACTAATGCTCTAGTGAAACAACATATCTAAGCTATGATCATAATTAGCCTATAAACGTGTATATTGTCCATATTTATTCCTCATGCTACTTTACTACCATGTACAGCGTTGACTCCTACCTTACAGCTTAATCATCTATAGCTGCCAACCCTTCCTGTAACATGAACAAGAGTTCAGAGTCCAGATTCTGTTGAACAACCCCACAAGTAGCCTTGGGAAAAAAAACAAAAAACAAAACAATCAAGGATGATTCAGACGAAGTCACGCCGAGCGCCTAGGTAAAAAAAAGAAGATCCCGGGCAGGTGTCAAAACAAGCTCCGGGTCAGCCCGAACTGTGACCACCTCCCGAAAAACTAAAAAGGAATTCAGTGCAACCACGGACCCTGCCCCAGAACCGGCGCTGCCGCTCTCCACCCTGATTCCCTGCTCAAAGGGTTAACAATACAGCGAAGTGACGCTGCAAAAGGTGAGGTAACCAGACACCGCCTGACTGCTGGTAACCAGGAGCAACGTCCCAGCACTCCTAGAACAGGGACAGCACACGCGGAAACAGCCATTCAGACTCATCTGCTTGGCTCTCGGGCACAGGAGAGACGAGAGAATGGGAGCACAAGAAGCTGCGGCTCGGGAGAGGAGGGGCCGAGGGACAAGACAAAGAGCGGCTAAATGGAGAGGGGAGTCTTAATGCCCCGTGTTTCATAACACCCTCCTACCTGAAAGGCTGGCTGGGAGCTGCACCGGTGAGATAGCAGCACGGGTAGCACGGGTGGTAGGAGCTAAACACTTGGCTTGTTAACATTCCTGACATCTAGATGACTGATCTAAACGCTACAGACATTCGAGACGAGCAGGAGAGCACTGATTCGCCAACAGCTGAACCACCAACTGCTGCCACGCCTCGTTTATAACCACAATATCACAATATAGGCAATTCTGCAAAACAATTATCCTTATGGACACATTACAATACCTGTGGAGCCGAATAGGGAAATGCAGTCCTCTACTATACTGTCCTGTCATCGCTATACTGTCAGCTGTCCAATACAGGCATAAAAATACCCCCTGCCCTCATCCTAAGTAAATTATAGGACTCGTAAATTAAATGAGCGGCTGTAAATGACTGGAGTCAAATTAAAAACGACTCTAATCAAAACGTCAGCACAGATTCCCCCTCTGCCTGCATTATTTAACAAATGGACAAACACAATTAAGAAGATAAAAGCCTTACACATGCAATGTTCCATTTGTATTGGATAGAGACATACGAGATAGACCAATACCAAAAAGCTTGTACATTTAAACATCAAAATGCTCATATAGTGTAGAACTTGATCACCATTCTTACTAATTTTATTCAGGAACATACCATCACCTGGTTGAGATTGAGTCATCTGTCGATCAATACATTCTTGAACTGTCCATTTTTTTTTTTACAGTGACCAATCATCAGTTAATCATTAACCTCTCCTTTCACAAACACACCTTTGATATTCTGGGAAATGGGTAGTCCACATTTATGAACATTAAAACTGTCCCTTAAAGCACTTAATAGCCTATATATTTTTAGGAGTGACCTACAGGAAGAAATACAGCTAATAGAAACTGGGACTATTCTGTATCTCACACTCCCACTGCGTGTCCTCATTAGTCGTACAGCTTTTTTTATTTTGGGGGACGGTCGCTTTCTCTTTTGATCCAGTTATGCAACACAGCAGGCATGTACTTGTAATGTGAGAGTGTGTTATGTTCTCAGGGATAGTCGAGGCCAGGGAACACACAAATCCGCTCCCCAATAATACACTGCGGGAGGAACATATAGTCCCCCGGCTAAACTATTCCCACAAACTTCTGTAAACGCACTCTGGTGTGAGTTTGATGAGGGCGCACATTTCCTCCACAGCCGCCCTCCCATTTCCTACACAAAGATTTTAGTGTAATTACAGTCCCTGATAGTGGAGCTGGGGCAGCATGTGGGTATGAACCCCCTCGCTCGCATTTCTTCGCGCTGAATGTGATCTGGAGATTTGGTGATACTCCAGCGAGGCTCGTAAGATGCCTCCTGTAGTCCTCAGCGCTGGCCTTCCGTCACAAGTCAGTGGAGAATACTCTCCAGGCAGCTTGCCCGACATGAACTAGTATTCACTCTACACTAACTTCCTCTGACTGACGGCCTGTCCTTGAACAGCACGCTGGGGGTTCCTCCTGCTCAAACCCAGAAGCCTCACATGTCACACACCGGTTTAGGATGCCAGCAGAATTAGTGACGACAGACCTTAAGGTCACCAGCGGGCATGGAGGAAGTCAATCATTTGCGAGCACTCGGCCTGTGTGTTTAGAGTAGTTAAGCATTGTACACAAACAGATAAGTGTACTTCACCGGGTTACAATGGGGGCACAGAGCTGAATGCATGATTTGGTATGGAAAACAAAGATTCCCTTCAACTAGCCACATCGTTATTCAAGATGCTGCCTGATTGGTCTGGCATGCGAAACAACACGGACAAGAATGAGGCATTATTTTCAGCGTTTTATGGCAGAGGGAGGAAAGCCTCTCTTGTCAGGTTTGATCTCGGCCTCTGCCTCTCCTCAGCCCGACGCCGTGCCAACTCGCTGATTCTGTTCCACCTCAATTTCAGTGACCTTGGGAGAGTTATTGGACATCTAGGGCTCATGGGGGTTATTGAAAGAGAAAGGAATATAAAGCGAGAGCATGCTCCAACCTATGCCCCTTCACATTCCTGTCATAGTCCAAACCTGAGAACCCAGCCTCGACCTAAAGCTCACAATATCCCTGTTTCCATTGTTGGTTTAACATTACTGCAGCATGCTTGAGTACACATGCACAGACTTACAAAAGCACTGAGGGAAAAAAATGAATACACCAACATCTAGAAAATGTTATTGCAGATTGGTATCATGTTGTTAAATAGTCTCTCCTAAACATTCCACATCAGAGGAAGTGGGATTCAAAACCTGTTTTTTTACGCAAGGTCTATTTGCTGAATACCACAAATGTTTTAAAACACACTGAAAAGCACACTGTAATGACAGTAAAATTGTGATGTCACAACCATAGAGTCAACGCCCCCCATTCAAATCAACCAATAATAGGCCCATCAATATAAAGACATAGAACTACAGGTTCTTTCCAAAGCTCCAGTGAGAAGCTTGAGGCGATGCAAATCTACATTTTGATAATATTTGATCCCTAAAAACCACAAACGGGCTATAACTTGGTATCAAAACCAAAACACCACACCAGGAAGTGTCCGATATGGGATCTTTAAAAGTAAAAAAAACAACCTACAGCCTTGTCAACGCGTTATTTCTGCTTCAGTCAGCATGAAAACGGACTTGTGGTCTGAAAGATGTGTGTCAAAGTCCTGTAGAGTCATAGAGATGTAAGGGGGAAATGTAAAGAGGTGAGCTCACTCAGGCTGGCCGACACACACACACACACACACACACACCTGTCTGACCACACCTGTAACCCCACCTAAAGGCTTAGGTTACACAAGAACAGTAAAGCAACTGTTTAGATCGATCTAAATGAACCCTGCTGCTCGTAAACTACTACTACAAAAAGCCACCTCGACTAAGCTCAAGTAAGTATTTAATTGAGTAAGCACAAACAGACTTTAAAACATGCAAGTTCTTGGCAGCAGCGGGGGTTTTATAGAGTTAAGTTAGGGGTAGGGGTGAGGCTATCACATGTCTACTGTGATATAAAGAGAGTTTAAAACTTTGGAGTTTGGTGCAGCCACTCGGGGAAGGTTAATTCTTGTTATGCTCGTTTAGACGCTCAAACGAGAGAGGAAAGCTACAAACCACCGCGCCGCGAACACAATAAACCCGTCCGACAAACCGCAAATCACACAGCTGGTTCCCGTTCCAGCGTTTAGACGCATCCCGTCCTCGTCTCACCTCAATTAAATGAAAACGACGGCGGCGGCTATATTATTTCGCTGTCGCAGCCGGTAGTTTCTTCATCTAGCCATTCGGGAGTTCATGCGGCTGCTGCTGTGTTCGAGCCCATCCCCCATCCACAGGCTGGTGGACAGATACAAAAAAAAAAAAGTTGGGCCGTTTAACGCTCTCCACCTTCGCTCTCAGCTCCTTTTGAAAGGGGGGAGAAAAAAAGTTTCCCCCGGTGTCGTAACGGAAACACGGCTCGCTCTTTTTTTTCCTTTACTCCCTCCTTCCCATGTCTGTCACCGTGTTGGTGTTCGTCCAGGCGGCTCACCGGGTCCGGGTCCGGGGAGTTTGAACAGGGAAGGACAACAGCGGGTCGTTTGCCCGCCTCGCAGTCGGCTCAGCGCTGAGCGACAAGCGCCGCCCCTGAACCTGAATACTTCCTGCGGCGCAGCCAATCAGCGGCGCCGCCCTCGCTCGCTCAGCCGGAGCTTACCGTCACGCTCCGTCGCGCACGCCAGGTAGCTGTGACGTCACGTCTTAAAGGCGTATCCCAGTCGTTTGGATTTGCAATTCCATCCATCCATCCATCCATTTTCTATCCCGCTTATTCCCTTTCGGGGTCGCAGGGGTCTGCTGGAGCCTATCCCAGCGCATTTTATGGCGAGAGGCAGGGGGATACACCCCAGATGGTCGCCAGCCAATCGTGGGGCACACACACCATTCACACACCATTCACACACACACTCACACCTATGGGCAATTTAGATTTGCCAATTAACATGAGCATGTTTTGTATTGTGGGAGGAAGCCGGAGTACCCGGTGAAAACCCACGCAGACACGGGGAGAACATGCAAACTCCACACAGAAAGGTCCCAGACCCAGGCCCCAAGGCGGGTCTTGAACCTGCGACCTTCTTGCTGTGAGGCAACAGTGCTACCCACTGCTCCACCGTGTCGCCGATTTGCAATTCCAATTTTTTTTTTTTTTATTCAAAGTTGAAAGCGCAGATCTAAATTTACATGTCAGTTTCAAAAGTGTGTTAATAGACCAAGTAAAACCGGACTTATGATTACTATCTTATTTTTCTTAGTTTTTTGTGTATTGTGTTGCATATGCAACCTGTCTATGTTACTGTTATATGAAGTAATGAGTAAATGAGTTTAGGTCAATTAGGTCAGGGATTACCTGATGGTCTTTTAATGCATCTGCGGCCCATAGTAGAAAGTATATAACCTGAATAAATCTATAGTGTAAAGTGTATAACAGAGCTTTGCACTGTAGCAGGATACACACTGCTGCAGGATACCGCTGGGATATGTAACTCTATGGAATTTTTACTTGCCTTTTTTGTAAAAGATTTTTTGTTGCATATACATTTTTTTTGGAATTGAACCAAGGTTCACTTTCAAGACCAGAACAGTGTACGAAACAAAACTACCATCTCGCGATCTGTCTAATCTCTGAGAGAACAAAAACAGTGTTCAAAAGGAAATGGCAACAAAGTCTAAGCTTATGACCTCGTAGAACAAACTTCAGCATGACAGCAACGGAAAAACTTAACTTTGAATTCAAGGAAACTCTTAACTCAACTAATAGTGCTTTATAAATCCAGCCTCTGGCTTTTAGTTGCTAGTATAAGTTCAAAAAACAGAGAATCCTAAATTTACCCTAACACATCTTGATAGTGCTTTTCCTTTTGCTGAGTTCCTGCCAAACTGGTTATGTTAACCCGTCTTTTTCATGTCTTGAAGGAAAACAAATCCATGCTTAACAATGACATCTGACCATGTTCAAGAATGCTTTTGGTAATCTAACAATTGCTTCAACAAAAGGCCATTTAATGATCATTGTACACGATAACAGCACAATAAAACCGTGACTTCAAGACCTGCACAAAAAAAAGCAAGTCTCACCTTCAGGCCGGTATTGAGCAATGATGGTGACAGTCTGTCCAGCTCTCTTCAGTGCTGCAGCTGCCTGTTCATGTGTAGCATTCCTTAAGTTCACTCCATTCACCTGCAACAAAACACAGAGAGACAAACTTAACTAGAAAAAAAACCTCAGATTACATCCCATGCGGTTTGTCTAATTATGGAGCTCTGTAGAGGAAATAGCTGGAAGAGGCACATTCGTCATCAAGCTGGATGGTTTTATTTCAGCATGTGGAGATAAGATCTGCCTCATCAGTATGTATGACAATTACATTCAGGGAAAAAAAGATTCCTAAAGTCATTCTTAGAAAAAAGTAAATACTGTTTTCATCAGTAAATATTTAAGATATATGAATAAAAAAATATTTTTATTATGCTCCTTCCTTTATAGGAGCCTAATATACACATAATCTGAACGCAGTGATTTATTAAGCCTTTTTATCAGGTAAATCGAGGTAATTCATAAAATATTTGTTCAGTTATTTTCTGGGTGTTGACTAATCAATAGACTCACTAATTGTTTCATCAGTTTGAGTCACTCTAGATTTGGTGGGGTTTAGACTATGATAGTAAAAGGATTTAAATATGTTTATTGGACACTTGTGTATACAGCTAAACTCCCTCCAAGTTGTTATGGATTGAAAATCCTACTCAATGACATTCCAGTAGGACAGATGTGTTTTCTAGTTTATCATTGAGCAACGGGCCACTTTAAAGTCTGCCATCATTATACATTAAAAACTGCCTGAAAGTTGTCACAGTTTGCGATGTGGGCAAAGGGAAAGCTTGAGCTGGAGATACTGACTGAGAGAATGCGGTCGCCCCTCCTCAGCTCGCCGCTCAGGTCGGCCGGCCCCCCGGCCAGGATGAAGGAGACGAAGATGCCCTCGCCGTCCTCCCCGCCCACGATGTTGAAGCCTAGGCCTGTGGAGCCCTTGTGCAGCAACACCTTCCTCGGCTCCCTGCCAGACAGAGTAACAGCGTCAGGGTGAAGGGCGGCACAGAGAGCATGGGAGAAATGACCATAACGGAAAACAAATAAGCGCAGGGAGGGTGGAGAGAGGGTGGAGAGAGGCTGTTTCAGACGGCCATCTTCTATTTGTTTAACTCTGTGTGATCCCAAAATGTCGAATGCTCTCAGCATAGGCCTCTACAAACAGTAAGCCTGTTTTATAGGTGAGATCCACTCTGTATATATGAGAACATTTAAAAATATAACTCTACAGGAAAAGCATCCACCAGCAGAATGCAATCATTAACCATGTTATAATCATGCACTAATCATCAGGCTAATAAAGATAATCTGGATTGCGCTGATAACCATTAGATTAACACTAGTCACTCTTTGAAATGTATGCAATAACACAAGCATTAACACGATTGGTTCTGAATGTCCGTTATCTACCGACTTTCTGCTCTTTATGGCCATCTCATGGAAACATGCACACGCGTGCACGCTCCCACACCCCCACACATTAATGTACACAGACACAATAAGCCACCTCCTGCTCCACAGACCCGCTCAGGCTCTGTTTTAGCTTTAGCCGCTATGACTCATCCTCCGGCAGGCTTTTCAGACTGCCTCAGTTTTTAAGATGCTGGAGAGAGAGAGAGAGAGAGAGAGAGAGAGAGAGAGAGAGAGAGAGAGAGAGAGAGAGAGAGAGAGAGAGAGAGGCCAAACCGCTGCTGTGGTCGAGCAAAAGCCCACTGAGAACACACTTCACACAAATGCAAACAGCAAACACACACACACACACACACACACACACACACAAACAGACCCTCTGGGAAGCCCAATGTTTGCCTCACGCACATGCACACAATACACACACACACACACACACACACACACACACACACACACACACACAACACACACAGTTTTCAAAAGGCACATATGAAAAATACATGCATGCTTGTACATAGACACACACACACACACACACACACACACACACATACATACACACTCACACACAGTTTCCTCTCTTAACAGAAAACACTGCATGGTTCCCATTAGTGGTCTCCTCTCGCAGTACTCAGCCTGCGGTCCACAGGAACAATTCCTACTCAATCCCTAATGGCTGCGCTCTAACTTGCTGTTAAGACCATTTTCCCATCGATGGCAGCTGAGGCAGCATTCCAGACTTTCAGAATCATGGCCATGACTCACTGGAAAAAGCGTTGATTGCTCCACTAAAAGACACGGAGAGCAATGGAAAGTTCAAAATGGCACAAAGTTGCCTACAGAAAGACTTTAGGACGTTGTAACAGGACTGTGCAGCTATTAAACTTATTTGACAATAATTGAACTTGTATGCACTATTACCAGAATCTGAATCTTAAGCTTCCACTGAGGGACAGATTCATAAACTGTACTGGCAAGGCTCAAAAAATTTGCCATATTATGTTCTTGTTCTTAACCATAGGGTTTAAGTGAAACAAAACGGACTTAAAAATTATATTAAAGAATCTAGTGAAAACCACCTTTACACATGTTAAAACATGACAGGTCAAGCTTAAAATAACCTTCCTTTTTCTATCTCAAGCTTCTCATCCCAGCTCGATGAGGCACACAGATCTCCATGGTTACCTTAGGATCCGGATCCAGTGCTTGCTTCTGAAAGAGCATTTCCTAACCGTGCATGCAGGCAGGCTCCTCACCAGCGACATGGAGGACGAGATGTTGACTGTGAACATGGCAGCTATGGCGCATCGCCCCGGCCCAGCCTTCGTCCCTGTTAGACCCCCTCGCCCCTATCTGGCCTCCCGCTGACGGGGGCTAGGGCTGAAGAAGCTCCCGTGCTCTGAGGGGCCTGGCGTTCCCTATCTCATGCTTGTGTGGCGTGATGGGAAACAGCTCCTCTTTGGGGCTGTCACACATGCTCTGTCCTCAGCATCGGTAGCAAGGCAAGACTTTAACACTTAACCCAAACACGCCCACACACACTTCATTGTGGCGGAGCCAGAGTCCTACACCGCTCACATCTGGAGAGAACCACACTCCATGGATTTGTGGAGTTAGCACTCCGTGGATGTGTGGAAACATGAGTGGGGAGAGACTATTCAAGTTTCATCCCTTTTTTACCATGCTGTCCCCTCGCTTATGTCCCCCCCCCATACAGCACACACCAACATTCCTGTCTGTCAGATTGGCACTCTGGAGACTAGGCAGACAGATTCCCAGAAGCTCCTCGCTAATTTGTCAGAGTGTAAACAAACTGAGGAGCCCATGAAACTTACTTTCACAACTTTTTTCGGGTCTCTGATTAGATGGCGTGTGTGAGATGGAGACAAAGCTCTGGTTTCCCCTCAGTAAAACAACACAGTAGACAACTGTGGAATATTTGTTCAGTAAAGGCCAAGGTGCTCATACTCGTGTGTGTGTGTGTTCATCTATAGATTAATAATTGCCCAGGCTCTTTCATGGTAAGTGGGAGTGAATTCCTACAGTTTTTTTAATGCAGTCCTCCCTCCCTATCACAAGACCTACCTCCCTTTCCCTCCTTGTCTATTCATCCATGCCAGGAATGTAAACAGTTATAGAGAGGTAAAAAAAAAAAACTTTCTCTCTGCCCAGCCATTTCTCCTGTGACTCTTTCTCTTATTCACCCCGCCGCCCCACACCCACCCACCCACCCACACACACACACTATCTCGCGGCTGTCTGCGTCTGGTGTTCTGGCCGCAGCTCGATCCTAAAGCTGTGAATGGATATGTGGACTGCGGGGCTCAGCGGGTCATGCAGTCTTGGACTCAGCCCAGTAATTGGCTCTGCTTGGCTGATTAATGGTGGACACTGCAGATCGACGCCATTTTCCATAGACAGACACCACCTCTCGCGGCACTTTATCTCTCCCCGTTTCCCCAAATGGATCACACACAAGCTTCTGTGCGGAGGCATGTACGGATAGGATTTAAATACTGCTTCGTCCTCGCCTTTCCTTTTTCTCTGCGGACGTCTCCTCTTCATGACATGCTAGTTTCCTCTAATTTGACTTAGGGGAAATTCTATTCACTGCTGAGGTGATAGACATTTTAAGCTGTTTCATGCCTCTCACTATGGCTAAGAATAAACCTGGAGATATGAATGATTAACACCTTAGACAAGTACTCCTGCTGAATCTGCTTTGATTGCTTTTATTTTAAACTCCGCTATGTGTTTTTTTCCTGCTTTTAACAATGCTTAAAACCAAAGGTCAAAAGCATTGCTTGGTATTGATTGTATTGTTCTGAATTCTCTTGTCTGGGAGTTGGAGCGTCTGTGTTTGTGTGAGACACGTTAAGTTACTGATTAACTGGCCTGCTGCTGCTGCTGCTGCTGCTGCTGCTGCAGTCATGGGGATTCTGTATTTACACAAGCTGTGCCCGGACAAAGCAGCACGGCATTGTTTTGTAAAGCTATTAACG
The DNA here is from genome assembly GCA_036785175.1 of Eupleurogrammus muticus. Classification (NCBI taxonomy): domain Eukaryota; kingdom Metazoa; phylum Chordata; class Actinopteri; order Scombriformes; family Trichiuridae; genus Eupleurogrammus; species Eupleurogrammus muticus. The sequence goes on along the minus strand of JAYKQN010000004.1, from coordinate 26,354,786 downwards.
ACAGTCCTGATAGGGGCAGCAGAGGGCAGACGCTTGTTTCCAGGCTTGTTGACACTGTCACCATTGCACACATATATGTTTACACCCAACACGCATATTAAACACAGAGGTTTTTTATCTCTTATCAAGCTGACTGTGGACAGGATGCGAGGCGGCTATGTACAGTACTGACATATCTCCAGAAAAAGGGGAGGGGAGGAGGGGGGTAATATCAGATGGAGAGGAGGGGGGGTGTCGGGGAATGTGTCGGCGATGACACCATTGAGGGGGATGTGCAGATGGGCAGAGGGCCGACACAAGCTCTGACTCATCCCTCACAACCAGCCTGCTCCACTTCTGCGGGAAGCCTCGTGCTTACTATAGCATCCGTCTCCGAACGGCGGCCTGGGCCAATGGGAAGGCTACCGGGGTCGAGGGGGGGTCGGTCCGATGGAGCGGGACGCTCCATCTGCCGCGGAGGAATCGAGTCATGATGTCCTCAGAAACAATGTCGCCCTCCACCCCTCACCTCTTTTTTTCTGATTACGCAGCAGATGTGGAGCGAATATGGTCACAGTATCTAGGCCATCCTCATTCACACCTTGATTTATGGGTTGTCTGGCGTGCGGGACGTGCACCCGCGGGTTTGTGCGTACGTGGTGATTGTGCGTCCGCATGTGTGAGCACGTTGTGAGCGAACGTCTCCGTGCACAGCGTGTGTGCGTGTGTGTGTGCGATCACTGCTGGCAGCACGGACAGCGAGGGGGGCAAGACCTGAGTGCATGGCCTGGTTTTCCCAGCGTGGAGATGAATCATGACAGCTGCAGGAGTGTCTGCTGCTACTGGTTGGCCCGTACCAGTCTGGGCTCCTATTCCTTACATTTATAGCAGCGAGGCTCTGTTTATATTTACATACAGCACATAGAATCACACACAAAACTTCCCTGCCATTCCTCCTGTCCTGTCCTTTAACACCACAAGCATTTTATTTACAGCCAAACAGTGAGACTAAGGTCCATCTGAGTCTCTCTCTCTTTGTTTCACAAACACACAAATAGTTCAGCAATGCATGAAATATAAGCAACACACACACACACACGCACACACACACACACACAATAGAGCTACATTAAACACAAACCCTTACATAAAAAGAACAATGCTTCACACAAATAATTTAGTGCTTTCATCCATTAGGTGATGCATGATGTTAATAAATAGGCTCAAACAAATAAATGAAACCTAACCAATATACACAGGAGATATTGTGCACATTTGGTAATTTGGCCGAACAAATAAAGCACATTTTATGAATATTATTCAGCAGTAACCACCAGTGATATTAGCTTGGCCCGAGTCAGAGGCTCAGCTTTATCGATGCCTCCTGACAGATGGAATGGAGCAGCTTATGGGAGCGTGAAGCCCTATCGGCGGCACTCCTGCGGAGATATGCTTGTGTAGAGCAGGTACGACTCCATTTTAAACTGCAGATTAGTAAAAAAAAAAATCATAGAAAAATAATGAGTAAGAGGTAGGCGGATCTTTGAAAATATGAACAACAGAGCTCCGAAACAAACCAAAACCATACACAAAATTTAATAGGCAGATTTCTTATGAAATATTTCTGCTCTACAGTCACTTTGCAGCTGCTGCATTGTTACAGCATTTTGTTCAGCGAATTTCAGAGGAGGTCATAAAAGATTAAAAATGGCTGCATGTAAGTACAGCGTGTGACACAAACATACAACGCAGCGACATACTTAAAGTAGCAGCATATAAACAGTACAGTAAAGTAGACGTGAGATGAGGAAACATTCACATGCAAGCACAGAGACAGAAAGAAGCTCAAAGATGGATCTGCTTGGAAGTAAAGCCTAAGCCGCCCCCTCCCTGCCCGCCTCTTTATTTTCTGTCCGTTGCCATCTTTCTCCTCTTCATCTATCTCTTCTGTTTGTGTAATCGCTGAGGCAGGTGGCCCCGTCCCTCCCTGGCTCTCCTCCTGTCTGACGCCAGATCCAGATGCTGAGCTATAGAGAGGAGGATTAGCTAAGCAAGGCGTGATGGACTAGGTTAGTACCTGCCAGAGAAGGGGAGTGGACCTTGGCACAAGGGAGCGGGGGAAGGACAGAAGCCTCTGTAGAGGGCCTGAGGCACCTTGCTGTCCCCAGGTTTGTGGATGACACTGTAAATGGGCTCAGCCCTGCTGTGGGGTACAGGAATCACAGTGAACGGGACACAAAGTGTTGGACACAAAGAAAGCACACATACCGACAGAGATGCGACAAATGCACATACAAGTCATGTGGACAGCTCGTACAAAGGACATTACGGAGCCACGGCACTGACACTCGGTGTCGTCCAGTAACACGTTCACGCCACGACACACAAGACACAGAGAAACGCCTGCATGCACACACACACACACACACACACACATGATGGTGGGGTGGGGAGGTGGGGGTGGGATACAGCCTCCTCTCCATGGCTTTGAGTTAAGATGCCTTTTATAAGACGCTCCAATCCAGCCTCTACGTATGCAATCCAGTGCTTGGATGGGAGGTCAAAGGTTAAAAGTCACAGTCATAACCAGTACAAGAAGTGACAGGAGGCCTCTCCACGCAGCGCCACGCGCTGCCCATATAGAACATGTTACGCGCCACCAGGGCCCGAATGAGCTGATATTTTTTTAAACTAAGCCCTTGTTTTGCTTTCATGAAGCACTTTCATGAAAGAGCTCTGACCTGCTCTAAGTTTAGGGATCCTTCAAAGAAAACCACACTATGATGACTCCTGGAAAACAGCGACTATAAGGAGGCTGCTAAAAACAAAAAAAGAAAACCCATGCATAACTAGCATAACTGTGTGAGTCAATTAGTCTTATCCAATTTTGTTCCACAGCCACATTTCTCCGCGTTGGACTACAACAGAAAAGTCTTCAAGCAGAATGTCTTCTATGTTTCCAGAGCCTAGTCGTAGTGTGGGTGCAGCGTATGGAGGGAAGCGTCATTCATGGAGGAAGCGGCCAGCCACCTACCTCGTGAAGTCTTCCTCCCCCAGCATGTGGCGTGGGACTGGCGAGTACCTGGACGGGGTGACCTGGGGCGGCGGGTACACCGGCTTGGGTTCCATCGCCCCCATGTAGTTGTGGCTGACGTGGTTGTCCACCATGGTGGGGAAGGCTGGAGGGAGGGCCAGGCCAGTAGGGGGATAGAGAGAATGATTACAACATGCACAACAGGAGCACCTTACAACTGGCTGGATGGGGACCTCTACTCTACACAAGAAATTACAATTTCCCATCAAAAAAGATGTTTTTAATGCATCATAAGTCTTATTCAAGTAGTTTTCATTTATGCTATTATAGTTATAATCACAAAATTGTAGTGTTTAGATTAGTTGGTGTCCGTGCAGTGACATTTCTAAAATAAAGTTGAGCAAGAAACATGAGCTTTGGTCATGTATCAAACAGTAGAACTGAAAATAAGCATAGATATCTGCAGTAACTCCTCACTGCACAGAGGAAAAAAGCGAGCACACAAGTATGGCAAGAACAGTAGGTCAATATGAACCAGGAGGTGATAGATGAGTATCTCTGAGAGTTTGTTTTCCTTTCTAAATAAATCGGGAGGTTTGTTTAAAACCTGCACATTCTGTTGACTGCCAGTACTTCAACCCCATCAGGTTTATTTTTAGTTTATTTTTGGGTTCCCAGATCGCTGCAATTAACTTGTGCTGAGCACAATGTTATTATTATAGGTAGGAATAATAGGTAAAACTACAAAAATAAAAAAGCCAGGTTATTTGAAACCAGATTTTCTTTTCAAAAGGGACCAAGGAGTCTGACTTTAGCCTCAGCTTTTTGTACAAGTACTGAGATTTAGGAAAAGGGAGGCATCTATTGATCTGTTTTTTTTTTTTAAATCTGCAAATCCTCTTATCAGAAAAAAATCGGTCCTTTACGATACAGAATGTGCACGCAGGCTTGAAAAACACATCTTCCACCTGAATTTACATTCTTGATGGAGGCAGCTAAGCACGATAAAACAAGCATTTTAAATCCAGATCCAGATCATGTGACCATGGGTTAAGTCTGCATTAAGGGCTCAGAACATACAAAAAAATAACCCAGAATAGCCCCCCACCCCCAACACTAAATCACTGTTCTGTGGAAATTTGAGATGCTGCAGCTCAAGATCGTGGGCTTTCATGAGCAGGTGGGATGTGAGAAAGCATCCACACTCAGTGGGAGGTAGAGAACAGCACTTGTTGTTACTGTGGGAAGGATTGTGTGTGTGTGTGTGTGTGTGTGTGTGTGTGTCTGTGTTCAGTATGTGGGTGTCTGGGATCCAGCGCTAAAAATTCGCACAGGCCCTCACGCAGAAACATCTCTGATAAAGGATAAAAAAGACGAGTCCCGGCACAAAAAACACTGCAACACCGACCTCGACTTAGAAAGTCGCTGTTTTCCTCACGTCCAACATTCCGTATAAACAAACCTGTTCATACAGGGACAGGGGATGTTGTGTTGCTGTCGTGCAAACTGTGAAAACCTGTGAGGCTTTACAAATAAAAATGACTTGACTGGACCAGTTCCGGTTTTGCAGCTGGCTGCTTATGGATTAGTGGATATGAAAAATCCTTTTCTGGCTCGGAGATCTACTTTCTGGATCCGGCAGCGTGTGGACAGGGAAATGGATTAGCGGTAGATACGTACTGCTGGAGTAGTCCGGGGGGGCGTACATGTCGTTGAGGTGCACCGGCCCCGGCTTGGCCACCTTGAGGTAGACCATGTCGGACGTGTTCTTCAGCGCCGCCACGGCCTCCTCGTGACGCACGTCCTGCAGCACGATGTTGTTCACCTGAACGGGGGATGGTTTTCGTAGGAAAAAAAAAAAACCTTGAATCAACACCTGAATGTGTCTCTAACACATCACATCAGCCAACACAATAATGAATCATAGCCTGAAATATGATGAAATTCCAGTGCATTTCCAAAGAAGGTTGGTGTGCTGTGCAGCATTAAGAAAAGCAGTAGGTAGAGGTCCTGAAGATCTTTTGAATTTCTACAGGTTAAGACTGAAAAAGGTATTTTAATGCACCATGTTTTAGCAGGTTGGTTCAATATTGAGAAAATGTGCTATTCGTAAATATTTGGTTTTACATTATTGAAAAACTAGAACCTTGATCACTTGACACCTGGAGCACAGTTATCAATGAGTCGCAAATTAAACGTCTGCATGTTTCTACACAACGGATCCGCTGCCAAACTTGTTTCCAGCTCATAGATGTCTTTTGATAACGTGTGACACGGTGCTCAGAATGATTTTTTATTTCTGGCAGGACAATGTTTCCTTTCTTGGAGGAATAACAGATTGCCTTTTCTCTGACATTTGCCTCCCACAATGACTGCTGAGTCTCCAGTGTGGCACCCGATACTTAAAATACCTACAGGGAACTTTAAACTGGTTATGAAACAGTCTCATGATGCCAACAGCGAGAATATGGGCTATTTCTATATAGTTACTCTGAATAAGTTTTTTTCAGCCAGCAGTGGTCGAACAACACAGTGAAACTTATTTTTTCCTGATTGGCTTGTAATGGTCGACTTGTAAAACTCAAATAAATATGTTTACACCTCCTGCAAAATCCTGCATGAAGGTGCTGCATTGACAGATCTAGTGTGAATGCAGCCTAATGGGCAACTAAGTTACTGTGCTGCACCATCGTCATATTACAATTATTAATCCTACATAGCCTCTATAGAAATATTACCTCATCGCAATGCATCCTGCAATAGCTTTCACGAAATGAAACTGCCTTTTGCTGATGTTGCTAAAGCTTTTTTTTTTTTTTTTATTTATCTACATTAAAGGCAGCACTGAAGAAGGTCAAGCATATATATACACCATCTTTAAAATATCAGTGTCTAACCCAGTCAGACTGATGAAAATAAATCATTTGCAGGTTGGACCTTTACAACAACACTTGATCTGTTAAGAAAGATTTTAACAATAAAAGTGTTCAAAGTGGTGTTTCTATGTGTGATGTGATGATGTGAGTTGATCGTGGTTTTGTATAAAATGGCAGCATGGGACAATCGATATTGCACTTCTCTCCATCACGGATCCAATCAGCCAAGTGGGATTTGTAGAGAATATGTTACTAATCAATCACTGGGGAATTGCAGCTCATGGATTTAGCCTGTCAGATGTTGCTAACTTGCTAGTGAACAACATAACCAAGTGGAATCATCAGAGAGTTAGAGAAAGTTGAGACTCATACAGCGAGCAGGCGGTCGCCCGTCTGCAGCCGGCCATCTTTTTGGGCAGCTCCCCCTTCTATGATCTTCGTGATGTAGATGCTGTTGTCTCCAGGGATATGCTGGTTCCCAATCCCCCCAGCGATGCTGAATCCAAGCCCTGGTTGAGAAATAGACATTAAGTTAAGTTAAGTTAGTTAGGTAATTGTGTTGGAAATCACTTGATATGACATTTAAAAAAATATATAACTATATACATATATATCTGTAGCTGCCTCTTATTAGCTAAATAGTCAAATTATTAGTTAAGGTTGTCTTAAAACGGAAAAAGTCCTGTTTTTAACTGAATGTAGATTAGTCCTGGAGAAATAGGTTCTGAAAATACTCTCATGGTGTTTCATTACTTAAGTAGTGTGTTAAGGCCATACTGTACTTTCATGTTATCCACATGTTTATTTTTAGAGCTTTTTGACAATTCTAGCAATTTGATTTCATAATTTAATAATAGAAAAAATGCAATTTTTTTATATAGGGGCATTTATTATATATGGTGTCTGAGGTGATCATGTTGTCAGGCATTGACCTTATCTGTGCTCTATTAGTCCTTCCTGGGATTGCGTGACTTATGTAGAAAGTTTGAGCAGAGCATTAAGAGAAGAACGTAGAGCAAGTTTTCTTACTGTAATCAGGCAGGGTCATAGTTTGCTGATTTTATTATTCCAGACATTTTTTGATTGTAATCTAAAAGGCTGCTAAAATAAATGCTTATTTTGTACATAACTCTTGTCGGAAACTTTGCATATTTTAGAGGATTTGGTCACAACACAATGATGTGACTTTGACTATTCCTTCCTCGGTGTGTGATGCGTTGTGGAGTCTCCCGGACCTTTGGGACCTTTCAGTAGGTTGACCTCCAGGATCGTCTCAGGTGGCGCCTGCCTCCGCCGGACCAGCAGCCGGACCACGGGGCCCGCCTCCTTCAGGGCCTCCACCGCCCGGCTGTGCACGACCTCGGACACGTCCACGTCGTTCACGCGCAGCACGCAGTCGTTCACCCTGATTGTTATAAATCACAACATGTAAAAACCTCCAAAAGCACCTAAAAAATACTCCATATCTTGCCTGGGGGCAGAGGGCTAAACTCTGCCTCCCACACAGCACTGCCTGGTGGCACATGGTGGGGAGTGTTAGAGAAAAAAAGAAGAGAGAGGTTGGAGTGGAGAGACAAAGAGCTAGGAGGGGACGGAGGACGCAGGGGAGCTTTAAAATAATAAAAAAGGAAAGGTGAGGATGCAGACAGTTGGGGTAGTAAAACGGTAAGGAGGGTAAACCTACCCCAGTCTCCCATCCATAGCAGCTGCTCCTCCAGGGATTATTTTGGTGATGAAGATCCCCGGATCATCAGGAATGTGGGGATTGTCTATTCCTCCAGCAATGCTAAAGCCCAGGCCAGAGTTCCCCTGCACACAGGGTATGATTGGCAGTTTCAGCGAGGTACAATAAACAACACACACACACACACACACACACATATAAGGGCTCAAGGTCAGTACAATATGGCTCTTAAGTATATTAGTATCTCAGAGGAACATGTGATCGATGCAAATTGCCCCAGAGATTTCTCCAGCCATTTCGGATGTCCATTTACCTGGATGTGTGTGTGAGTGCATGCTCGTGTGTGTCCTTGCATGTGACGAATGATAATGCCATGTATTCCATTAGATGAGGGCACTTCATTCAAAATGTCAAGCTTATTCCATCAACCCACAGAGAGGCTGTGGTGGTGATGGGGGGGGGGGGGGGGGGGGGGGGGGGGCTGCCCTCTGTCCGCAGGAAAGTGGATTTATGACCTGAAGTGAAGACGAGCTGAGGAGCGTCATTGCTATTGCATGATACAGAGCTTCTCACTCTCCACCAGGAGACAGACAGGACCGTCTCCCGTCGTTTCTCGTCCCCTGAAATGACAGAGGACCCATTTGGATCCGGCGGGTCCGGGGCGCACTGCTGCATCTGACAGACGCGGCCGCGGAGACAGGCAGCAAACAAGACAGCTGAGAAAAGGCTTCACTTTATTATTTTCTATAATTAATGAGCAACAGTCGCAACAAATTAGGACAGAGGGAGGCTGAGGCCTCCCAGTGTGCCGCTGTGGAGCTGAGAGGAGCACACTGGGCCCTACCACCAAATGTTGCACACCAACAGGCCTTTTAGAGTGTGACTTTGCATAGTTTATTTAAGCTCTCCGCGAGCAGAAATGCCACTTAGGAGCGGAAGGGGCAGAGAGAGGCGCCGAGCATCCACCGTGGGCGCTGAGCTGCACCTTATACGTGGGCGGAATAATGGGAGCAGAAACGTATAGCTGCGCCACTACAGGCTGAACCACGGCTGACAAGTGCAGCGGTGCCTGCTGAACAATTGAACAGGAGAGCACTTTACATTTCTGGCGTCTGCCGATGACATGTGCATCAGGATTATGTAAAAAGCTGTGGCTCGCCGGCATTATTCTATGCTCATGCTCACATGAGACATCACACAGAAGACGTCCTCGCTGCGGTGATGTAACAGCGAGAGCTCCGCTATCTCATTCTGATTCTCATTTCATTTATAGATATTAAGATTTTTTTTCCTTTTCATGTTCTTTAGGCTCAATCAGAGAGGCCTGAGCCTCTTACTACCACCTAGTGGGGGAAATACATCCATCAAGCAAAAATACATCAAAGAGGAACACGCAGATTTTTGGAAAAAAAGAAAAAAAAGAAAAGAGAAATTGTAACAAGCAACCGGTAAAACTCACCCTCTCTAAAATGATCTCCTCGTATTTGTACATCCCATCACTGCCATTTACCTGTCAAATGCAAAAGAACAACAGTTAGTTACATCACTGAGTCTGAATTATGTCATTTTCTAAAAATAGTCAAAAAGGAAAAAAAAAAATGATGCATGCAAATGTTTAAGCTAAATCCTTAAACCACCACGCAGACCTCTGTACAGGCTGAACACTGTGGGAATGGGATTATTGACAAAATGAAACTAAAACTAAAAATATCACAGTGAATCACCGATGCTACAATCATCCGTTTCTTCGGTTATGTCTTTTTTTTTTTTTTATAAATGCATATGCACTGTGATGCTACGTGTGCAACCGCAGAATGCACATTCATGCAGGGTCAATAGGATAATGGATGTTGGGTCCACATGGCAAACAGCATGTTGCTACCAGGAGGAGGCCCTTCCCTCCACACACACACACACACACGCACACACACACTAATGCGTAGACACAGAGGGAGTGTGAATGAGCGCCGTGTATATACTGTACAGGCAGAGCGAACAGATACTTACATAAGGGCCTGCATCTAGTGAGTCTGCGTTGACGATGATGGGGGGAGGGTTGGCCTGTGAATATGAGAGAGAGAGATACACATTATTTTAGTGTGTGAGGCTGGCAGCGCACGGACGTAATGCGGCACACACACACACACACACACACACACACACATCACTCGAGAGCCGAGTGAGCGGATGCCATGGGAACAGTCAGTGAGTCTCCTTGGGGGCTGAGACTGGGGGTTGTGTGTGTGTGTGTTTGTGTGTGTGTGTGTGTGTGTGGAGGAGGGGGGGTTGGTGGAAGGTGTGAGGACTGAGAATGAGGACTGGGGCAGGGAGACCGTTTGCTTATTAACTGCCACAGCGAGACGTCCCGCAGCCACCTCATAAAAACGCACGCCGGCTCGCGTGGCAGCGGCTGGGACGCTGCCTTCATATCACATCAGCCCCGCCCTTTCACTTTCATTTCACACACTTCACGAATAACAGCGTGTAGTAACACATGTGGGATGCATGGATCTCATGATTCACCAACCACTTAGTTGATATGAAACAGAAAGGTACATACATTTTATTCTACAATTTCAATAATGATCAAATATCAATGTAAAATATCTGGTATGTCCAGTACAGGAAGAATTAGATTAACAAATACAACAATAAATAATTATTAATCCATCATATTAACAGATAGAATAATCAAATTGTTGTCTGACAGGATGTTAATAATAACATTAACATGTTAACTACACATCCTTTTATCACCCAATACACTTCCAACAAGCCTCTTATGTAAAACAAATATTACTACATTATGTACACCACAATACAACACACCATTACCATAATCGTAAAGGCTACTGCTGACAAACCACACACACACACACACACACACACACACACACACACACACATGGACACACACACTTCCTGTTTGAGCTATTTAACACATGCTCCGATGGTAGCGCATGAAAAATATTTGGCATGCGTTCAGTCTGCAACATTGAGAAAATAAAGCGGAAAAAAAGAGTGTCAGTAATACAGAGCGTAAACTGCGTTCTCAGATGGAGACGCTAACAGCAAATCCAGCACAACCTCAGTGTTCAGGCAACCAGAAACCAAAGCATGTTCATCCTGCTGCGTGTGGAGGAGTTATGTAAAAGCATCAGAAATGTAGCTGCTGCTGTGTGTGTTCTGATGTTTGATGTATTGTCTTTATTCTCACGTTATTCTCACACAGTGAGGGGGGGTGAAGGACAGCAGTGGTCATCTGTCTGTAAATACTTTTTTTTTTTTTTTTTTGGGAGGAAAACGCTGATCACCCAGAATTCTTTAGGATCTTGAAAACAGGCCAAGGTAAAATTCATCCAGATTACCCTTTGCCAGTATTGATCCACAGTATCTGCCATTCTCTGTTTTAAACTCACAAAACCAGGTCAAAGATCATCATCTGAATGACATGAAAAGTGTTTTATTTTGACTTTTATACCCTTTCCTGTCTTTGATTTATTTTTGTCTACAAGCAGTAACCCTGTTCTGAAACAGGAAGTGCTGGATAGCAGAGACCCGTGCCTGCATGATCGACCCAGGATACATTATTATGACGTTGTTGCTGTTCATTTAATTTCTTTCATTACACATGAACTTCAACCAACTTGCCAGCTCAGCTCTATTGCGCCACCTGGTGTTTCTGTCTTTCCTCGGCTCCTCCAGGCATGTTGAGTGTGAAGGAGGAGGCCTGGGCGCCGGCCAGAAGGCCGTGCTCCACTTTTTATTGATCGGATTGAGCTGTGTGGGTGGGGGGATGCTGACGCCGCTGCTCGGGGACCTCACACTTCCTGAGGAGAAAATCACTAGATGTCTATCTCACCCCCGACCCCCCCCACGTCACCCCAGCTCACCCTCTCACCTCTGTGATTCTGATAGATGCAGATACTGAATCTGATCTTCCTCCTCCCATCCTCACCACCACTAGCTCGTATACACATATTGTTAATTATAAAAAAGGTAAATGTTGCAAGTAAGATGTCAAACTGTTAATTTTTCTTATAAGAAGATGTATATTGTGTAAAGGAAATAATGTAAATGAAAGCTCCAGAGTTATTATGTTTACTCTGATAATATGGGAAATATAATGAATATAATATTAATGCGTGATCAAAGGTTAATATGCAATATAATATATATTATTCTTATTTTGTTTTGCTTTGCAGTTACAGTAAGATTATCTGTAAATGCAGAAGAAGGAAATTAACCTTGAATCATTCTATTATATTCTGAACAATATTTTTTCTATAGATGTAAAATTCGCAAATGAAGTGCAGGAAAATCTACGACACAATATAAATCTGTTATTATTAAGAGTGAAAGGAGTAGAAAACACGGTAAATGTCTTTTGTCTGATGCAACACGTCAAATATCATAACACATGTATCATGTGAAATATCAGAATGTACCTGCTCACCGAATTATAAAGCTGCCCACAACGTTGCATTAAAAATGAAGGAATATAATGATATAAATGGCTGGCAAATCTATCACCAACCAGAATAAAATGATATAAAATATAACCTGATTGTAGAGTAACAATTTTCTTTGCACCCTTCAAACATACATACTATTAAATCATACTACTTAGTATTTAAAAGCTAGAGTTCATGGGTTCTCCATCAAGCTGCACGCAGCCTGAAGCTTAAAACACCTGATCGTTTATAAAGATCCTTCATCACCTCAGACTCCATGAAGGCGTCATTTCACTTCCTCACAGGTTCTTATTGAATAATGGTAATAAAAGTTGCCCTGCAGATAAACAGGAGCCGCAGATTTGACCTGCTCCGCTCGCCGGAGATGTGCGATGACTCTGGACAGCTGTGACTGTGGCTGTGGCCGCACCCCACACAAACACACACACACACACACACACACACACACTCACACATACATGCACGCCCGCCGTCCTCCTACCAGTCAGCACAATCGGGGGCCTTTGTTGTAATCTGCATATGGACGAACAGATGCTCACGTCTGCGCTTGTGTTTATGCATTTCTCATCAACTCTTAAAACACACCAAAAAAAAAAAAGAAAACAAACCCCAGAGAGAGTAATAGTGAACGTATCGCGGGTTTAGAATCACTCATCGGCTACCACTGCCCCTCTGGGATTGGCAGCCCGAGCTGCTGAAGCCACATGTGAGGAAACACACCTGTTACAGCGTAAATTCTCCCGATCACTAGCATCTCAGCGGACCGACGCGGCCTCACCGGGATCACAGGACCCGCAAAGGCCAGCGGTGAAGACAATAAACCCATCAGCGTGTGTAAAACAGCAGCGTTATCCCGCCGCGTAATCCCTCGTTCTGAATCTCACATAACAAACAAACAGAAAGAAATAATGGAGCGTAATCTCAACACTGGTTTGTTTAATGTTTGGCAGTTTACTCAAGTAACCGGGATTAGATTGGATTACCGCTGGTCACATGCTTTTTTTTTTATCTCTAACCTGTTCAGGGGGCAAATTTAAGACCAGGACACCTGACTGCCACTGCAGATTATGATATAGAGTGTAATTCATTGTCTGCGCTAACGCAGGCCGTCGGGGAACATGCAGAGGGCAAATACTAATTTACAGCATCTGTATAGGAGGGTCACAGGGGTCAACCCGGGGAGGGAGGGGGGACATCTGACTGGTCTGTTACAGGTGAACGCGGGTCAGGGAACTCAAAGTGGTTTCAAAGGGGTGAAGCAGCTGCAGATGTGGTTCAGCGCCAGAGCCGTGGACTTGGATTTGAGTCAGACCCAAAGCGGCTAAAAGCGACTCCATTATATCTATATACAATTACAATGAATCAAATGGCGACGTGCACGTTTAAGGTTTCGCCACTGAGAATTTCCCCTGACATCGCGTTTTCCCCGTTAGCTCCGAGGAGCATTTAAGCTTGTTGCAACTCATTATTTTTATTTTCTGACACACACAATGCATTCAGCAAAAAAACACCTAGAAACTAGCTGGTGGTCATAGGGAAGCATTTTGTCAGAAAAAGCAAAAGAATGCTAAAGTTGCTCCATGTATTGTTAAGACACAATTAAGAGCTCAGAAACTCAGAAATTGTTTTTGTTGATTGGATAATCATCATTCAGAGACCTGGAGGATGTGCTCATGAAAACGGGAGACTTGATGTGTTTTGATGAGACCTGAGCGTCTAAGTGTGTGGCTGACAGATATGAACCCAATCTGGATCCCCCTCCTCGTTTTAATTTAAATTATTAAGGCCTAATAGCTTTTTTGGCCGGACCACAGCTCCTGACTGAGTGAGTGATCAGACGCCACCGCTGAAGGATGCTGGGTAAACGCGGTGGCCGTGGTTGCTACGATGTCATTTTACAACCAAACAGCACATGAAAATATCAACGCAGTAACAGCAGAATAAGGTTTCACATCAGATCTACACCGCCTGGTTTTAGTGATTGAGCCATGTTGTACTGGCTGCACTGCAGAAATAAAAAATAAATCTTCAGTTGGTTTTGGCACAATTTTGTCCAATATTAAGTAAAATTCTCATTCCAGTGGCAGATTATTTACCTAATTTCAATTTTTGTCGTCATTTTAGTCATTCAAATCAGGAAAAAAAATCCAATAAGATAAATTATCCACCAGTGAAATAGAATAATTCTACTCAATACTGGACTAATTGTACCAAACACAAGATATTTTCAATGGTTAAGATGACATTTTTTGCAGTGTGGACCCCATTTGCATAGAACTACGTCCATCACACACTGCGTGGTCTAATTTAATTGGTGGACTTGGATTTGTTGACTCTAACTTTCATAAGTGTTGTTCCACTTGCCTGGAAAAAACCTAAAAGAGCTTGCGAGATCGACCCACAGAGAGCTAAGGGAGTGAGCGAACAACCAAGGTCCCGCCAGAAGTGAAAATGACCCACCATGTGGTGCGGTTAAAACATATAGCTGAGGTATTTGCAGGACCTCATAGGAACAGGTCTGCAGGTCACATGTGGCCATCGCCATGATGTACGCATGTTGTTACGCAGCACAACTAATGACTAAACCACCGATGTTGCACCACTGCTCTCCAGGAAGAATGGGAGCTAACAACCGATCCTGTCCATGAGACACCAATCTCGCCCCTTTAGGATATTACATTTAAAACATGTCCCACATTGACCACACGTGGCCCAGCCATCCTGAGTTACGACCTAGTCTTGTTTCCACAGATGGCCGCTGCTCTCCCACGGCCACATGCAATGCAGAGTTCAGGGTTACAGAAGCTCTGAGACTGTGCACATTCATACAAACGGGCTGCGACACGGAGGAAAAGGAGCATATTGCACACACAATGACAGCGAGTCCAGACTTCTCCCCCAGCGTGAGAGCATCACAACAAGTCCCCACTGACCACCGGGAGCGATGACGATCCACTCGCCGCGGAGCTTCCTGTCTCCGACTCTCCCTCTCCCCTTTCATCCATCTGTCCATAATAGCTCCCTCTCTTTTCTAATTCATCAATCCGCCGTCCTGCGGATCGTGAGTGCGTGTCTCTCTGTGTGACCATGTCCCAGTGGTGTCGCGCCACGCAACACTTACTTGGCTGCGGACCCTCGGGACAGTAAAAGCTACAAAGACTCCCACTGAACCCTGGCGAGTGGAGGCGCTGGCTTCATCCAAATTGTTAAATAATCAATGTGTTCCCATGGTAACCAGTGCTCGCACGGTATTGGCCGGCTTTTACCTCTCAGGGCTCTCACAGCAGTTTATACGGCTGGAGGTTCCTGCACATGCCTGGCCATGGGCTGGATGTGCACACGCACGCACACACACACACACACACACACACACACACACATGCACGCTGCTGCTTATGCATTCCATACGTCATGACGAAAGCTGTGTTGAAAAAAGACATTATGCATCAGTTCTGCATTGCATAACCTGAAATCTTAACAAGTGAAAAGAATCTTGTTTTTAGTGCAAATTAGTGCGCTAGTAGATAATGAAAAATCATTAAATAAAAATAAAGAAAAAATTGAATAAGATAAATCTGCCAGTGGAATAAGACAATTCTATTCAATTTTGGACTAATTGTACCAAACCAATATATTTTCATTTGTTAAAGTTCAATTTTTGCAGTGTGGCACTTATGATTTGCTATGTAAAAATAAATAGGTAAATAGATATGTCAATCTAATTAGTAAAAAAATAAAAAAGTTGACTGGAATTAATCAATAATACCTGAGAAACTGTCACTGGTGCATACTTTACATCATAGTCTCTTGAAATCTTATAATATATCAACTGTGTTAAAAACAACATTATAGCTACAGGACTGATCTGACTAAATATGAATTTGGAAAGATGTGAATCCTGATCATCAGAGACACACACGTCCATCAGCTGACAGACACTGTAATAGACCAAACTGTGTCTGACAGCCGACAGAATCATACGTACAATCAAATAAGACTTATTCTTTTCACAATGCAACGTGCAGTTTTATGTCTTGAATGTAGTGGACGGATGCTTTGGTTATGTATGCATGTGGTAAATAACTGGCATAAAAGTGATCTTATTATCAGTGTTATTTTAATACATCCTGCATAATATTCACACCTATGAATGCTTCTGCGTCCCTACTGATGACAATAATGTTGCATCTGAGGAGAGTTAAACCGTCGTCACCTTCCAGCGCAACTTCAGTTGCTTTAAAACCCTTTTTTTTTATTCCTCTGCAGGTAGAGTGGAAAGCGAATAACGAGTGGGTTCGGCGTGTGCATAAGCAGCGGCGTGCTGACAGCAAACATTTCCACATCAGTTCCTCCCTGGCCGGGCACGCCGACATGGCAGCTCGGTCTCCAGCGGTGACATGGCAGCAAAATATGTCAGCCTCGCTCAGATGATGCAGCCAGTCAGTCAAATGATACAGGAAGCTCGTGCTGGGCCTTAAAGTCTAATAGCGGATGCAAGAGGAGCGTCACCTAAAAAGAAAAAAAATGCATCGTTCCTTTTGGTTTTTCCCTGCAGAATGTGGGATGAGAGCCGCAGCCAGCGCTGCTGCTCTGATCCTCGGGCTCCCATTGGCCTCTCGTGCGCCACGCTGCAGTCCAATCAATACCTACTCAATTACCATGCACCCGACATCTCATTCACGCTGTGGCCCCTGCGCCGGGAGGGAAGAGGGAAGGAGAGAAGCAAGGTGAGAGACGGAGCTGCGGGACGGATTGCGCGACGGCGAGGGATGTTTCACTCGTGTTGCGTCCTTTTTGTCGGGAACAAAAGGCGGAATAACGAGACGCGGTGAGGAAAAATCCCACGGCGGCAAAAAAGGTCAACTGCTGCAACGTCGAGGGGGCTCAATTTCAACGGAAATTAATTAATCCAAAAGGTTCAAAGTATCTTGATTTGATGGCTATGATTGAGTATTGTGGCTATGCCCCCCCCTTTCTCCTTTCTCCAAAACCTTCCCAACACCATAGACACACATTCATGAAACCGTAATTAATGGCCCGTCACAGCTGACGGCGGCGCTCCCTCCTCGCCTTTATGTAACGCTACGACAGCGGTAGCCTGCTCTCTCCTACCTCTCCGTCATGCTGAGCAGCTCCAAACCAGAGCCGGCCAGTTTGACCTTCACCAGAGCAGCCACAGAGGGAGAAGTACTTAGTGGGAGGAATATTCATAACAGCGTCGCTGGAGAAGGCCTTCTGCATGTCTGCTGACGATTGATCAGGGTTGGACAGGAGAAATTGTGTGTGTGTGTGTGTGTGTGTGTGTGTGTGTTTATATATATATATTTGTGAGCAGGTGTGTGCATGTGTTCCTACAGGAGTAGAGCTGATTGATTATTCAGTATTGTCATTACGACCGATGCTTTCAGTGAAATCCTATCATTCAACAAATTCCTCTCGTACAACATACTAACTCAGTAAACTGTGGCGTCCTGGTGTCATGTGATTTCTCTCATTTGTACTATTTCATTGCAGGTTTTTACATCACAAAGGATCGTTTTCACCAGTTATTCCATTCATCCTGCCACATTCTTGACATGATTACTACAGACATATAAAACTGTACTGCAAAACATCCAGGTACAGTACTGCATTAGTTTCTGACGCTCACATATGTATGTATGTTCCTACAGGACTACAGCTGATTATCATTCAGCAAATTTCTGTTCTACTAGATGCTTCATGAAGTCTGACATGGCACTATTAATTTTTCTTTTACTACTTCATTGCAGGATCGTTTTTTACCTGGTATTCCATTAATCCAGCCAAATTTTTGACATATTTCTACTACAGGCATATCAAAAAAAATGAAGAAGAAACTTCTACATACAAAACATACAAACATACAAAATTGTGGTGTCCTGGTGTCATGTGATTTATTTTTCTTTTACTATTTCATTGCGGGTTTTTACATCAATGTATTCACCAGTTATTCCATTCGTCCTGCCACATGTTTGACACGACTACTACGGGCATTTAAAAAAAAAAAAAGAAGAAGGAGAAAAATTGAAATTGAATGAAAATTCCTGTTGTACTTTTCTACTGCAAGAAGTCCAGATATTACTAATACTGCATTAGTTACTTCCTAAATGACACCAGTCACTTGTCTGACGCTCACATAGCCAACACCAGGAAAAACACTCCATCACAAACTATGTGTGTGTGTGTGTGTGTGTGTGTGTGTGTGTGTGTGTGTGTGTGTGTGTGTGTGTGTGTGTGTGTGTGTGCAGCTTTAATCTTAATGTATATATAACAAGCGAGCAGGTGTGTGCATTATGCAGCTGATTGGTTATTCAGCATTGTCATTACGACCAATGCTTTTCAGTGAAATCTTATTCAACTAATTTCTCTTCTACAACATACAAACTCAGTGAAATGCGGCGTCCTGGTGTCATGTGATTTCTTTTATTTTTACTATTTCATTGCAGGTTTTTACATCAAAAAGGATTGTTTTCACCAGTTATTCCATTCGTCCTGCCACATTATTGACATGATTACTACAGGCATTTAGAACTGTACTGCAAAACATCCAGATACTACTAGTACTGCATTAGTTACTTGCTAATTAACACCAGTCACTTGTCTGACGCTCACATATGTATGTGTATATGTGTGTGTGTGTGTGTGTGTGTGTGAGAGGCTCCATAATGAAGGAACCTGTCATGTGTGTGGTGTCATCAGTATGCTCCACATAATCCCACCCCCGCTGCTTCCTCCACATCAGAGGTCACTGCGGCGCGTTACCTCACAGCTCTGGACCAGTTGCTACCCCCGTGTTGCTAAGCTGAGGGAGCCGCTCCGCTTGTTCCTCTCTGGTGTTTCGGATCCTGCGCTGAGCACCGGTGACGGTGCACAACCGTGCGCACACACACACACGCACACACACACACACACACAGGAGCACGCTGCCATTTTGATGCTTTCACTGCTGCCGTGCTGCCTCCTCGGCTAACAAGGGTTTATTATTCAGCTGCTGTGGTGGCGTTATAGGAAAAAAAAGTGGATTCCTGTGTGTGTGTGTGTGTGTGTGTGCGTGTGTGTATGAAGGAATCTTCTTTTGGCTTGATGGTTGCTGCGGTAACAGCCCGGTTTTGACCCGATGAGATGAGACGCACGCTGTCACATAAAGTGTTATTTACCACTATTTTCATCTGGCATCAGTTCTGCTCTGCATAAACTGAGATCTTTAGTCAAATTTATCCTAATACCACCATTACAATAATCTTTTTTAAACAAATGTTTGTCTAGCTTTCTTAAAATAAAAGCAAATTGACCCAAATCAGGGAAAAAAACAAGATAATTTTAAAATAAGATGAATTATCTGCCGGTGAAATAGGACAATTCTACTTATTTTTGGTTTTAAAAGTACCAAAAACAAGATATTTTCACTTGTTAAGATGCCTGTTCTCGCAATATGGAAGTGGAAAAAACTATGAGGAGGAGCAAGATGAATGATTGAGTCCGTCATGAAATAAAGATGCACAATATGTTGTCTACTTTTTGTTAATTTTTTACATTTTTGGGGACATTTCAGAGTGTAGACGGTGGCATATGCTGTAAAAATCTTGCAAACTCATGATTTGTTATATAAACTAAATAGGTAAATAGATAATAAATAACCTCTTTCTATTGAAATGATGCTAAGCTTCCTCCTTCCCTGTCTCTTCGCTCTCTCTTTACATCTCAAACCTATTGACAAGTGAGAGAAAAGTGCAGTAAAGTGAAGTCTACGGCTGAAAGGGATCCACAGAACAATTTGCAATCTGAAACCCGTGAATGGTTCACTATGCTTCCGCGCTACTTCTCCAACGAGAGCCACTCTGCTCCGTTTCACCGCGCTCCGCTTCAATTTTGTCACCTTCATTTTCCTCATTTCTTTCCCGAGCACTCCAGAACACAATCTTCTGAGCTGCAATTCGATCCGTCCAATTTTAGACTTTCCGTTTTTTTTTTTTTCTCCTGATTGGGGAACACTGGGCTGTGATTCCGCTTCCTCAAACCCGCAACTGCATTTGCATTTAACTGCATTTCCTTTTAGCAGCATTATGACCACATACCTCTACTCTAATCCTATTCATCCATTATCTGTTTCTTGAAATGTGGCAGCGACAGCGATAAAACAACTGAGAACTGATACAGAGCAGAGAGAGGAAACCACTGTCTGCACAGCTGGTTGGAGGTTTCATGCTGTTCTATAAGCTCCACTCAGGAACGCCCACGCGTTCTCATATCTCCATTCACCCTTGCCTTTGAGTTTTTGGCCTCACCATAAGTGTAGGTGTCTAAAGTGATGAAGAATTACAGTAAGTAGGACAACAGGCGAGGCGACGAAAACAAGAAAGCCGTGCCGCTAGTTTCCCTCCGATAGTTATGAATGCATGAGCATGATCACCCCCCCTTCTCCCAGCGCAGTATTTCCTTTTTTATTTTGTCTGTACGATTTCTGTTTTAATAAGTCACACGGTTTTAATTCGGTGAAATGTATTTGTACCTCAGAACTGCTCTTAAATCCATTTTCAATGCATTAATGATTGGGAGTAAATGAGGGGATTGGTTTGTATCCCACATTTCTTTCAGGGAATTCTACAAGGTGCAACTTTGGTCATTATTGGGATATGGGTTTCCCCCACTAATGGTTTAATCCAATAAAACCTCGTGTAGTAAAAAAGGGCTGCCATTGGACATTTGAGGCTGAGAGGTGGATCCGAGTGTCGTTGCGTGAGCATGTAGTGGTTTCTTTTTAATAAATCGCCTTGTTTTATGTCAAAATTCCGCTGCCTCCTGTCTCCACTTTCCTTGTGTTGGGAGGCCACGCCGGTCGCCCACAGCGCCAAACAGCAGAGGGAGAAACGGGGCATTGTTTTAAACGTCTGAAGCACTTTGCCAAATCAATCTGCCTCCCGTCGAGGGTCCAGATTCGCCCTTCTTCTCCCTTCCCTGTCAGACCAAGGGTCGAGCTGAGGCACGCCACGCCAGCAGCCATCTTGTTGGACGGGAAAGATGAGAAACACTCAAAACTTTTTTCAAGGCTTTAGAAAGACGGCTAAAACACAGCTAACCTGATGTACACACAACGTATATGGACTGTGGCTATTAAAATAAAATATGAATGCATGGATGCATGAATGAAACATATCTTTCTGCAACAAAACAGAAACACTGACATATTGTGCATGAATTTGTACTATGTCAGACTTCCTCCGTCTGCTTTTACTGTTAATAAATGCAATGAGATCAACATGCTTATGTGATAAAGTATTGTGTCGAGATTTTATTTTCAAGACACAACATCATGAGATTAAAATGGGGAACAAAGTTCCAGCAGGGATTTGTCCCCTCCCCACCAAACAGTTGTGAACTGGATTAAAAATTGTTTATCACTCAGTTAAAGTGTTCCACGGCATAAAAAAAAAAAAAAAAAGAGCATCCAGACGGGTGACAAATTAAAGGAGAAACCGGAACAAGTGAGAGGGGAAACATCACGGATGCACAGGTGCACTGCGTAGTACAGTTAAGCAACGTATAAATATGCAGAGCAGGCCCAGTTTGTTCTGATTTTGCATCGCGATGTCAGGAGGGAAAAGATTTAAGCGACTTTGAACGAGGGTTCACTGTTGGGGCACGGCTGGCAGGAGCTTCAGTCACAAACACGGCTCAACTGGCTTCAGCCGCGACTAAAGCGACGTGCGCTTTGAGATCTATGGAAAAGGCATCAGCAGAAAAACAGGGTCAGAAGCCGCGGTCGACGGAGCACATCTGACGACCCCCGCGCATTAGCGCCATACGTAAGGAGAAAACAGAACAGCAACTTTTCCTCAGGTGACTGAGAATGTCGACGCGGGACGTAATGTGGAAAAAAAAAAAAGAAAGTGGAATGGTCAGATGAGTCATCCTCGTGCATGAGAGAATGGAACAGGTCTGAAAGGCTGACCCCCCACGGGCGAGGGGGTTCTGGAGCCTCTGTCAGGCCGTGGGGGGCGGGGGGGGGGCGTTCTGCTGTCATGGTTTGGGTCCACTTGTCCCCTCGGAGGGAAGTGTCTCCGCAAATCAATACAAAGTAGCCATGGGCGATCACCTTTATCCTATGATGGAACATTTTCTGTCCTGATCAGAGTGTTGTCTCATCCAGGATGACGATGCCCCCCCCCATCCATCCATAGCGCACCTGATTTAAATCGTACGATGTGGCCTCAGTAGAGCTGTTCTATTGGCAGATGGTGGCCTAACACCACACTTTATCATCCGGCTGTATGTACTTTTCAAAAAAGACACACATATTTTGCCATTTTCCCTGTTTAATAGTTTAATTTTTGGCTTTTATGGCCCAAAAAACACCTGGTTAGAACTGTACAAGTCAAGTACCAGCACTATTTATTCCACTCCTGTTGTGACATCACAACCAGACCCGTTTCTAAGTGGCTTGTGTTCATCCAGAAACACTACACAGAGAAGCCCAGACCACAACAGCATGAGTGGGTGGTCTTATTTCACACTTTGTGTGCTGGCGGGAACACCAGAGACCTAAATATTTACACACAAGCGCATGAAAAAGTGTTTTTTTTTTTTTTTCACAACAGGCGCCCCTTTAATATTTCATCACATAATCAAACTCCAATGACGCTTTGACATGCAGAGACAGAAGAGCGTGAATAGTAATGTTTGTATATACATCAAATGGAATGAGGAAGTAAAAGGCAGAAAGGGAAAATTTAATTCTCTGAAGACGTCTACGGATTTAATGGCAAACCAAACAACCTTTAGCTTGGTCGCGTTAAACATTAATTCATCAACACCTTCACTTCTTCGCTCCGATATTACCATTCGTTTGCTCGAATGCTCCGTGCACGTGTGACATTACATCACTCACCCTCTCCCATCATTCCTGCCCGGTGAGCATACGCAGAGCTTTTGGATTTGGCTGATTACATAATTGGAAAATTCTAATGGTGGATTATTAATCCACAAAGGCCCACATCGGGTGTTCATAAGCCCGGCGTGGGCCCGGACCACGACGTGTACAGCTGCTGCCGGGCGTCATGGCGACGGCGTTTCACTACGTACGGACGGAGGCCGACTCGTTTGTGTGTTCGTGTGTGGACGCAGCGATCAGAACGCTGCAGCCTGTGGTGATTAGCTCTGGCTGAGCTGAGCTGCACCATGGCAACACGCAGCCTCCTCGCCGCTCTCCTGTTCCTACCCCCCCCCCCCCCCGTTTCTTTTTATTTCCTTCCCTCCTCCTCCTCCTGCCGTCTCCTCGCCTCCCTCCTTTACTCCACACCTCTCATTTCCTCCCTTCCCTTCCCCATACTCCCCTCTTGCATCATCACAGCTCAAACTGACACAAGTGAAAAGATGCTCACATTTATGGAGGTGCTCTGCGTCTCCTCCACATCCTCAGCAACACAAAAAAAAACAAGATTCTAAATGTAACAGGCGACGTATATTAGCAGAACACGATTGAAGGAGGCGTTTAGTCAATGTGTCTGATAACCGATCACTGCCATAGTCAAACAGTGAAACTGAACAAATCTGCCAAATATTCACTGTTATTATTACTGAACAGTTGATAGTTGACAGCATGTGTTTTTCATTCTTTTTTAATATTAATGAGAAAAGTTTAGTTTAAAAAATGCTTGCTTAACATGCACTTATATATATTTGATATATATGGAATTCTTCTAGATGTATATGCTGCTACAGACATTGTCTTAGATAGACATAGATACCAATGTCTGTCTAGTGTTTTTGTCTTTTCCTCACAGAAATGTGAGATAAGTGTGTAGGACAATATACTGTACATACATTCACCTCACAATGACAATGCAATGCACATACCTACAAAAGCAAAAATCACCTGCGAGTCTATGGCTCGTATATTTTTCAGTTTGTCAGATCAACCTTAACTTTTAGATACAACTTGCAAATAGCACAATGGTGTGTATCCTTATTTTTGTGGATTTTTTTCATAGATATTCAAGACCTCATTATTACCATTAATAGTTAAAATCCCCTAGACTTCCATATCACAGCAGCGCTTTCTTCACAGTGTAAAGCTCCACATCACGGATCCTCCCCATGTTGCTTCCATGAACTTTAAAGCTCTATTATCCTGTTTGTTTGTAAAACACACCTCAAGACATTAGCCAGATTAGCTGCTACTTCATTACTCACACTAACACATAGCCATTTTACTCCAAGACGCATTCACAGACCCTCTGGAAATCCCAGCACTATCACCTAACAGAACAGAATCTGGACCCAAACTCATTTATTTATAAACACACATAGCAGTATCATGCCCAGTTTGATTTGTCTATTAACAGTATATACACCTAAACTTTTATACACACTTCCTATATGGAATATAGTAATGAAGTATATTTTTGCCACTTCTTCATGTGTATTGCTGGTGATTTCTTCATTTATATAGCGTATATGGCGTTTGCTGCTCTTCAAACACCTCACACACACAAAGTCTATTTTGTCATAGAGCTCTTGCTTAATAAGAGCAGTTTGAAGAGTAATCTACACAAGGTGACAATATAGGGGAAATTTTATATTCTGCATTGTTGCATTGCTAGGACATGTTAACAGTACAGTGCAAAAGATTCCCTCACGCTTATGCAGTGTTTTTCGCTTTATTTCCAGATTTCTGTCCATCGTCAGAGCAAACAAAGACAAAGATATTAACTAAAAATGCACAGACACACAGAGGGAAATAAAAAAGTAATAAATCCATAAAGGCAATTTCAAGGCAAAGATGGTGGAATAAGATGTATGATATTAAGCTGGGATTGCTTGTATTGCTTATACCTGTGACAGGAGTCTCTGAGATTGGAGTAGACTTTCACTAATAGAAAATAATGGCTTATTATCAATGTTGAAATATCATTTATAAGCTGGTGTACATACAAAAGACATACGATAGTGGTGGCTGTCCTTGTCGGCTCAGTAGGGGACAAACAGGAAGTCAAACGGCAGCCAAGCATATGTTGCCTCAAAATCTGCATACCGTCCTGCTCATATACGAGCAGCTAGTATGCCCTCCTGCAGAGACAACATGTTGTTTCTGCACATTAAGGGGACTGAATGCTTTTAAAAGATCTTGGAAATGAATGCAAGTGCATTTTCTTCAAAATGTTTTGCCTCATGCAGTATTCAAGGGCTACGGCCACGGTGGAAGAGACGGAATGCACCAGAAAGAGGTTAGGATGATGACGTCCTCCCAGCCAACAGCTGGATTAGGAATTCGCTTTAAAATGATTATAAAATATAGGTGACTTGCAATGAACCTATGCACAGGTCAGTGTAGGCGAATTCATTATAAAAGATTATAAACCAATTAATACTGAAATTTATCTTTGTCTTAGCCCATTTTATTCTGTATTATATACACATGGCTTAGGTAATTGTGATAAAACCTGGTTAGATGACACTTTTAACACCACTTTGCACCTGCTTGTTTTCCAGCTGCACTGTAAATCATCTGTACAGTTCCTCTGGGGAATAAGGAGAGAACTTTTCCCAGAAAATCTGCGATATTGCCCCTTTAACTGCAAGCAAATAGGACATTATATGGATATGGATGAATTAATACAGAGAAAGAGATCACAGGAATAGAAAATGCATAAATGCATGACTTTTGTAAAATGTGTTTTACTTTTTGCAGATACTGTTTGTTAACATCACATTAACACATATCTGAGCTGGTATATAAAAAGTTATAAGGAAACAATGGACTATAAAACAGTGAGAGATTGTATACTGTATGCCAATGTCACATGACCTATTAAAGGTTTTTTATCATCATCATTTTGCCACTATGATCTCTACTATACTATATATAAATTAAAATGCTGCTGGATTCAAATGTACGATTAATTCCCAGAGATGCTTTTGCTGCACGCGCTATACCATTTCTCACTAAACTCACTCAGCTTCAGAAACCAAATGTAGTATTCCTGTGCAGCACTTCATCTGGTGTTAAACTGCATTATTCTTACTGGAGAGCAGATTTGGAGTCGTTTGCTGCTGTAAGCGTCTTCTGAGCACCCAAAAAAACGAAGCCTGTGATTCCTACTATGTATGAAAAAAGAAAGAGCGGAGGAGGAGGAGGAGGAGGGCAGCGGAAGACAGGAGGGGGATGATAGAAATGAAGAACATTGAAAAACAACACACACACACACACACACACACACAGAAATGAGAGGCCAGACCAAATGGCTGAAGGGCTGCTTGGATAATGCATTAGACAGAGATGGCACTCAAAGCAGCTACACATGGTAAGAAATGCACTGCTTTGCCAAATGTCCTCCACACACACACACACACACACACACACACACACACGCACACACACACACTGAACCATCAGTCACATCATGAAATAAATGTGATTCAGCCATCATAAAAGCAATTAATTCCAGCTTTGATGCGTCAAATATCAGCTGTGAAAAAGGGTCTGTAGCTCAGAACCAGGGCTCCAGTAAATATCAAACCTACACTCTTTTTTTTTTTTTTTACAGCCAAAACTAAATGAAATATTCAAATAAGGCCAAGCAGTGAATGTTTTAAAGTGCCTGATAAGATTTGAAGCAGTTTTCAGCAGATATTTTCTGATTTAAAAAATCATTTTGTGTATTTTTTTAAAAATTTCTACTTTATAATTTAATATTTATCATATTAAAAAATGAATATCTATATTATTTTAATGCTACATACAATAGTATTGATTTAGCAATAGTAAAAGCCGCCTCCTCCCACATGTGAGTTTGCTAATTCCCTGGCTAATAACGCTGTTTGACAGATTGCAGCACACAAGTTTTCAAAACGAAAAAGCAGCTTTTACATAAGAACCTGGGCTCCAATAACGTCCGGCATGAGCAAATAAATGAGAGTCACTAATAAAATCTGAGTGGCTGTTTTACAGGCCGTGTAAGGTCACCTTGAGAGAGCCCCCACAAATAAAAAATGTCTTATAATAATTATTATTTGAAAGAACAGTGCAGAGTGACTTTCATGGACGCCGTGCACATGCATGATGGGAGCTCGTCTTACTATTAAGCACATTATTATTTTGTGTTTTATTCTGTGAAACATTCTATGAAAGAATGCTATAAAGCCTGATTGATTGATTGCTAGTGGTTAAACGGCAATGCAAAATGGGTGAATATGTGAATAGAAAACTGTAACTGAGAGTTGCTGCATCAATTTCACTGGTGTTGAGAAGAGGAGATTTTATTTAGAAGCTAATTAAAACAAGATCAAAAAACAAGGATAAACTAAAGTGTAATAAAGAATAAAACAGTGGAAAGTAGCAATGTCTGCATTCAGATGCAAACTAATCATGTACATTTGCAGATATACATATTATCTTGCATGGATTTCCTCTTTGCTGCGAGAACTACACTGAATTTTGTGCCTAAAATTTCAGCTGACACAATGGTTGAACAAAAGCATTGAAAGCACCACACACCCCCACAAAAACGAAGAGGAGTCGCTGATATGGATTGTGGTTTACACACACGTGGGTGTTGGAGAAATGCTAAAACGCAGTGGAGAGAGAACTCTGGTCCCCCGCCGTACATGTCTGTACGTACAGCTCAGCTTGTCCCAGCAGCATGCGATTCTTTTAATTAATGGCAGCGGATCATTTAAAACTCCGCTGTCTCATCCCATCAAAGGCTCCCGTGTCTCTCGCTTTTTTTCCCAACAGAAAAAAAAAAACATTTTCCGAGGCTGGATCAGGAGTCCGCGCGGCGCAGCCACATTTCTAGGCCACTGTGATCAGCGAATAAAATAAAAAAAAAACAAGCGGGCGAGCGTTCCCCTCCCTCATCCCTTTCTCCTCCCCTGGCGAGACCCAGGGTGGGTGTGTGTGTGTGTGTGTGTGTGTGTGTGTGTGTGTGTGTGTGTGTGGGTTCAGGCTGGCCGATACGGGGCTGAACCCTGGCAGCAACTCTGACAACGACCATATGGATGGAAACTCACACCTCCACACGAGAGATCTGCAGCTTCAGGAAGCCTAGAAGGACACGCGTGCTGCTGGATGTGTGGATTCTGGATGGGAGAAGCCAAACCTCGTCTGTTTTTTGGGTAAAGAACTCACTCACTCATTACCTTTTTGCTTGAGGCCGTCCAAAGAAAGCACAACATACGCCTCTCATGACCAGGTTCTGTTCTCACAAGACAAGGGGTCGGGAAACCTGGTCCTAGTGAACCACAGTGGCTGCAGGTTTTTATTCCAACCAGGCACCTGGTTCTACTAATGAAGGTTCTTAGCAGAAGCTCTGATGGTTAATTTAGTAGAATCAGGTGTTTTACTGCCTGGTTGGAACAAAAACCTGCAGTAGACCAGGGTTCCCTACCCCTGATTGATTGCATCTTTATTCTCACACACTCCCTTGGCTGTAGGTGACTTATTTTACCTAAATGTACGTTATTACTCTAAACAAATGTTCCTTAATTACTCCAAAAGTGGGAAATACACTACAGCTGCAACAATGAATAAACCCTGTTGTGTTAAAACAATAAAAGCAGTCCCCGTCTGTTCTGTGAATGTGTGGGTAAGAAACAGCCGAGGGAGGGGGGTCCAGGACCCAGGTCCTCATCACAGACGAGGCTCTGCAGCTTTGTCAGAGACTCGCTGACGTCAGCGTCTCCGCGGCTGTTTCTCAGCCACTCGCTCCCTAACCCCTGTTACAGAGGCAAACTTTTGTCAGAGAGCACATAAATATTACAGCGGCTCACGTCTGCCTGGTTCCCATGATTAACCACCCTCTCCTCACCCTCAAATTTCTCATGGGTCCGGAGCGCTTTGTTTTTAGGTAACGGCCTGTGTCGGGCGTGTGTGTGTGTGTGTGTGTGTGTGTGTAGGAAAGACACAGAAGGGTAAGTGGTGTTTTCTAGCAGACCAATCTAATTGAATTATGTGAAATCTGAAAGCGTACAAGACGGGAATCCTGAATTTTGTGTCCGCCACAAAAGCAGACCCGAAAAATCACTTTTAGTGTTATTTCAAGTTTCAAATTTAGTGCAAATACAAAAGCCGTGAGCACGGGGAGATTAACACGATTTCCTTGGCTGAACCAAACGATGAATTTAGTTTTCCTCTCACATTAATCAAAACACACGTAGTAATGCAACAGGAAACACTTCTCCTGTGTGTATTATCTCAATATATTGACTCTTTGGTCCTGGTCTGAATGTTTTTCTGTAGCTACGGGCCTAATGTTTCACTAAACACACTCAGGCCGAGGACGGCAGCGGCTCCGCGTCCTCACACGAACAACTTGAGACGACTGGAGAGCTTTTCACATCGTTACGTCATGTTGAATGTTATTTTAAAATCGCTGGGCACAGTTTGAGAGAACACTCGAGTAATGGCAAAAATATTATTGCTAATAATGTCCCGCGGTAGCATTACACACACACACACACACACACACACACACACACACACACAATTAAATACATAAACCAAATGTAGAGTTTTGAGGAGAGATTTGCCTGAAATGAAATTTTGGACAAAAGCTTTTTAAAATACAGTTTTAAAATGATTTATCATGTTGATTTCATCCATTTATGCAGTTTTTTTTTTTTACAAACATCACACAGAACGTGTGATTTCACACAGAATGTGTGATTTTTTTTGACAAATGGTGTAACTGGAAAAGAATGATAAATATTTATTCCATCTAGAATATAAAACTAGTTGGTAGCACGTTGTTCTTGTTGTTTTTAAGTTTTTTGAGTGTTACACCACATGACATTTTGGACATTATCCCATTCACCCTCTTAAGGCGCCACAATAAGTTTATTTTCTCCAAAAACTGCAAAGTGCATCTAGAGAAATCTGGAGACACCAACTTGTTGGAGCTCTTTTGCATTTCCAGTCTATTTCACTTTTTATTTTACAATCACGTGTACATGCATATACCGATATATCCATTTTTCGACCATCACATTACATGGTTTGCAGGTGCTGCATTTCAATAGTATTGAAGTTAAGTGTAAGTCTGTGGCTCCAGATTTACAAGAATTTTGGGGCTACTTGTCGTAATGTAACTCAGAATCATGAGAGCACATTTTAAGGGAGGAATTACACCACTTCAGCCTATTTCTGCCTATTGCTAAATTAAAAAAACAACATTAAAATGCAGGTTGGGGTGAGGATTAGCACAGGCACGCTTTGTCCTCGGACGAAATGTCATAATGCCGAAGCTAACGAGTGATGTCATCGGGATTCTGACATCCCCGGCGGGGTGGGACTCGACTAACAAAATAATGACTCTTTTTATATATTAGGTTTGTGCTCTGTGATATTCTTCCAGAATCGTTAAATTTACCGGCGTATAATATTGTGTTTCCATTACACAGAAAACAACGATGTCCCATTTCTATTTAATTCTGTAAATGTCACATCCAAACACATTCTGAGGTATCACGTCTCCATATCTAATGCAACAAATAAACGCATAATCAAATCCTGACTGGTCACTTCTGCAGAATCGTGCACCAACGCTGCATTAAAAGAAGCAAGAAGACGCAAATATGCAGCCAGTGGACAGTAATTTGAGCAACTAACTACCCAACACCTGGGACACTGATCTGATCTGCCAGACAACTGCAATCACCGCTGTGACACTTCTGGCGAGAGACGGAAACAGAAGTGGATTGGCAGCTCGCACATCACGGCGCCACCTGTGAAGCGGAGGGGGGGTTACGGCCAAAAAACGCGAAGCCGGATGACCCCGCACGTCTGAATCCCGGACACGCCGTGTCACCTCCTCCTTATTGGAGAAAATAAATCAAATCAAATTCCTCTGATGAAATTCTACTCTCATTGGCAACCAATAAGCGCGTCCTCTGATCGACTGCCAGAGAAATTTCACAATAAAAGCGTGCCCTGTGATAAGTGCAATATGAGGCTATACTTATAGAATCTGAGATGTGTCACTAGTCCACAGAACTATAAGTTTGAGACATTGAACAGTATCGCAAACCACCCTCATGCTATAAATGACTAAATTCTTATTTTACTACTTAACTTTACTTTTAATTGTTAGGATTGTTATCCTCATTTCAACATAATTGAAAAAACTGATTTTTTGGAAATTAATCGACAACTTTTTTGATAATCGATTAAATGATTTGAGTATTTTTTTTTGGCTTTTCGCCTTTATTTGAGAGAGAGAGGGAAAAACCTGCAAGAAAAACATCCAAATTCTCTGGTTCAAGCTTCTTAAATCTGATTATTTTCTGGTTTCTTTAGTCTTCTAATATAGTAAATTGATGATTATTGGATTGTGAACTGTTGGTTTGGACAAAAAAAATAGATATTTTAGGTTGAATCTTCAGCTTCGGGAAACAGTAATTGAGCTTTTACACCTTTTGATTAATCATAACTTATTTTTTCTTGCGATAGAGGTCTACTCATGTATGACTATTTTATTTGTGTACAACATCCTGCTGCGTTTTCTGCAATAAAGTTTTGTTAAACACAATAAGGAGAATCTCTTTGTTTCTAGAGGTCAACGTTGTCTCACAACCTTTCATTAATGTAATTGTTGAGTGAAGATGTCTTATCGCTGTACACACGTAAACCTAATGAATATTTACCCAGTTACTGAACTGAAATATCCTCTTCATCATCTCCCTTTTACATCGGTCATCATCATATAGAGAAGCCAGGGCTGACTCATCAGGACGTTCCTATCAGAGGATGAAATATTAGCCAACGGGAGCGCCGACATGTAATGTTTCACACTACATATGCAAATTGAATCCTCTCCTTTAAAAGAGCACTTGAAACAACCACGCGATAATTATGTGTCACAGTGGACTGAATGTATTGACAGGAACTGCACTTGCAGGTGTAATGAAAATGTCATCCATCTTGGCGTTCACGGCGGGTTTTTTAAAGAAAACGTCTGAGTGCCGTTTCATTCAGATCGCATATCTCTTCACTCCTCCTCCTCCCTGAGACAAGCTCATAGATAAATCGCTCCCCTTAATCTGATGAGAATATTCCAGGTTTCTAGACGGAGCCTTTTTCAGGATCACAGTAGGGGATCCGGCTCAAGACGTGCGGACACGGAGCACATGTAAATCCCCGTCCGTTAATACTCTCTGGGACGCTGCGAGTCAAATCTGGCCGAGCAAAATCTCATCAGACAGATGTACAAATCAATGTGACTGTAAAAGACAAGCGCACGTACACACACACACACAAATATTTCTGATCAAGGCCTGCAGGCGTCCAGGTTGTAATCACCTATGGGAGCATTGGACACGGAACGCCCACCGTGCCTGTGCATTAATCTGAAAACACTGCTGCCGCTACAGAGGCCTGTGATAAACAATAGGTCTGGCGGAGCCTTTTTTTTTTTTTTTTGGGGACAAAATCTTGATGGTAATAAATAAAGTAAAATCCAATTAATGTTTAAAGCTAATCATAGCCACAGAGCTGGAGAACACACAAAGACAGATTGGAGCCCGCGGGGGGAAGAGGGAGCTCTTCTGAGGCTCCCAGAAGACCGAGGTCTCTACTTTTCTCAGATTTTAATTCAAAAGCTCTTGTTTTAAAGAATGTTATTGTAATCCCCGACCGGAATCGCCCATAATTAACCAAGCATGCTCTCGACAAAAGTTGCTCAATCGTTTTTTTTTTTGTAAATAGACAGACAAGAATAAAAATACTAATAGTAATAAGAACGTGGCTTCGTTGTGTCCCGCCTTGTGAAAGGAATCCCTCAGATGCACATGGAGTGTTGGTGGCTGCAGGAGGCGTTGAAAATGTCAACGATCCGGCTAAAAAAAGCCGGCGCCGATACTTCTGAATGACTGTACAAGGTTGCTGCTGTTTCATCACGTTCCGGGCAAAAAAAAAAAAAAAAAAAAAGAAACTAGCGTTGCTGTCAAAGCTGTAAGATATATGAGGCGTGTTGCTTCTTAGTCTAGAACAAGATTAAATACAAAACATAAGAGGGTTTAGATTTAACCTGCAACTCAGCACTAGGACACATAGATAAGTTCATGTTTTATCTGTGGTGATGGCAAATTATGTTTTTTACCTATATGCATCTTTGAATGCAGCTTTCTTTACCTACATACTGTATTTGTGCATCATACTGTTTGTATTGAGTAGGGTTGTTTCATTTTGAAAAATCAAGCTTTCAATGTCAATTATACTTTTTATATGCAATCTCAATAAAATATATATGTAAAAAAATATATATATATATGATGCATGCATGTGTGTGTGTGTGTGTGTGTGTGTGTGTGTGTGATTGTTGCCCTGCTGTATAGGTGTATAGTGGGGGAGGGGTGGCGTTCATGTTTCCCATCCAAGGATGAGCAACGGTAACTGGGAGGGTGTGTGCATGTGTGTATGCATGTGTGTATGCATGTGTGTGTGTGTGTGTATATGCATGTGTGTGTGCTGCAGCCCATTCACAGGAAGGGGATCAGGGACCATTCACACGCCTGTTTTTTTTTTAGCTTTTTTAAGGGAGACGGAGAGGGACAGACGCTCGTCCACAGAGTCAGAGCTCCTCTTTCTTTTCCACCAACCGCCTCCTCTTACGTAACCCCCTCCCCCTCCCCCCTCCCCCTCCCCAGGCCCGCTGCCTGCCTTTATTGGCTTATTTCTCTCTTTTCCAACCTTAGCATTTTCACGCCACTGACTGCCTCCCCCCCACGCCCACCCCCATCCACTCCCACCTCACCCCATCATCATCTCTGATTCCTTCTCTGTAATTCCAGCTCTGTTTTATTCTGCAGTTCGTGGTGTATGTGTGGTAGATCCTGCCAGGCCGGATATTTCCTCTACAGTTTTTTTTTTTTTGCGTGGTGAACCATTTGCAGGATGGAAACAAGGGCCGCTGGAGAGGATGGGACCAGAGAGGATGCCGCCGTCAGTGCTTTGTCTGTTAACTGTTTCAACAACATGAAAACATAAATCACAATGCGGGAAATAAAAGCGCTTTTCATCGAGCAGATACTAATTTGTTGAAATGAGCAGCGGATTTATGAGGTGGTAACTCTGACGAGAGAACAAAATCAGACAATACCGCTTACGTAATCACATCTACAGTGAGCTTTCAAATGTGTGAACGTGAAACGAGGCTGATTGGTCTGGATACAGCTGATCAGAAAAGACTTGCAATGGATTTTGCATCATGAGCGACACAGAGTGTTTTTTTTTTGCTCCTCCTCAAAGCTGAAAGCAGTTTTTGCCTGTAGTAATGTGGTAAAATCATCCAGGTTACGGCTCATACGTGGGCTCAGATCTGGGGGGGGGGTCTCTTCTACTCTGCCATTGAAAACTCAGCCTCCATTTTACCCCTGTGCTCCTTCTTCTCACCTTCTTGCTCCTTTTGCCTCATGTTTGTCGCTCAAAAAAAAAAAAGACGCGATCAGACGTGAACGGAGGAAGTGCAAACAACCCGGCGGCTTCTCCTGCCGCAGATACGAGCCCACATAGACACATACTCATGCATAACAAGAGCCATTCCTTGAATCTCATGCTCACCAAGCCTCCCTTCCCCCACCCAGGCTCACTCTCGTGCTCACATACATGCACCTTTGCTTAATTAAAGGCTGTGCTTCTGAGGCTGCTCTGACCTTTCATCAGCTGTAATTCAGAAATAAATAAATGGAGATAATAGATACAAAATGGAGCGTATGTAAAGAGGCGGTTTCATTCACACAGCGAGCGGCGTGTATGACACAGATCACTGCTGATCCTCCTGGTTTTTCCTGAAGACACATTCATTATATTCTGATTCTTGTAGGTTAAGAGGCCGTAAATAAGACAAGGAACTGGTGTCAGTGACCAAATGAGACACAATCGTACAATTAGAAGATCTCTACTGTACATGTCGTCATTGTGAGATGTTGGACTACCTGGAGAGGCAGAGAACTTAAAAAAACGAAGGCAAACTGCACCTCGCTGGTGCTTTAATGAATGGAAATGCACCATTTTTTTTTTTTTTGGCCTACGGACGCTGCATCAGCGTGAGCCTTTGACGACACACGCTAGGTGTGTTAAATCTATAAGCATTAGTCATCTGCATCAAATCCCAACGTGAAGCTCGTCTCCAATGCGTGCGCGCCGAGGCTGGATGCCGTTTCTGTTTCTGATCCGGTCTCGCCTTCCAGGAGACGGACCACAGCCAACAAATCACAGCCTCGAAAAAAAAAAAAACGAGGACTCGGGATGAATGCTAAATGTGAATTCGCCTCCATAAACCGACAGCTTTAGCACTTGATACATGATCTTCAGATCCCACTCCTCCCCCACCCCCTGCGCCCCCTCCACCAGGGCCCACAGGCCTGAGCTACTGAAGTACTGTAAGTGAGGAAGATGGATTACCTGGTCGTACCACTCCCGGTTGGTACAGGTGCACTCGGGCCACCAGCCTCCCTGTCCGCTGGAGTTGTTGCCGTTTACTTTGGGGCCCCCTTTGGATTGGCCCTTTGGGTTGGGGCCTCCAGGGCCCCCACCAGACATAATCTTGCCCTTACTTCTCCCCAAAGTGCCTCCTCCTCCTCCTCCTCCTCCTCCTCCTCCTCCTCCGCCTCCTCCTCCTCCCATGCTTCCACCTCCCCCCGAGGCCGGAGGGGGTAAGGTCTGGCCTCCCCCGTACCCAGGTGGGTACCCATAGGGCTCGGCTTGCCAGTCTCCTCCATACGCCGGGGCGTCCATCCTCCGCAGGGCGGCCATGCGGGTCACCTCATAGCATTCTGGGCACTTGCAGCAGTGGTGGTGTTTGTGCATGCTGGCTGTGCAGGCTGAGCCGGCCGGGCCGAGCGGCGTGGCGTGGCACTGTCTCCGCTGCCTCCCTCCTCGGATCTCACGCGGCGCCGCGGCCGCCTCACGGAGCGCGAAACGCCGACGGAGCGCGAAACGCCGACGGAAATAACGCTAATCACAGGATTTTTTTTTTTTTTTTTACAGTTTTTTTTTTCTTCTTTTCCGCCCTTTTCCCGTCAAATCCTGTCACTCCCCTTCTTTATTCCTCTCGGATGTAAAAAAAAAAAAAAAGGGAGAAAAAAAAGAGAGAGAGACGGGAGCACGGGATGCAGCAACAGGAAAACAAAAAAATACAAAATGGGCACGTAGTCTTTGTCCTCTTGACGTAGAAGATCAAAGGAAATAATCAAAATATTGTATACGACCACACAATCAGAGACCAGCCCCGATGATAGAAATTTCCTCTTGTTTCTCTTGGTTCACAGTGATACGCATAGAAATTCATAGATATATATATATATATTCTTTTGTTTATATATCATATATATTTACACACACAATTACATATAAAAATATTAATATAAACAGACAAGCACAAATACAGATATGTACAGGGATAAATGTATATATATAAATAACTATATGCGTGTGTACAAATATATATATATAGATATATAAACAATATGTATAAATAAATGATATCCGCAGATGAAAATCTTCCTTTGTTAATTCTTGGTATCTTCCAGTTTTGGTTCAAAATCTCACGTTTTTTTTCCTCCTCCTGCGTTGAAAATCGTTGCCGTTCTCTCTCTCTCTCTCTGTCTGTCTCGTTTTCTCAGCCTGCAGAGAGGAGCTGAGCTCTGGATCGCCGCTCAGCCCGCTTGCCCTAGATGTGGATTATTCAGAGGGACGCGAGCAAGCAAAGAGGGAAATGGAGAGAGAGAGAGAGAGAGAGAGAGAGAGAGGGAGGGATGGAGAGAGGGAGGGGGGCAGAGATACGTAGCAGCATCCCTCCAGCACCTCAGCCCTGACAGCCACAGCCAATCAACTGGCAGCGCTGCCATCAGCAGCAGCAGCACCAACAGCACCGAGCGCTCCGCTCGCTGCTCTTAAAGGGGCCGCGCCATCCAAAAAATAAATGAATAAATAAATAAATAAAAACCCTGCTCCGTCCTGCCCTGGGTTCTACTTATTCATGAGTAAAGGCTCAGAGAAGGCGACGTTTGTTTTATATTCTACAAATATACAAAGGGTCAGGATTTGATCACAGGCCTCCATCCACAGATCCAGGTCTCCTCTGTGTTTTTTTTTTTTTTTATTGGAGCAACAACGCAGCCAAAAAACTCAGCACATCCTGCCCCTTCCACTGGTCACCAGTCACCTCCACGGTCATCTACAGTCTCTATCTTTGCTAGTGATTGTCAATCACAGCACACGTCTGTAAATAATCTCACAATGGAGGAGGTGCAGAGGATGCATCAGAGGATGCCTTTGAATCATACTGCACTACTTAGCATCATCCTGTATTCCTCCTCCTTTTTTGTTTTTAAGTATTACTACTAGCTCAGCTGCACTGATCTTGAATTACTTCGGGTCAAAATAGTTACGGCGAGAGGAAACTGCTCCCCTGAAGCGTTGTTCAAGAACCATAGGGGAAATATCTTACATTCACAATGATGACATCAACACATGTGTACGAAACCAACAAGATTACACGCTTGGGCTTTCGAGTGGGTGGAGGAAGAGATTGAGAGTGAGAATGTGTGAGGGGGGGGGGGTGAAAGGGAGAGACTATATGGCTTTCATGTATCTGTGGCAGTTATATTTTCAGTAATGCGATAGGACTGCCTGTGAACCATTTTGCATGCTTATGAATTTGTGGGTTGATCACAGCCAGATATAAAACATCCTGACACTGAGAGTGAAGGTTCATTTTTTAGAGAACTGAGAGGGAATGTTTCAGTGTCGCCATTAAAGCCCTGCATATATGCATTATTAATGAAATGTGACGGGAATGGAGCTGGGTGTGTCTGCATGGGGGAGAGAGTATATTTGTATATAGTCTGCATGTTGCGGGGCTCATACATGAAAGCTTGTGCCATCACTGTGTTCTGATTAACATACAAGACATACGGCCTTTAAATTAGGTGCATATAAATGTGTCTCAGTGCATCCTTGCAGGATTTCAGGGCGAGGGAACACTGCAGCCCTACCCGGAGGTGCACACAGCAGGCTCAACCACACTTAATTACATGCAACAGTAACTCACTTCTTTTTAATGATATTCTTTCACTCTAACCCACAGAGATTTGCCAAGCAGAGAGCGAAATCAGGAGTTTTTTTTTCCTTTTTTTGGAAACCGCTGGACGCCTCATTGTTGCATCGCAGGATGTAGCCACAAACCCGGCTGAGGCCAGGCCGGCGTGTTGAGGCGGCGGCTGGAAAGGACGATGTAAGCGTATCGATCGCGGCACACATGACCGAGCACATGTTGCAACCCTCCTTCCGAGCCTCACTCGGTCGCTCTTATAATAAACTGTTGGTCGTGTACACAGCCGGCTGCAGTCAGAGGGGTCTGCAGTGACAAAACTAAACAAATTGTACATTGTGCATGCAAAAGGTACACAATGAAGGCAGGAAGTATGGACTATGCTGCACTGAACGAACACAGACATCTATGTAATATGTATTCATATCTAGTACCACTAGGAGAAAGAAATCTCTCTCTTTAAATATTACATAATACAAAATGTGGAAATTTGGGTGGCTCTTCTGTAGAGCCTGGCCAAGATTTTCTGTAGAAGAAATACAGAAAGCAATAGTGGAGATAGTGTTACAGGAAGTTATTATGATTTTAATCAAATCAGAGCTTAAAAAAAGTGTAATGTAGTGTTGGCAGACATTTTTATTCAACATTTTTTGATTATTACTTTTAGTTTCGAGCACTAGAGAAATTTAATGCTTCTTAAATAAGATTCCAATGGGTAGCTCTGAAATCTTAATCGTAAAATGCTTACACAGGTGCTACAAAACCAACACTAACAATATAATCAAATAAAATACCACAACCCTGTCATAAACTCATTAGCGATTTGTGAAGATTAGGTTTTTCACTGTTTGGTTGGATCTAATTACATAAGCGTCGTCTGCAGTGTGCTGGTATTGGATTAAACACTGTCCCATGCAGAACAAGCTGCATTAGGTTAGTGATAACTCTTTGGTGGTGACGCATACAGTAGGACATGATGGCGTTTAAATTAAAGTAAAACCATTAAACTACAAGAGTAAGCTTACAGTAAACCAGTAAGATAACATGGAAAAATATATTCAAATACGTTTACATAATTAGCAGCACAATAGGGATTATAGGTTGTAATTGTATATTAATTCTACCCTGGAAAATGCACCGGCAAGGTAATTGTTTTTTGTTTATACAGTGTAATAATGCTTGGAAAATACAAGAAAACAGACATATCCACTCCTGATAATAATATACAGTAACGTGCCTGCATCTCAGAATGAATGGGTGGTGTTTTTCAAGGAGCGCTCCCTGATAAATATTGTGCCCAATTAAACAGCTCGGACTGGGAAGATTGCGGTTCAACGGCATTAGGTGATTTATCTTGTGAAATGAAAGCGGTGACCTCTGAACCTCTGTCGACAAACGGAAAAGACGGACCTTGTGATTTATGGCATGAGCCGGGGATTCATCCCGAGCTCCTCAAACAGAGACGCCGCTCTGCACCGCGCCTCCAGCACCCCCAATGCTATCAGCTGAGCGTCAGCCTGCACAGTTATTACATAAACCCACCTGGACACCCTGTGAAACACACACACACACACATGCGTGCACGCTCACACACACGCGCTATCGTAATGAGCATTACAACCCCCCCCCCCACCAACCACTGCACAGACCATGTATTGAGCTTTTCAGTCATTTCTAGGCATTTCTCAGAGAAGCGATGTGACTACTCCTCTGTCACCTGACCGGATGCAGCACCATATAAGGAGAGTCGGTAGTGAGGCGCTCTTAAAGAGGCAGCTCCTCGTCAACGTGCACTAAGCCCCTCCGCCGTAGCCTTAACTAACTGCAGGAGAGGCTGAGGAAGCAAGACCTGTAAGCCTCTCTCAGGCATCATTACATCTTGGCAGAATCCGCTTGTTTCTCACCCAGCGGCGACCACCGAGAGGCTCGAATATAGATAGGTGAAACTTCATAGTTAAATGCTGCAAGTCATAGCTTTGCAAAGGCGTTTTTTTGCACATGCGTGAGCGTGCAGGAGGTTGGGAATGTGCAAAGCGGGAGACAGAAAGCCAGTCAGGCCTGAGAAAATGTATAGACATAACAGGGAGATACTCATCAGTTTTCGCAGTGAAAAGACTGAAAGAAACCTGCGAGGAGCCACCAGGGCGCCTCATCCAGTGATGCAGATGCAGAAAACAAAAGGCTACACAACTAAGAATCCTATTAATAGGCCTCAGTGGAAGAGAACAGCTGCTCCAGCGCACACACACACACCAAACACACTACCTCCAACTGATGGAATAATGAGAGAGAGACGTATATACGTACATGGAGGGCAAATTAAAGAAGGAATGGAGGGAAATGAGGGAGAGCGTAAGAGATTATATCAGGAGCTGAGAGGCAGAGAGGGAGAAATAAGGAGAAGTGCAGGAGCCGTGAAGAGGAAGTTAGGGGAGAAACGTCGAAAAAAAAAACAACGGGACGGCGATGAAACGAGATGAAGGTGCTTGAACGTCCACGACAGATGCCATAACGCAGGAGAGAAAGGAGCTAAGGTGCCCTGTGTGTGGGCAGGAACGCGACGACTAGAGGGGGCATTACTGAAGCACGGTGCTGCCGAACAGAAGGGGGAGTAAAAATAGAGAGAAGAGAAAATAGAGATGCAGGGAAAAACAACAAAGTGCTTATGTGTCTACGAGCGTATGGGAATGCAAAATAAACTCCGTGTAATTACCCATTCACCCTGCCACGGAGAGAGCAAGGCATCTGAAATCACAGGGCTGTGCTGAGTTTGCATCATCACCAATGTGCTTAATGTGTGTTGGGTGTAAAAGCAGAAAGAGAGACAGAGACAGAGAGAGAGAGAGAGAGAAGGGGAAAGGGGGGGGAACAAAGACGCGAATTAAAAGAGGAATGAAAAAGACAGGATGAAAAACAGAGAAGCGAGAGGAGACATAGATAGAGAGAGAGAGAGAGAGAGAGAGAAAGCGAGTCAGAGCGGTCTGTAGGGATGCAGGCGGGGGAGGAATGTGGTTTCCATGGCAACCCGAGGAAGGCTGAGCTCTGGGTGTCCGTTCCAGCTCTGCACTGCACCGGCCCTCGCCTCTCTCTCTCTCTGTCTCTCACCCCCCCCTCTTCTCCTCTCCCATTCCCTGCCCCTCCTCAGCTCCCCCTCACCTCCCTCCTTCATGTGATAGAGGGAGTTAGGCACACACACACACACACACACACACACACACACACACACACACACAGCTTCATATTATCCACACTAGCTCCTCTCAGAGAGCCAACCTGTACCGTCACTGTATTCTCATGCAGACATTATCATACAAGCACAATGAATCCATGTGCTTACAGCCTGCATCCCCCCTCTCTGTTTTAACCATCCGAGTCCCCTGATCCTTACACACACACACACACACACAAACACACACACAAGCACTTGCACTAGTTCTGGGCTCAGCTGAAAAGCCAACGCCTGCGGCCACTGAGCTGCCATGTGCCACTGGCCATGTTGTAAAATGGGGAGAGCATGTGAACACGAGGGTTTAAGAGCACAGAGGGACGCGGCTGAATTACGAGACACGTCTTCATTGTGAAATACGAGCACCCCGCTCCTTCAAGAGGAAGCATCACACTTTGGGAAATACGCATATGCTTGTTACCAAGAATTTAAATAATTCGATTGATACCACTCTCATCATGATTTCTTTATCATAGAACAATGACATTTAATTCCTTATAAATATATCTGTATGTTAACCATGTGTGGGACAGGGGGATTGTGGAGGGTCATTTGCAGCAATGCTGCACTTCATCTGTTGTTTCTATGAATGAATAACTCAACATTTATGGTCTTGAAGTTTTTTTGCATTGATTGACATCATGCATGAGCCAATCAAAACATGCTGCAAAAGTTTGACCACCTTTGGTTTGATGGACAGCAGGTTGAGCCAATGGAACACATGGAAACTTACCGTGATGAGACCATCCAAATCTGATAGC
Organism: Eupleurogrammus muticus; assembly: GCA_036785175.1. NCBI lineage: Eukaryota > Metazoa > Chordata > Actinopteri > Scombriformes > Trichiuridae > Eupleurogrammus > Eupleurogrammus muticus. The sequence continues at coordinate 26,312,685 of JAYKQN010000004.1, read as the reverse complement.
CAATAGCCAGGGGTTTTTAAATGACCATGTGACCTGTGACCTGTGACATGTGGAACTCTGCTACTTGCAACCATTTGCACAAATACAAATTAAAAAGGGGGCATCTTAGGAGGTTATGTGTGAAGTTGCAGGAAAAGTGCCTGATTAGCTTAGCTTAGCATGAAACGTGTAAAACAGGGGATACAAGTGTGACTTTAAAAGCAGCTCTGAAGCTCACTAATTTCTAAATATGAGCCTGGAACCTGCAGGCCTTAGCATGAGGACTGGGAAGAAGAGACACCAGCATCTCTGAAGCTCAGCACCTCACACAGAATGTACAAAGACTGAAGTGTGAAAAAACAAGAAGTAGCACATAACCCCTCGTTACACTTTGTTTTATGTAAACAAACCAGATATAGCATGTTAATTAGTGAGCTTTAGGTGCTGAAATGCTAATTTTTCAACCTTTGGACTGAGCCCAGCTAGCTGTTTCCAGTCTAAGCTAATTAGCTGCTGGCCATGGCTCACATACTCTCAACAATAAGGCAAATATATTATATGTAAATGTTGAATTATTCCTTTACAACTATACTATTAGCAGTTAGGTTAAAAAGGTAGAAACTGCAACTTTAGGATTTAAGTGTTTTATAGAAGCCACAGATTTACTGTCCAGGTCTGGTTAAATGCCAAAATCTGTATGAACATAATAGCATTAAAATAATGAAGAGATTATTTTTAGCATGAAATATAAGCCTTTCCTAGGAGCACACGCTGTTTGAGTTCATCAAATCTAAACTTAAGTAAATGCGGGTGCTCCCAGGACCGCTTTTTTTTTTTTTTTAACGATTTAGTCATGTTTCAGAATGTTCCGAATGTTTACGATGCCTCACTAAACCCTCACGGGGGAATGTGTAATCATCACATCATCTTGGATCATTAGCGTCGGCCTCCGTGAGCAGCAGCTGCCCTTTCTGATGCCCGCACAGAAGAGGAAGAAGGAGATCTTAAAAAAAGTGAAGGGTCAGGAGACCCCCTGTGAAGGCCCTCGCCTCGCTCCCACTCACCTTGGGTACGTCGACGTGGGAGCGAGTCACCAGGCCGGACACTCGCTCCACTTTGTGAGGGCTCCGCCTGCTGGTCACTCGCACCCGGGACACGCCCTCCTCCCCCTCAGGGTCCTGTCCGTCAGAGAGACAGCATGGGTTAGTTCAGGGACGAGTGAGGTCAGGTACAGACCCCCCCAGAAGCCCTCTTATTATATTTGTGTTGTGTAAAAGCGAAGGTTGGGGACTGGACCTGTTTCTTTGGACTGAGCTGAGCTATTTACCGTACAAATATGAGAGTGGTATCAATCCAAATATGCATTTGGACGTCACGCTACTCCTTAAAAAAAAAAGCTGTTGGTCAAACAGCGATTTTCAGCAGTGAAGAAACATGTGAAAAAATGTGAGCGCAAGACTACTGTGGTGAAGGGAAATTTAATCAACCATCTACTGCAAATCAACCACAAAGAGCAGTCACTTCGCACCATCTCAACTCAGCAGAAAACATGCAACTATCTAATAACAGCATCCAAATAAATCTCAGTCGAGTGGCCGAAAAGCTCTACTGATGCCGGACTAACGCACACACACAGAGTCTAGTCTACGGTACCTGAAGTCCGTTGAGATCTGTGGTACAGTTTAGAGCGCGGAGAGGCCTCGCCGCCAGCAGAGGGCGTCCTGCAGAGGAAGGCGCTAAGCTGCAAGGAGCAGGCCTCTGATTCTCCAGATAAGCAGAGAACGCTCTCAGCTGACACTTCAGAGTTGAAATGAAAGCTGCTCTTGTGACCAAGTCGAAAAAAAAAAGACAAATGTGTTTATATAATACACACACACACACACACACACACACACCCTTGAGCATGCAGGCTGCTCTACCTGGAATGAGTGCAACTAACAGAAAAAAGAGTCAGAAGCCCCCAAAAAATAAAATAAAATATATAATCTAGTTGACAGCATTCTCAGAATTCGTTTTATTTATTTTGGCAGTGGTTAAAGAGGGAGTTTTTCCTTGACGTCTCCATTCCAACAACATGGCAAACGCCACAACCAGAACTGTGCACCAGTTAGAGCCAAGCAACAGGCCTCTGAGCTGGGAAACATGCACCTACACAGCTAGACAGATGCATTTCTAGCCAGTCCATCAATTAGCTCATTATGAAAGTTATCAATGTGATTATTGCATAATAAAGTCACTTTTCCCCCACTCGTCACTTTTCTCTTCACACACATCCTGCACCTTAAGTATGCATTAACTATGTATGTGTACATGTGTATGTGCATATATATATATATATGCAAATATGTAAATGTGTGTGTATGTGTATGTATGTAGGTATGTACGTGCATGTATGTATGCATAAATGCTTTGCTTATGCATACTTCTACTTACTAGTATTTTTCTCCATTCTTATGTCCATAATGCATACTGTGTATGCTGATCAACGAATTCTACGAATTTTGTACATAGTGTTGTGTATTTTTATTTTTTATATAGTTTTTATCTTCTTTAGCTTTATTTTATTTTATTTTCTTTACTCTGTACGCTGCAGTAACAGACAAATTTCCCTGTTGTGGGATCAATAAAGTCATATCATATCTTATCTTAAAGTCACACATATGACATCCACATGTTGTTTGCAATTAAAACACAAACTCATTTCCAGCATGGTTACATGTCCCATAGTTTATTTTTGTCCTACAGCAGCTATTCACCTGCTACTCTGCACCAAATCAGGGAATTTGCAGACTCATTTAGTTTCCTTCCCATCCTCCACTCAGGTGACAGCATGGCTAGAATACTGATGAGCACCTCACTGAGTGTCCATTAAGCATCTCCCTCTCTCTCTTTTTAACTTCCTACTGCATCCTTCCATCGGCTCCTTTCTTTTCCAGGACTGTGGAGGGAGGAGACGATGGGAGAAGGACGAGGAGGCGGCTCGACAGGGGTGGATCACAGAAATGCTCGGGAGAGGACGGAATAAAACTCAGGCCTCAGTCGCGGTTTCGTGGTCGAGTGACAGATTACGAGCAGATGACGCTGCAAAGAGCGAAAGTCGCACTCGTTGCGGTGAAGTGCATGAAACGGATCGATATGTACCCTAACGTGTCCTTTAAACAGTGTCACAGACGCCCGAGCTCCGTTTTCAGCTGAAAATAATGTTGCCGCACGCTCCAGCTTGACGTGTTGAGGGACGGTCATAAACTGTACATCATCGCCGCTTCATACAGAACAGCAGAGGACAAGTTTATTGCAGTTTCCCCTGTTCAACTGACCGCGCGTAATCCAGTTCACACTTAGCTCATGAATTTCAGAAAGCATATTGCCATTAGGTGATTGAGCGGCGGGAGGGGCTGCCAAACATGAAGGAATCGTGTTAGATTGAAGGTTTTTTTTTTCATATCGGGTTTGAATAATGTGATTTCACCATCACCTTTAAATTAGAAATCTGAAAACCACTGAAAACAAGTTCCCCTGTGGATATGACTGATGTGCACCAGTATTAATGGATTTATTAGGGGATCAAATGAAACTGAGTAGAGATCCCATTGTCAAATCCACAAAAAAACTTCATTTTAGTCAATTTAATAGGATAGTTGATCTTATTTCAATTTTTTCCCTTCATTTTAGTCAATTTAATCTTTTTAAAGATTTTTTTTTAATTTAAAAAAAAAATGTAATTGACCCAAATCAGGAAAAAAATGGATGAATCAAAAGAAATTGATAAATTAAATGCCACTTGAATTAGAGAACTCTAATCCATACTTGAATAATTGTACCAAACACAAGATATTTTAACTGTTTTCAGTGTGTGTGTGTGTGTGTGTGTGTGTGTGTGTTGTCTTTATGTGTGTTTGCTGGTTGAGCTAGCTGCTACATTAGCTCCAGAGCTAACACCTGCGTGGTGTTTGCTGGTTGGAAAAGTGCAGAACTCGGCCCGAGTCGACAAAAACAGTCCTGCAGGGATCTTGTTTTCCCGAGTTGCATTTCAACCCGTTGCGCTAAAAAAAAATGATTAAAACATGCGAATGGCTCCACAACAGCTACACATGGCCCCGTTAATAATGCACAGCGGCAGAAGGAGACGTGTTTCAGCCCTGGGCTTCCTGAGCGTTTCTGAGACATTTGTGGGTGTGACTCCTATTAAACAGCAGCTGATGATACACTTTATAAACCTTAGACCATGTGGAAGAAGAATCTCTTGGTCCTGGAAGATCTGTGTGATGATCGGAATACACAACGCTGATGAGGAGCGTGCAGGAATAAAGAAGAACACTGTAGTGAAGTAATGAACACAGATTGTTCTCAGGTGGAATTAGAAAGTCCTGATTGGGCAGTAAGTCATAAATTAATTAAAGTCACACTATGAATACATTTGTTTTACACACATTTTTAGACTTTACCTAAAATCTCAGCCCTGAACGATTATTTATCATTTTAGGCCGAAAACCGGGATTTCAGGCAACATGCATTACTTTAAGTTAAAAGTTTTATTTTAAGTTCAGACATAGACGCTCTTTTAGTTCTTTAATTGTAAAACTGCTGTTGCTCTAACATTTGATGCAGCCTTTAAAAAGCATTTTTATTAAAAGACAACATTTAGATTAGATTAGATTAGATAGCTCCTTTATTGTCCCACAGTGGGGAAATTCACTGTGCTACAGCAGCATTGAAAGAAGTTAAAAAAAAAAATTACTGGATTAAAAACAATAAAGAGTGTTGCACAGAGACTTGCACAACAATAAACAGTGAGCCGACTGTGTGTGACCGAGATAGATATATACAGTATAAATATAAATATAAATGTATTGCACATATACAGTATAATATTTAAAATAAATTCTTGTCTTTAGTTTTCATTCCTGCATCAGACCTATGGAATTCATTGTTTTAATTGTGTGATATAAGTTTCTGTGATATTTGTCAATGTTGTCAAGCACTGAAAATCGTGAATGAAAATGAAATCGTAATATCTACCAGGAAAAAAAAAAAACACAATTCAGTTCATTTAAATCGTTCGGCCTACTCAGATCAATAAATAGTGTCTAGAATAAGATCTGTTCCTCTTATGTACGGAACACATCAGGTTTTTATGAGGAAACTGAAGTCTGTGTGTGGGATTCCTCTATAAATACATCGACTTGACTTCAAGCGATATGCCATATGTGAGTTACTTTAGAAAGTGACTCAAATAGTTTTATTCTGTATTTTTTTGTACAGAGAGTGGGAAGGAGTCTCAATAGGCTCAGTCCTTTCAGTCCAAACTGTGTCTGTGTCTCCATCATCTACTGCTGTAGACAAAGACAAAGAAATGCATATCATGTGAAGGTTTCTGACGGCAGAAACTGCTCCTCAGTCATGTGAGTTAAATGTGTGCTACATCAGAGCTCATTCAGCAAACATCACCCTTTAACTCTTTAAGATAAACTCAAGCTAGTGTAAAAAAAAACACCTTTTGCATCATTTCCAACAACTTTTCTTCAAAATAAGTTGATCTAAACTTAAGTAAACTTGTTTATGCAACCAGACAAAGTCGATCATATTTATAATAACAACCTATGTAATGTGGTATGGATATATTAATGCATTTTTTTCCTCTATTTTCCAAGGATTATCTCAACTCTCAAATAGATTTTTAGTCTTTTCTGGATGTGAGAGTTACTACAGACCACATTCCTGTGCAAAAAGACAGCCAGAAATAACCATTTGCATTACACAAGCTCTCATCCACCAACGTGTAGCTCTGAGGTGGCGTTCGAGGGACAATTTAACAACCTGTGTGCACATTTCTGAGGGAAGAATTATGACCAGAATGTTTTTTTTAAGGCTCGGTAAAAAAAAAAAAAGACAGAAATGGCCTGCTCCTGCATAATTCCTGTTGTCCTAACGATAACCTTTTCACTAGTTTCTCAGTTGGTTATTGCTGTTGCTGGGAAACATTGACTCCATTGTGTTAACCGTCCCACTACTGAGCAGTGCAGCAATCTGAGGGACGGATTGTGTGTGTTCTGTAATGCCAGGATAAAAGGAGGTGTTTTTATATCCCCTCACACACACAGAAAAACTAAAGGTCCAACATCATGCAAATAACCACTTTGATGTTTTTCTTTTTTTCTTTTGAAGAAAAGGAATATAAAAAGTCTGCCGTGCATCAAACACTGAGAAATGCACACAGACTCCATTCAGAAACTTTGTTGTTTCACGTCTTATTTGTACTTCACCACATCACATTGTTGTACTGTAATCTTTCCACTTGAAAGACATGTTTGTGTGTGTTTTTATTGTCTTGTGCAACCAGAAAAATAATAGAGAAAACAAACAACAGCTCACCTGTTTCCACCATTAAACATAACGTCTTTCAATTAAAACGAATACAGGATTGACATGGATTTTGCTATGTGAGGAATGAGGCTGTTAGGCCACTGTATAGAATAATGTGTGTCACTTATGTAATAATAAAGTGATTCAGGATCATTTCTGAACATTCTAGTGTGACTTTAAACATGGCTTAAACTGTCCTTTTCATTCTATGGTGCAAACTCAAAACTTACATTACCCAGAGTGAAATAAAACTAATGTCAGGTCCCTTTTTCATCACTTTCCCAGGTCTTTTTTGGCTGTTTTTTATTGAACGTAACTCATCTCCAACATCCAGTTTTAATGACTTTTTGAAACCTGAGATGAGGCAAATATTCAATAAAGTGATGCCACTCAAAATGTTCTAATGAAGATCCTGAAACTTTCCTTCTTTCTTTATATTTTCCCGCATATTTATTACATTTATTGATATGCACAGCACTTTATATTAAATTATCACCAAAGTATAACTTGTGAAAGTTAAACTAAATTACTATAAAATATTATAGCCTTAAGCCTTAAGAATCATGTTTCTTGCTTCTTGAAGCAGCCGCCAATATGAAATCTCGTTAAATTATCAATTTTATCCTGACATGGGCAAAAAAATAAAAAAATAAATGGCCTAAGTAAAATGGGTATGATCCTTTCAAATAAGGATTAGGATGATTTTACCAGACGTGGCAGCATCAAGAGACGATTTCAGCCAAAAAATGACTTTATGTTAATAGTAATGTATTTTTACTATGGAGATTCAGCTTATTTACATATGTGCATACAAGCATTTTCTTACTGTTACTGTAAATCAACGTGTTTTTTCCTATGACTTAACTATTTTTCTCACTAGTATTTGTCTTTTTCGACAGTTTTGCAGCATCTATTTGTTAATAAATGACTTGTCCCTGTCACACCCAGTCACATTACGTCTCAGCGTGTCCCGTCCCTCCTGCTACATACATGTAAAAGTGGTACATATATATTTGTGAGGGCTCATGACGGCATTTGCCCTTTTTGTGCCTTTTACGTCAGCACCAGTCGCTCTTTAGGACATTTGGGTTCCAGTTATATCGTTTTATTTCTGAACCCCTGCTGTGGTGCTGGCCAATAGAGAACAAAAAGGGAGGAGAAGGAGAGTTTGGAACATGTCCACTTTGTTTAGTGAACTCTTAACTTCAAGCTCAAATTAGCTTCAGCTGACCTTTAGAGTCCAGAAGAAAAAAGCTGCAGCAACTGCAGAGTTTCTCAAAGCAAAAAACAAAAAAACTTGTTGCATTGGCATGCAACATTATTAATGTCTGGGGTGGACAAGAAGATTCACGGCAGCTTTCCTGGATCCTCTAAATGCCTCATGTCTGTGACGGTCTGGCTCCACCGCCACTGGAAGTGATCTCTCTCAAATTGAATCTGAGGCGACTGGACTTGTATTTGTGCAGGAAGACGTTTCCCTTCTAATCCAAGTGACATGACACTTAAGAAAATCAAATTTTTGTGTTAATCTGACTATGGTTGGATTTTTTTTTTTTTTTCAAATGCATACATACATACACCTAAGTCGGGTTGAAATCAGACCGATGTGGATTCCATTTAGCATAGAGAGGAAAAAACACAGATTTAATGTATGTTCACACAGTGCAACCAGCAAGTCTGATTAAGTAAAACCAGGTTCCTATTCATCTGGTTGGGACCTGTAGTCAGGAATTTATTAAGGTTATTATGGACGTATTAACCCTCTGAAACAACAGATGACACCCATCAGTTATTGTATTTTATCAGTTGCATATGAACTGAGACAGAAGTATTATAATAGATAAAAATAGATTAAACTTAAATTCTGAGCTTGATTGAGTGTGTGTGTGTGTGTGTGTGTGTGTGTGTGTGTGTGTGTGTGTGTGTGTGTGTGTGTGTGTGTGTGTGTGTCTGGTTTAGCTGGTCTGTGAACCATGAACTGAGGAAGCTACTTGGATATAAAAGGTGAAACAAAACGTCTTCCCAGACAAATACAACTTGAGTTTCCTACGATTCAATTTGAGCGGGACAACAACGACCCGGATGAATGAGAATTTATTAACAGACTGACTGCAAGTGATGTTTTTTTAAATGTTCTTAAACAAGCAGAAAGGTTCACTGGTGGTCCTGGTGGTCTAACCTCTGTTCCTCCTCATGATTCCTGCTCCGCTGCATCAGTGAAACTGGAATATTAAAGATTTGCTTCGTTAAATTTCCGCGGTGGTACGTTTACTGACGGGACAGCTGAACAAACTGAGACTGAAAGCCTCCAGATGCGTTTTTCTGTGACACATTAGAACTCGGAAAAGCTTCAAAACCATTTTCCAGTCTTCAGCTCTGAAGTATTTTAGAGTTGGAAGTAAATTCCCCACAGACACAGTAAGCGCCTACGTGCAGAATGTGCCCGTCCGCGCTGTGGTGTTGAAGTAGTTTGAAACGAACTGATTATATTGTTACACGACTGTAATAATTTTAACGCAGACACAAAGTGTTATTGAGTGAAATAACCAGTCACATTGTTCCATTCCGGATAATAAATGAGGGAGCTTCAGAAAATGGACTGCTGCTGTTCCTGATGCAGAACCAAGGCCTCTGATGCATCGTGTAGGCCGATCCTGAACCATAATTTCATTAAATTAGTCCGATATTTCAGCGGAAGAAATGCACTTTGATGGCTCAAAGAGTCATGGTGCTGCACCTGTCGTGCTTTAAACTCAATTTAAAAAAAATTTAATTTAGATAAAATTGAAATCACATTGCGACACGGTGGTGCGGTGGGTAGCACTGTTGCCTCACAGCAAGAAGGTCGCAGGTTCAAGACCCGCCTTGGGCCTGGGTCTGGGGCCTTTCTGTGTGGAGTTTGCATGTTCTCCCCGTGTCTGCGTGGGTTTTCACCGGGTACTCCGGTTTCCTCCCACAATACAAAAAAACATGCTCAGGTTAATTGGTAAACTCTAAATTGCCCATAGGTGTGAGTGTGAGAGTGAATGGTGTGTGAATGGTGTGTGTGCCCCACGATTGGCTGGCGACCATCTGGGGTGTATCCCTGCCTCTCGCCTTAACGCGCTGGGATAGGCTCCAGCAGACCCCTGCGACCCCGAAAGGGAATAAGCGGGATAGACAATGGATGGATGGATGAAATCACATTTTGGGTTTTGGCCCCGCGACGGGTTTATGTTGCTCACGTACGCCGAGGCCGCGTCACTGCATGTGTGTGTGTGTGTGTGCGTGTGTGTGCATGCAGACAACAAACACACATACAGCCAGAAGCCGTATAGCATTTTTCTAATCTCCGCTGAAAACCAGGCCAAAGATCCTTCACTTAATGGGCTATAGAAGTCAGCCAAAGATCAATTTCATTAACATTTTGGCATAGCTGAGGGAAAGTTATGAGGCGATATTAAATCCCACAAGTGATAGGAAGTTAGAGGTTCCCACTCATCCAAAGACTATTAAGAGTTCAGTCACATTAAACTCTAAACAAATAAATTAATATTTAACTGCAGACTATGGCTCCATTGATATATAACTTGCTGACATGTGAAGCTCTTTTATGTCTCTGAATAACATTCAATACATCTTGCAGCGTTTACCACTCTAATCCTAGCTTGACGGCTGTTTCTGACTTTCGCACTAAAACTATTATAAATCTCCACGACTGTATAAATGACTTATTATAATTAAAGGATTGTCCTGACAACAGCTCTGTCTAATTTCTTCTCTGCTTCTATCCATGCATCTTTTTGTCCTCACAGCGAGGATCCCGAGGGTCACGGGTAGCGTCACATTTCCTGCAGCCAGGGGGACCCGGTGAAACGTGTGCGTTTAGCGTATTTTCGCTCCTAAACTATATAACGTGAAGCGGGAAAAATTACCTCCCACGCATCCTGTCCGCCGTCTTCCTTCGCAACTCTTCTTTCTGTGTTCAGCTGCAAGGTCACCTCGTAGCATTCTTGAATATCTGAAAAAAACATCATAATGAGCTTGTTTATGTTCCCCGCTTGCATCGTTAGGAACATTAGACATGAAAGCTTTCCTCACTCCGTAATGTGTATTTATTGTTCAGAAATCCGCTGCCGTCTAAAGTTGGCGTCTTTGCCTGCGTGGAAGACTCCACCGATTAATCACGGCACATCGGGAGACGTCTGCTCACCTCGCCGGTGCACGGGGGGCAAACGTGGGGGTGGGGAGTCGTCTGCTTACGTGGAAGTTATGTCTCCACATTTGCAAGAGTTCTTCCTGTCTTACTACCTACTTATATATATATATATATATATATATATATACACATATGACTCAGGGACCGATTGAGTAAAACCACCAAATATGAGTCTAGGAGGCCAACATTAGAATAATCAGAAACATTCGTCACAAACACTGTTTTTCTCTACTTGATTTTTTATTATAAAACAATATATTAATCACACACTATGTCCTGTTTGTCATTTCCAGTCTCGTTACTTGTTGTAAGTTGCATTTTACGGTGAGGGTACATGTGCATAGTGCCCTCTAGTTGACAAAAGGGATGACCTTTATCGACCAGGTCGATAATTTGGGGTTCTGGCGGCTTCTCAGCCTCCTGGAGCAGACGTATGAGATTCCCAGTTGTAGCATTATCACAGACACAGACCTACCAAAGCTGCAAGTTCATGAAAAACGTAGTGGTATCGGTGAGCAGTCAAATGCAAGTACCCATTTACAGTACTCGTTGTGGAATAAAGTGGTATCGTAGTATCCCTAGTTTTTACAAAAGCGATTTCAATGTTGAGGAAATCATTAGAACACTAGGCAGCGTAAATCAATGCAACTTTCCTAGTAAATAAGCATTTTAGGTGTATAAAAGCAGGAAAATATCAACAAGTGAAACTTTAATGACCAGATAACTAGAAAAAGCATTGAGAGCCAGACCTCCACCCAGCACGAAAAGTCTTTTCTCTGGCATAATGTGCAAAGACTAAAACCTTTGCAGGTGCTAGACGTCACCACCAGGAGGCCCCAAACCATGGCACCATTTACTGCAATGTTACCCCAAAAACTAAGAATTCAAGTTGATCCAGAAACCAGGATTTCTTTTGGATCATTACCCAAACCTCAGAGGTGTGTTCCAGGCTTTTATTCCAGCCAGGCAGCAACACACCTGATTCTAATCAACCACGAGAGCTTTATTAGTAGAATCAGGTGTGTTACTGCAACAAAACCTGCACAGCCCTGTTATAAAGGAAGCAACCAATGGCTTATGTGTATATGATAAACTCTGTATGTTCCACAACTTCTCCATTCCTCTGAATGTTTTTTCCTGACCTCTGACCTCCTCATTCATCTCTATTGGCCACCTATTGTGTGGCGGTCATTTGACGAGAATGCACATGGACAATTTTGCTGATGTCACACCCCGGGCCACGTGTAACCAGGCTGTGGACTTTAAGAGGTTAACATGGAAGCCATCAACGTCCTAAAGTTCAATGTGAGGATGAAGGACGTCTGCATCGCTAAATAAAAAAAACAACCGAGACACGCTCGCTATTTATGAGCGTTTTCTCGAAACAGAGTCTCAATAAAAATTCCTACGCTCTTTTGTGTGCGAGAGACAAAGAGATACGAGTCAGTACGTCCCGGCAAGAACAAAAAGTGTGAGAAACGGAGCATGTGACTCATCCCGGTGTCTGGGATGTGGAGGAGTGGAGCGAGCGTGGGCAGAGGAGCTGACTACAGAGCAGCCTCACGCTCATCTATACGCTGCTAAACACACAAATATACATAAAAAACACGGCTGTGAGCCTCCTGTTTGCCGGCATACAACAGTATTCTCTGTTTATGTGTGTTTTATGGCTTCCAGAAGCATCTGGTGGAACGGACTTGGCAGAAATGAAATAGAATATTCTGTATATTTTAATTAGTAGATAATTCAGTCAGAATATGAATTGTTGTTTTTTTATTACCTTGGAATGAGATTTTTTTTTTACAGAAGCCCATAATGTAAAAATAAGATGCTAGTAGCTACTGAATAGTTCCAAATAGCAAAAAAGAACTTGCTAACCAACCAAGCTAACACAGCTAATTCTTATAATTAATGATTAGCTTCCTTGCTAATGACCATTATTAGAATCAGGTGTGTTACTGTCTGGTTGGAACAAAAACCTGCACCCACAGGTAAAGTTAGCTAAACTAACAAGCTAGTTAGCTTAACTTACTGGTGAAGGAGACACCATGTGGATCCATATGAGTCCATCTAGCAAAGGGGTCTCCAGTCCTGGTCCTGCAGGTTTTTGTTCCAACCAGGCAGTAACACAACTAAGGACCTTCATTAGTAGAATCAGGTGTGTGATACTGCTTGGTTGGAATAGAAACATGCACCCACAGTAGTCCTCTAGGACCAGGGTTGTCCCCCCCTGACTTAAACGCTGTCTCTTAAAAGTGGAATGTGTAAAATGTGCAGAATACCGACATGTAGATGTTTCACAAATCACAGAAACCAATCCAGCAGTGGGGTTGCCAGGTTTGTCATGAACCACACAGGGCGGCTATGTATTTAAGGAACACTGTTGAAGAGGAAGAGGAATTTACAAGCGAGTTAGCTTAACTTACTGATGAGGGAGAAAAGGCGCATTTCCACAGGGGTGGGCAACCCTGGTCCTGGAGCTACTGTGGATGAAGGTTTCTGCTCCAACCAGGCAGTAACACACCTGACTTTACTAATGTATTAGTAGAATCAGGTGTGTTACTGCCTGGTTGGAACAAAAACCTGCACCCATATTGGCCCTTCAGGACCAGGGTTGCCCACCCATGATCTAGCATATACTTCACTGGCTAGGACCTGCAGTCTCTGCCATTTTTACCCAGAAGCCTCGCTGTTCCGTGCATATAGACTATATCTGTCTCTATTGGCTGGTACATTCTAAGTCTTTATGAAAAATATTGAAATATTAATTCACAATACATATAATAATAATCTTTTTTTTCCTAGCTATACTTATTTTATGTGCCCCACTAAATGCACTATGCTTGTATTATTATTATTATTATTTTAATATAGCTTTGAATAATAATTCTACATCTATTTCAACTCCCAACAATGAACAGAAACAGAAGTCTTACACATGATATCTGCTGGCGACAGCAGCAGAATCACAATATATATATATATATATATATATATATATATATATATATATATATATATATATATATTATCACTGTTTCGCCTAGATGATGTAAAAAAGAAAACCCTCTCATGTAATATTAATAAATTAGTTGAATTAATCGTGGCGATCAACTATTAATTAAATAGTTGATCACCATTGCTCCAGTGCAATTAAAATGTTTTAAATATGATATGAAAATGAAATTCTTTCTGTCATAAAACATTCTGAGGCAAAGTCGAGAGAAGCGGCTGTGAGACATCTAAAGAATTTCCGTTGAAATATTGGAAGTTATAGTTTAGTTTCACTGAAAGAAATGAATCGCCTGTTCCAAATTGACGCCTGGTCTCGATTGATTGAAACGTCGCCCCAGATTCTGTAAAGATGCTGTAATGCTTCACTTTGCCCGACCCGGTTCCCGTACACGTAGACCTTTGATCCTTTGTCCACATGAAATATGAATAAGTGAAGCTTTACATAAGCCTTGAAAAAACGCTGCATCTGTTAAGTCTAACACGGATTTGCTCTTCAGCCGCACCTTGAACACCTCGCTCGCCTCGCACTACTAACACACACTATTTGCATCGTTCATCTATTCCTGGCAGAGGCAACAAAAACAGAGAGAAAAGTATGCTCAGTCGGGTTCTGGATGTGTTCTGAAATCAGCCTCACAGTTGCTGCAAGTAAAGAAGTCTGTTTTGTTGAGGTTTTTTTTACATCTGTGATTTTCTGCTCCCCCCCCCTTAAAAAAAAAAAAACCCTCTGAAGTGTTCCAACCCGCACAGACCACACATTCCTGCCCATGGAGGAAAATACATAATCCAAGCCAGAAGTGTCTCTCCCAGGCCTTATTTTCCAGATCTCGTTTTTGATGTCGGGACTATTTTTGGGAAGGGCCTGGTCCGCGCTATGAGCCTTTCTGTCACCGTCATAGTGTGTGTGTGTGTGTGTGTGTGTGTGTGTGTGTGTGTGTGTGTGTGTGTGTGTGTGTGTGTGTGTGTATTACAGGTCTCTTCCATTTGCCATGTTCCTATGGAATTGGACTGAACTCATCTCTTCTATTCAAGGAAAAATAGGTCACAATTTCAAAGTGGGAAAACAATTCACTCCCTTATCATCACCTCAATAAACCCCCCCCTCTCCCATACACACACATTTAGGGTCCTCTGTAATTGAACATGTGTGTGTGCGTATTTGCGCCCCAACTCCGACGTGGCCTCTCTGCCTCCCGCTGCATGTCCACATGCTGGAACAAAAGGGCTGGATGCACAGTTAAGGCGGCCTTTGTTCGTGACAGTGCAACCATGCAGCGTCCAATCAAGCGGCCGCGGGACCGAACCTTTCCCACACATGGCGACCACCTTTTTTATCTAATCAAAAAATGAACAGAATTTCCTAAAAAGACGAATGCTGGACTGTCCTTTTTTTTTTCATATTGCAAAACATAGAAATCCCCCCACTTTCTTTCTCAACACTAAACCAGTCCAATCAGAACGCGGTTCATCACGAGGCCCCCGCGGTCACGTGAAGGCAAACACAACAGGAGTGGATGAGGGGATGAGTAATGCTTACGCTGCGCCGCGTTCCTCGCCGTGATGAAAACCACATGTTGCACGCAGGGCGAGGCCTCGTCGTCCTGCACCTGAGACACGAGGCCGCTTCCTCTTCACCCTCACGACCACAGAGCGGTTTATTTTCCTATCCTCCTCACGCTCCTGACTGAACATTCCTTGTGAGGAAGGGTCAGAATACTAGGTATATTTCATTTGATGTCAGTGGTTACTAGGTTCAGACTTGAGATAATTCAACATATTATACAAGTCAGTATCAACACTGGTTTACACCTGGAAAACCTGGAGCTATGCGAGAGAATCAGCATCCATACAAACACAGGTGTTATTCAAACTGAACTAATAAAATAAAAATTCATCATTCATTTAGAAAATTCCTCTGTTCTGAGGTAGCAGACTTATTTGGAAGGTCATCAGAGTCAAGCTTATATACAGACACACTATGACACCTAAACAACAATTAAAGTGGATCATAAATAAGGATTCAGACACTGTTCATATCAACTAATGCAAACCAATGAGGGACCATCTTTATATACAGTTTATTACTTCAGAATTGCAATTCTTTAACATTGTCAGAATTACTTTTTTTTATTCCATACATTATTATTATCGCTGAAGCTTGTTATAAAGCCCCACTTGAGCCACACGTCATGTGAACTCACTTCTTGCTTGTGTCAAACTGTATTTTTTAAACGTGTAGCCTTCCAGTTTGACGCATAGGTAATATAGATTAAAAAAAAAAAGATATGATAAAAGTGTGTTTGTGTGCGTTCTTTATATGTCACTGGAAGAAGCTGTTTTTCCTGCAGCTCCTGCCCTTCCCCTCAATTCCCCAGCAGGAGCAACATCATTATAAAAATCCCATCCACAAATTTATCTCAAACCTCAAAAAGGTGCAAAATCCACCTAAAATAACACCACATGCCAACGCAGCAGATGTCCTAGTAACAGGAAGGACAATTTAGATCAATACACAAGTCTCCATGAATACAAACATTGTGACGTCAAACAATGTTGAAGAGAAAACGTGACACGAGTTTTAGTTTTTTTCTAGAAATTATATATACCAAAAACAAAATATGTTCAGACAGTTACAAGAGGAATCTCTGATAAACATTTTAGTAAAAGTGTCAAGTGGGAGTGAAAGATGATATTTCTTCTTGATTATATAGTAGGTTATAGTACAATAGAGTACGGGTCCTGCAGATGGCAGTGATTCAACTTCTTCTATGCCGAGCTGCCTTAAAACCCAGAAGATGAAGAAGAAACTGGGGTTTTCCCATCCACACATGAAACTGGACTCTGTTCAAGTTCACCCCTGGACTCTGGTTTCAGGAGCCCGCAACTGTGGTTACGTGTGGATTGAAGGCCGTAACCGTGCAGAGAAACACGCTGCGATGGTGCGGTCGACCCCTTGATCAAGAAAACTCTCACATGGCTGGTTCTTAACTCACAGAGGGAACAAAAGCTGAGCATTGGTGGAATGACAGATATAATATGTAGACATAAAAAGCATAAGTTAACATGTAGAATAAATATTGATGGACACACTGAAGCATCAGTATCCAGAAAAAACTCCATGACGTGTAATACCACAAACGGCCACTAGGTGCTGGCTCTTATTCAGTACTTTTACATGACACTTTAAAAAAAAAAAAAACTATTGCCAGGACAGCTGAGCACGTTACTCTGATTAATATCAGTGTTTTCCAATTAGGTTAATGTGATTGGACTTTGGTTTTCTCCAGCATGCAATGGCTTAAATAGAGTTAAAATAGGCACGGTTGCAGAAGAGGAATACAATCACAGTGATAGCAAGGCACAATAAGTAAGGTGTGTGTTGTTGCCCCATCTGGACAATAGGTCAACAGGAAGCAGTATTAACCTGTTGAAATGACACATATCACCCACTAGTGTCTGTAATTCTGTTTTATCTGTTGCAACACTAACCGAGTCACATTCAAAAAGTGCAAGATTCTCGCTTGAAATTCCAAGTCAGTCATTTTTCAGTGAGTCATCGTGGCCTTAATCACTCCGAAATAATAAGTGCACTCAAGGTCATTTAGAAAATCATTCCTCCTGTCCGAGGTAGCAGACTTATTTGGAAGCTTATATACAGACACACCATGACAGCCTCATACCAACTAAATGCAAACCAATGAGGGACCAAACAGTTTATAACTTCAGCATTGCATTTCTTTAACATTGTCAGAATTATAAATTACATTGTGTTCATCATTGCTGAAGCTTGTTATAAAGTCCCACTTGAGCCAGATGTGTAGCCTTCCAGTTTGACGCATAGCTTATACAGATTAAAAAAAAAGATATATGATAAAAGTGTGTTTGTGTGCGTTCTTTATATGTCACTGGTAGAAGCTGTTTTTCCTGCAGCTCCTGCCCTTCCCCCTCAGTTCCCCAGCAGAGCAGCAACAAGGTCAGCAGGAGCAACATCATTATAACATAGCTGTGGTAATTAGAATGACCACTCGGCCATGGGTTAACCTGATGTAATGTGCTTTATTTGTTTTAAAATGCACCGGGGGGTTAAAAGGTCACAAACTTGTCAGGGAGGTGTTGCACATAATAATCGTGACTCTTATGCACAATTCAGGATTAGTAATAACTTCTTTCATGCTTGTGGTGAATTAACTGGTTCGGCTTTTTCCTGAGGATCTATCCTGTGAACAAAAGTTGTTGGTGAATTCAGGGGAAGAAGTGGACATTCTGAGCTCGTAACAAGCCGGCCTATAGACGGGCTGTGTTGTGTGTGCCTTTATTGGGATTTCATTACAATCTGAGTATGGTACAGAGGGGGTATAGCCTACAGCAAACCTTTGTGAGGGGAACTGAAAGGCCTCTTTCATGAGACTTAATTGGGAAACATTTAGACTCAGTTAACTCCCCATGCAAATTAATACAACCTGACCCTGTCTACATCCTGTGTTTGCCCGAAGCCAATCGCGGGAGAACACAAATCATAAAACGCAACAAGCTACAGAATGATATAGTATTATACTGAGTGTGAAAAAAAAAGGGGAATGTGAGCAGGAAAAGTTATTTTAAAAGTCCCAGAAGAAAAAGCCGGTGCAAGTTCGAGCTGAGTTGTGAAAAAGTCTGTTTCCCAAAATAGGCGGCGTTTTTTTTTTTTTTTTTTTTTTTTTTACGATGTTGTTTCTTACCGAGGAGGGCCTGGAAGAGCTGGCTGCCCAGGATGGAGGACACTTTGCCCACGCTGGTCTTCAGGGCCTGCTCGTCGGGTCGGGTCAGGTTGGCCTGGTACTGCCTGAGCAGCCCCACGGCCCGCTCTGTGTCTGCCTCACGACACCAACACACGGACAGAATCCGTCAAAACTCCACAGATAAAGTGAACATCAAGTGTTTAATCAGTTTCAACCAACAGCCATAAAACACAAAGATATCCAGTTTACTGAAACGATAATTAACAAGTGACAAGATGAAACCAGTGATTTTCTGCCACATTTGCTTAAAAAGTGTGACATGAACTAACTTAATGCTTGTGTATCATGGTAATGTTGGAACAATTATTTAAACCTTTGTAGAAAAGAGGAATACTGTCTTCTGAATCCTGAATTCATGCACATAAGTATTATCAGTATTAGTTGTATCATAGAATTATTTTTTTTTTAAAGATGGCGCCACAGTAGGCAGCCTGTTACGCAGCTCTCTAGTCTTTTCTTTCCTTTTTCAGGTTTATTTATTTTATTTCAAGTTCTTTTTTGCTTAATTTTGATTTAATTTTTTTTCTTACTATTTATTAGCATTTTCTCTCCATTCTATGTCCATAATGCATACTGTGTATGCGGATCAACAAATTCTGCGAATTTGTACATTGTGTTGTGTTTTTTTATTTTTATTTTATTTTATTTTTTTTAAATAGTTTTTTATCTTCTTCAGCTTTATTCTCTTCTCTTTATCTGTAACGCTGCAGTAACAGACAAATATCCCCGTTGTGGGATCAATAAAGTTTTATCTTATCTTATCTTTTATCTTATCTTAAATAATAGATAATTCATATAGGACCTTTTCACACAATGTGTACAACACATTTTTCCAATTCTTATGTGTAATTATTTATGTCTTGGTGTTTCTGCTGATGCACAATGTGAAATAAAACCATGCACTCGTTCTGTTGTGCTTATTTGGAAATGGCTCCTGTTGTGATGTCACAACATTAACAAAAATGGCTGCAGTAACTATTTATATTAACTCCTGAGCCCCTTGCTGCTTGAACCATAAAAACATGCTATATTTTATTTAAACACCATAAAAATTGGAATATTAAATTGAGGAAACATATTCAGTGTATGCTGAATCCCAGAGGCATTGATTAAGCTTATTTCACAAGGAAACAACTAAATACTTCTTGTTACACACACACTTTATTTCCAAAAGTATTGGCTCACCTGCCTTGACTCGCATAAGAATTTAAGTGACATCGACTCATCTGTCCACATGGTGTAGGAGTGTGTTCACCATGGGAATTTCTGACTGTGCTTACCAGAAGCGTATTTGTGAGGTCACACAGTGATATCGGAGCAGAAGGCCTGGCCCTCGCTCTCCGCTATAATTCATCCTAAAGGTGTTTTATTCATGGGGTTGAGTCCAGTCAAGGTCATCCAGGTCTTGGATGAGTGAGCAAATGTTTTTTGGAAATACAGTGTATAAAGAAGCGACTTGATAAAAAAAAGTACATTCTATAATATGTCATAGCTAAAATTGGAAGAATAAAACATCTTCCTGTCATGATGCTGCATTAAAAGCTGCACAGCTGCTTTCTGAACCCTGTGGGTGGCGAGAAACACACACACACACACACACAGGGAGAAAGAGAGAAAAAGATGATGCACACATCAACACTTTTTCCTGCCTGATCCTTCCAACATCTAAATAAAAAAAAAATCGAAGAAAAACCTGAAAGAAAAGAAAAAAGCAGAAAAAGGCGCTGCTGCTGCAGCCGGAAGTGGCCCAGATTCACAGTTTACATTCATCGCTTTTATTTTTATTCCCTGAGGATAAAAATCAGTTCCTGTGTTTTTCGATGGATTGAGTAGTGAAGTGACTTTAAAAGCCCATGTAAATGTGTGTGTGTGTGGTGGTAGCGATGGAATGGATTTAACCTGAGAAAATGAGTAAATAAATAAATAACATGACACGTCGGATGCGGAATGTTAACGGGACTCACCGTATTTATGCACCATGCTGGGGCCAACCTGGAAAGTCATGGAGGTGACTTTAAGGAAGGATTTTAGATAGGAAAAAAAATAAAATTAAAGAAATAGTCCCGGATAATTACGCAAAAAAAGAAAAAAATCTGTCGCTCCTTCTTCACAAAAACAGAAAGTGAGATCTTTTCTTTTTTTTTTTTGTAAATTCCAGGCGCAGGACACTCCCAGTCTGTGTGAACACACACACACACACACACACACACACACACGAGTGTTAAGATGGGTGACAACAGAGCAGAGTTGCTTCATGTCAACTTTCCAGAAGTTTGGCCAAAAAAAGTTGCGCAGCGTTCCACGTTCACTCCTCCCCTCAGCGCCTCGCCTCCAGAAACACCCACAGCTTCATTATAAATGGAAATAAAACCTCAACAACTGAAAAAATAAATGCAGAAAACGCTTAGTTAGTCTGCAGGATGGCAGCATTATCAATCAGTCGGTTTGTTAAACTCGCTCATATTTCATGTTTTCTTCTGATCAGCCTCTTTTTCCCAAATTATTGCACCGAGCGCCATCTAGTGGCGACTTAATGCGTTGCTGCTGCATCATGTAAACCACATGTTTGAAGTATAAAATACTTAGCTTTTATTATACCTAATGGGTTGTTTTCCATTATATATATATATATATATATATATATATATATATATATATATATATATATATATATATATATCATTATATATATAATGATATATATATATATATATAGGGCGACACGGTGGAGCAGTGGGTAGCACTGTTGCCTCACAGCAAGAAGGTCGCAGGTTCAAGACCGCCTTGGGGCCTGGGTCTGGGACCTTTCTGTGTGGAGTTTGCATGTTCTCCCCGTGTCTGCGTGGGTTTTCACCGGGTACTCCGGCTTCCTCCCACAATACAAAACATGCTCAGGTTAATTGGCAAACTCTAAATTGCCCATAGGTGTGAGTGTGTGTGTGAATGGTGTGTGAATGGTGTGTGTGCCCCACGATTGGCTGGCGACCATCTGGGGTGTATCCCCCTGCCTCGCCATAAAATGCGCTGGGATAGGCTCCAGCAGACCCCTGCGACCCCGAAAGGGAATAAGCGGGATAGAAGATGGATGGATGGATATATATATATATATATATATATATATATATAGCATATATATGCATTATGGACATATTTAGAATTAAAAAAACAAATAAATAGCAAGAAAAAAGTATATATATATATACTTTTTTCTTGCTATTTATTAGTATTTTTTCTATATATATGTATATAGTGTTGTGTATTTTTTATTTTTTATATCTTTTATTTTCTTTTTCCTTACTCTGTACTCTCACACCTGTGCTTAGCTGCAGTAACAAGCAAATTTCCACGTTGTGAGATCAATAAAGTCCTATCTTATCTTATATCATCATTTTTAATCTTTAAAATCTGTAAATACTCTGTCATAAAATGTGTGTGAAATCACAGTATGAGACACATTATTCGTTTTTTGCTCTGCACTGGGTGAAAAAACACGTTCACATTTGAAACAACCTGCAAAAAAAGCAAAGAATTAAGAATCTTTACCATTGCTACAGATGATGAAAAGCCTTAACCCAGAGTTTACCGTCTCTGATAGTAACTGCTTATAAATTCTTATTTCTTTAAATCTCTACTTTGTTTGCTCATGTGTTGGTTTATATGTCTTTTTTATTGTTATATCATGTCTTTCCTGTACTGTTGTATTGTTGTCTGTACATTACTGTAAATGAAGAAGCCTCCTTCAATGGTCTTTGGAGCTAAAACAAAGGTTTTTATATGCAAATGTTCAAGTTTAACAGCTGGACAGGAAACGTTTTTCCTGCATCACATATAAAGTTCATTGCCTTGAGTTTCCACGCCGTCGTTTTGTAGGCGGAATGTTGGATCCAGTATTTGCTGTAAAATATTTGTGGTGCCACATACCCACTCGTAAATATGGGATTTACAGTAAAGACAGAGAAACTTTCCACCTTCAGCAGATAAATGTTAAAACAACCTCAGACATTATTCTGCACCATGAAGCTCAAACATTCAACTGTAGGAACAAGAAGAAAAATATATTTTTGAGTGGAAGGGAACTTAAATTTTCTACTGGTTACGCTGTAAAAACTAAAAATATCTTGTTTTTGGTACAATTAGCCCAATATATTGATTGGAATAATCTTATTCCACTGAAAGTTGTTAAAGCTTACAGTACAATTTGATTAAAACATGAAGTTGAAGCTATCATGTGTTTTTGTAATGATGAATTAATACTGATATTTTATTGTGATTTAATACTATAATAGTACAGGAGGCAAATTTAAGCCTGCGGGCTGCAGACTATTCCTTTTTGCAGTTTCTGTCTGATAAATATTAGCATTAAAGCCAAAATAATTATACGTTATCACAGGATCCTCAGACATAAATTGTGCAGTAGTAGAAATACACAGACACGAGGTAGTGTACAAAATAGTTTTAATTCTCTTGGCTCAGGTTTCACACACAACTTCCCTGCAGATCCAACCCCATGAAAATAGGGTTTTTACACAATGACATGAAGCGTCAGGAGGAAATCCAGAGTACACGGAGGTTATACCTGTTACACCAAACAGATTCATGTTCTCAGCAGCAACGGAAAAGGACGAACGTGTTTAACACAAACTGTTTAAAAAAAAAAAAAAAAAAAAAAAAAAATAGGTAAATCCAGTAACCTAAAAGCTAAAAGTGCCACCCAGTGGTACAGCGCTGCTGTTTCATTACAATCTTATAATGAATATTCTCATTTTCATGGCTTCAGAATGCAGGTTTTGTTAATCCACATCAGAGTCCAGGACCAGGATCTTTATCCAGACCAGTAGAACTACTGCGTGCTTAAGAAGGGGGACAGCTCCTTCTCATTCCAGGCAGAAGCGCTGCTGTGGTTTCCCTTTTTCCCTGTTGTCAGAGCAAAAAGGACAAATGAGGGGACGCAGGTACACACTTTTAACCTCACTTTTACTTAAAGTACTCACTGTACAGTAACTAACTAGCAGCAATTACCCATTACAGTACTGCAAAAAAGAAAAAAAAAAAAACTAGTGAGTTACTCCAATTTTTTAATTTAACTTGAATATATTTAGGTGTTTAATTCAATACAATTAAGTTGGTTCAACTATTATTGTGTGGTATGATCTATTATATAATTAGAAGCACAAGTTTGCACACAGCTGGGACAATCAGTGTTGTCTTGTTTTACCTTGTTGAATTTGTCTTTCATATCCTGCTACTCATGTCTTGTCCTGTCATACGCGTCTGTTCGTTCCTAGTTTAGCAACACTAGGCAAAAGTAGCCTTTAGCTACTGCACTTTACCATTGTTAAGAATCTAGTTTAGGATTGTCTCGTCTTGTGCACCTGCACTTTAATGTTGTTGTACATGTAAAACGCATAGGATAGTGAGAAACGTGATTTTGATTCCTTTGTATGTCAAGTACATGTGAAGAAATTGACAATAAAATTGACTTCGACTTTGAAGTTTGACTCATAATATGTGCATAACTACTACTATAAAAATTCTATAGCACATTACATTAAAATTAAATGATCCCCATTTTTATCAAAAAGCCCATTTCTCTGTTAGAAGTCGACACACTTTGAAGACATAACCCACTTTATTTAATGTATGAGGTGTTTTATTGGAAAACTGTTTGCAAAGTCTACTTTGTTAAAAAAATATTAAAGTTAAGAGCTACAGGGAATGAAGCTGCTATTATTTTAATAACTGATTACTGACTGACTTTAATGTGAAGTCTCGCTGCATCTCATTCTGTTTTTCCTGTATTTATCATTGCATTAAAAACAAACGTTTAAACACTTAATTCATTAAAATAACGTGCAGGCTGATAAGGAGAGCTAATGTTAAAATAGTAAATGCTTACGTTACCTCTCCTGTGACAGCAACGGTGCTTTCTCCTGGCGGAGACAGCGAGGTGGAGGAGTCACGCTTCACTTCCAATACAGCAGACACAAATATGCATAAATAAGATCATGCCTGTTTACCGCTGATGCACGTAGAGCGCAGTCATCACCAGGACAGACGCGAGGTCCACGGCGACCCATATCATGAGGTATGTGAGACGAGACTGGAACACAGAAACAGGCCCTGGGGGTCAAGAGGTGTGTGTGTGTGTCACCTCTGACCTCCTGCACGGTCACTACGCTGCTTAATCTGACAGAAGCCATGGGAGCGCGCGTCCTCACCATGAACCAGTCCGGCCGGTCCATCTTCTGGAGGAGGTGGCAGGAGTTGGTGGTGACGGAGCTGGCCCCCGCGCACCACAGCAGGGAGAAGAGCCAGCGCTCGTTCACCACCCAGAGGTTCACAGATATGTTCCTGCTGCGCAGCTCCCTGGAAGATGAAGAAAGAGAAGTAGTACAATATCAGACAGGAACAGTCTGCGTTTGCATATACAGATATATACGTTTCCATCTATGGATGCAGGTGACCGTGATTTTTTGTGTTTTGCACAAAGTGAAATTAACAAATTGTCTGTGTGAAGTTTCCTGTGAAGCAGATTCTCTGTGTTCCATTCAGGTTTAGCTGAATTAGGAGTTTCATTATATAATGGTTTAAAGGCTATGATATGTTCTGGATGAGTGAATAGAAGAAACTTGAGGCCACTTTTTGTAGAGCATGCTATAGAAGAAGAAAAATTCTTTGTTTGCAACGTAACGTGAGAAGTTTTGTTCCTATATGTTGTTTCACCAGTGCAACTGTAATTTGATGCATTCACATATTATTTATCAGAGTGATTTGCATTTGTTAAAATTGCAAAATCAAATACATGAAGTTTTAAAACTACGGATATGTATGGATAAATAGACATGTTAATACTGTACAACGCTACAAAAACATTTTTTTTTTGCAAAACTCTAAACTCGATGTGAAACGCTTTTAGTGGAACGCGGTAGCGTGCTGCACCTCAGGGCCACCGTGCAGCGTCGCATCATTTTTCTACTGCATGTCATTCTTCAGCACTTTTTAGGACTGGTTTGCTCCACAATAAATCAACCGTCCTGCGTTAGAACGCCGTGTGAATGTCATTCCCTGGAGGCCAATCCTTCATCTCTATATTCAGCGCTGAGGCTCAGCATGCTACACACACACTTTAATTAACACACTGCTGTGCATGGCCTCTGGCACCATCACATAATATGGCTGCGTTTTCTCAGTTTATTTTTCCATTTTTTAACCTGATTTTTGATGTAGGCAGCTTGCTGTATTTCAGGTTCAGGCGGTTCCCTCCTCTCTCAGACATATCATCTTCATTGTCATAAATGTGAGTGAAGCCCGGCGCTGTCACATTTACATAGTCTCTCTGTGTTGGAGGAAGCCAGAGCACCTATAAAATGATAAAAAAAAAAAAAGGGGAAATTCGGCACTTTAACAAAATAGAATCACGACAAATATCAATCAGGTTCCACTGTCGGGTCAGCCTCACTTTGCTCGGCTCGATGCCCGACGCCAAGATGGCGCCCACCGTGTCCACGGTGTCGTTTTCCGGGTCAGAACCGTACAGGTCGAATATCACGGAGACGTCGTGCTGCTTGGCGAGGAGGAGGAGCTGCAGCAGCGTGGGTATGGACTGATTCCTGGCCGTTTCCTTCTCCTCCTCTGACAGCTGGGACACGGAATGGAACGGATCCGTCTGGATATGAGGGAGATGAGCACACACCATAATACGTGCTGGATACAGTAGAATCCCATCGATTGTCGACAGTCTCTCTCACCTTTATGAACCAGTCGCCCGCGTTCAGCCGCTGTAACTCCTGCCAGGTCAGCTCGCTGCCGTGGCTGAAGTCCGTGTGGGGAAACGTCTTTTTGACGTTCGTGGTTCTCCTCAAGAACCCAGAGGAGTTGTCGTGCATCAGGAAGGGAATTCTGTCCTTGCTGGGTGGAGGAAATACAGTCACGATTCATAGGAGAAAGCTGGATTTATCCTATTCTAGAACAAATCTAATGCACAGTGTGTGAGTGTATTATTCTGATTTTAAGCTACAGCACAGTGTGGACCCAAAGTGTTTATCAGGGCAAAGATACACACACACACACAGAATACATGTTAACAGGATGAGTTCATTGTCGCTTTGGCATCAATGAAACAGGTTCATCCAGTTAACGATGTAGAAACTATCGGCAGGACGCTACCTGTTGGCATGAATTAACAAATGAGGATCTTTGTGTGTGCACAAGATAGACCCACAAAAGTGGGGCTGACTCTTAAAAAAGAGTTTATAATTCTACTAGTGGTAAAAAAATCCACATTTATTAAGTATAGTGAGGACAAGAAGAGACTTTGAGGACATCCACTCCTGTTGTCTTTGTTAGAATTTATTGATTATTGGTGTTGTTTTCTGTCTGTGAGACATTTAATAAAGTAATGAGTATATTGATGTAACGCAGTGAAAGTTTTTAACTGTTTGTTTGTGTTTTTTTTTGCCATTTTCAGTATTTATTTCCTTTGTTTAGGAGCAGATCGGTTTAGAATATAACTTCCTATACAGGACGTTGTAGTGGCTGTATGTTCATCTACACACGTGGACAAAGTTGCTTGAACCCCTCAGTTAAAGAAGGAAAAACCCACAATTCTCACTGAAATCACTTGAAACTTACAAAAGTACCAAATAAAAATGTATTGAAAATTAAATAATCAAAATCAGCCATTACTTTTGAATTGTTGATTAACAAAATTATTAAAAAAACAAACTAATTAAACAGGGCTGGACAAAAATGATGGTACACATAACTTAATATTTTGTTGCACAACCTTTTGAGGCAATCGCTGCCAATTAAAGGATTTCTGTATTTGTCAGTGAGCGTTCTGCAGCTGTCAACAGGTGTTTTGGCCCAGTCCTCATGAGCAAACTGCTCCAGTTGTCTTCTCCACATTCAGCTCCTTCCACAGATCTGGGCTCATGAAGGCCACTTTAGAACAGTCCACCGCTTTTCTCTCAGCCGTTCTTGGCTGTTTTTGTCTGTGTGTTTTGGATCGTCGTCCTGTTGGAAGACCCATGACCTGCGACTGAGACCAAGCTTTCTGACACTAGGCAGCACATTTCTCTCCAGAATGCCTTGATCGTCTTCAGATTTCATTATACCTTGCACACATTCATGCAGCAAAGCAGCCCCAAAACATGACTGAGCCTTGCTTGGTTTGCTTGGTGTTTGAGTCTATGAACATAGAGTTGGTGGTCCTTACCAAAAAACTCCAGTTTGGTCTCATCTGTCCAAAGGACATTCTCCCAGAAGTTGACAAAGCCACAAAGCTTCTGGCAGAATGTCCACGTTTTTGCTTTGCTGTTAAAATTCCTCCTAAATGTGGATCCACATTATTACCTGACTTGGACGTCGGTCTCGAAGGCCGCCACGCCGCACGCCACGCTCCTCTTGAAGGACATCATGGTGTTTTCTGGGGCCAGCTGAGCGCACACACACACACACACACACACACACACACACACACACACACACACACACACACACACACACACACACACACACACACACACACACACACACACACACACACACACACACACACACACACACACACACACACACACACACACACACACACACACAGTGTTCTATGGAGGCTTTTAGTGACACCTTCCATGGAAGGGGCCTCACATGACTGGACACGTTCACATTACAGAGAACACTCCATGTGTTAGGACATGGGAGGTACTGTGTTACACCAGCATAATGGGATCGCATATATAGCGTCTAATTTGTATTGAGTTACAGAAAATGCTGATACTTGCATGGATTATAGACATTTTTCCCCTGTTTGGGTCAATTACAAGTTAACCACTAAAGCTCCAGGCCTGTTTTTTTTTCCAGTTTTCCTGCTATACGCAATAATAAATGTGGAATATCTCTACAACCACAAGGGTTACGAACCTAAAGCTGGTATCAAAAGAAATCTACAACACATGAGGCGACTTCAGGAGGTTTTACAGAGCAAAAACAGCTGGAATATTGCAAAATATAAAAAATATTGTGATTTACTATGCATAAAAATACTTTAAAATAAACATGATCAAACAGACTTAAATCAGAAAAGAAATTGAAATACATTGTTCATTCAATTTGTCCATTAAAAAAAAAAAAAAAAAATTGATATATATATGTAGATTATAAAGGACCCAATTAAATATGCATTTAAATACACAAACGGCTAAAATCTAAATTAAATATCTAAATAGTGGTTAGTTGCAGCCTTTCTATTATATTAAACTATGTTATTATTGTGTTGATGCTGTAACAGTAAAATACTTTAGTGTAGCAGCTGAGGTTTTTCCCCCTCATGCAACATATGCATAAAATCCAACGCTATGGAATTTAAAACAGGTTAAATGGATAAGAACAGGTTAGAATTGGCGACAGGAAACGGGGTCCTCACCATCGGCGCTCCTCTGTGGCCGTAGAGCTCCGGTTTTTCTGGCAAATTCTCCTGTTGTCCCAACAGACACGGCGACTGGACGGCCAGCGGGCAGAGGAAGATGGCTGCCGACACCACGAGGAACACGGCGGCGATCAGGAACTTGGAGACTGGTGGAAACAAAAAGGTGATCATCTTTGACCGTATAATGTACAAATGACTTATACAGTAGTAGAATGAGAAAAGGAGGAGGGAACTGACACATGGATGTTTCACGATGTTTCATGCCACATGCAGAGGACAAGCAATTTCTATTTATTAAAATATATGCAGTGACACATTTTTGTTGCAGTGTATTTAATGCAAATTTAAAAAAATATTAGGACATCTCATTAATACAAAACTGTAAATTCACTCTACAAAAAGACAAGGAAAATAGTGGTGGCTTGAACTTGACTGTAATTTCTTGCAAGTTGTATGAAGTAAAATATTTTCATTAGCAGTATCATCACCTTTCATCCTACTTAATTTTTATTCACGCTTTGAAATCACTGTAAAAAATGACGTCTGAGGCTTACATCTGTCCTTGGCCATGTGGAAACCCCTGAAGACAAACGGGCTGAGCAGAGTCAAAGCTCCAACGGCTCCAAACTGCAGGAAAGGAGCCGTGGCCTGGAGGCAGAAACACACTCAGAGCCAAAAAACACAGAAGAAAAACACGTGATTACTTAACACTTTAATCCTGACTGTACCTGGAGTGAGAGAGGAACAGTCGGCCATTCTTTCTTCCACTGTAGACTGATCCCTGCAACCCCAAACGTGACTAATAGAACGCCACAGAACAACAAAATCTGCAGGAAGAAAAAAGCAGAAATGACACGTGATGATGAGTTTTGGAGCAGAAAAAACAAAAAGTCAAACTTCTATAGATTTACATCACCTTATGCAGCCAATGCAAATTCAGTGGTTCTCTCAATGCAACTTGGAACAGTGCAAAGACCTGCAACAAACATGAGAATTTTTAACACTTCCTCTTTTAATTTTTAATTACTGAGGGAAACGCTTGGCCTTTATGAATAAGAAAAACATTTTTTTTTTTTTTTTTAAATGGCCAATTATCTTCTCACCAGCAGCAGGACGCAGTAGCTGGTGATCACGGCATAGACGATGATCACCACCATAAACCAGTTCACCCACTGTTTCAGGATGGAGAACCCCTTCCTGACAGAAAGGACAATGGAGGGCATCACGGGGTTAGTTAGAATAAAGGTCACCAGGAGAAAAAAAAAAAGAGGATTCTAGGCTTTTGTGCTGTAGCCTCAATGTGGCCACTGTGTGGTGGATGTGTATGTGTGTGTGTGTGTGTGTGTGAGATCACTCACCAGTTCACATCCTCTCGGTCATTAAAAGTGACCAAACAGACGTACATCCAGCACAGGGAGAGCAGAGACACCAGAGCCACGACCGAGAACCAACAGCACGGGTTCTAGGAAAGAAAAAGTTAAAAATCCACCAGCATCCTCCTGACAATCCTCATCAAGCATGTTTGGGCCCGTGTGTTTAATTAGTATTCCACACACACACACACACACACACATTCCTGTCATTTTAATCACCCACTTTCATTTACTGTCATTAAAAATTTTCCCCTTCAACAAGTGCATGCACTTATTTTTAATGAATGTAAAGAAGGGTATTTGTACAGTGCTTCATATTACTGCCCAGTGGAATGTTAATTCCCTGATTTCAGGGATTTGTGTGAGGATTGCTGCGGTGAAAGTTCAAGAAAAGAAGACAAACTTTGGTCTGTTTAGTAATTTGGAACAGCTTAGTTAGAGCAAAAATACACTCTGAAAGTACAGTTCATTAGAGCAGTGTTGAAGGAAATAGTTTATACACACACATGCAGTTTTTGGACGCATAAGGAAATAAAGGACCTTACTCTGCTCTTACGAGGCTGGCTGTGGCTCCAGTGGCAGCTGTACCAGCCTCTGCTGCAGACTCGCCAACAACTGTCCCGCGACATCCCGGCTTCTCCTCATCCAGCGCGCAGCAAACCCAGATCCTGGTCTGCAGAGACACCTGATACCACGCAGGACCCAGGAAGCCTAGAAAAGGCTTTTCTCTGGATACAGGAGGAGGGGGGGGGGGGGGGCACGCCTGACCTCGATTACTCGCTCTCAACCTGCGCAGGAGGAGAAAGAAAGGGAAAAAGCAAATGAGGGAGGAAAGGAGGGGGGGGGGGGGAGAGAAAGGACTTTCTTTGGGGTATTTAAGGCGATCCCTGCTCAATAACGCCGTCAATAGAGCCTGTGTGCAGAGGATGCATCAACCAGTGGCAGCGCTCACAAAGGCAGCGGCCTCAGACTGAAGTCACACAGTACGAGCCTTTTGCTGCGGTGACAGGCACGGAGAGAGAGGGGGGGGGGGCAAGGAGCAAACCGAGTGTGTGTATAGGGAACACTTTACAACACAGCCGAGCGAGGAGGGGTGATGATGATGATGAGGAGGAGTGGAGCGGGAAAATCTGTTTCGCTAAAATTTCCATCATAATGCACAGTAGCCTGGGAATGAGGGAGGCAGGATTCAGGGCAGGTCGGAGCACGACGCTTCACAACGGTGCCAAGTTTCTGTTATTTGGGTTTTCTAAGTGATGGGAAATCATAGAAATCATTTCCCATCTTCACACTGTAGAGAAAAGGGAGGTGTGGGATGTTGTGTTTCAGGGAAATTTACAGAGATTTTGAACAGATAAAGCAGATAAGCCGGAGTCACTGATGCATTTCTTAAACTGTCAGCGACTGACACGATGACAGTTTGAGACACACCTTGTTGGACGTAGCGAAGTAAACTTTGAACACACGGATGATAGGGAATTTACAGTGGTGATTGATGTGGGTGAGAACTGATCATATCGCTGTCCTTAATGCCCTCATACAGCGCCTGAGAAACACTGAACACTTCCTCTTGGATGAAGCTGTTCAACCGAAACACAGAAGTGTTTGTCCAAGCAACATTTTTATACGATTTACACTATGATGATGTTTATTTCTACTAAAGCCACTTGATGCCGTTCAGTATTCTGCACCGGCGTAAATGACATCGTTGGCTTTAAGCAACACTGCAAACAGGAAGTGATGAATTTAAATATTCCATTTGTTTAGTACAGAAAAAGGTGAAACAGCTTTAGAATATTATGCCTCACATAACCTGCAGAACTTCAGCTTCATTATATTTCATGCAATATAAACAGTCTTTTAGGTTGATGCCATGTAATTTTTTACTGCACATTAACATGTAAACTATGTAGAGATGTATGTTATGTGTTTGTAAATCAGGGCGTTGTTTAAAATGCTCCTAACTGGCCCTCCCTGAATAAATAAAGCTGATAATAATGTTCATAAGGTTCAAGATTTGCACACTAATATGTAATCTTCAGTAGCACAGGAAACCATGAAGCTCTTTTCAATAACAAAAAACACATGTTTAATCATTAAAGTGAAGAGACATTTAACTGAAGGTTTTAGAGTCATTTACTTGTGACCACATGATTGATCATGTCTACATAGATTTTTCCATTAGTTTAATCCTTTGCACCAAGGGAGGAAAGAAAAAACACACACATTAAGCTTTTAATCACTTGCCAGAGGATACGACTGAGGTTCAAGACATTTGCTTGATGTTTTATGAAGTATTTTCCTCCAGTAAAGCCGACCATAAGCGTATCTGTCCATCTACCTTGAAGTTGAGTTACTCACCTGAATTGCCTGAGGTTCTTCTCGCTGTCAGCAGCAAAAAGAATCTTGGGAACGAACCTCTTCTTGCCCCTCGCATCCCTTCCTCTCTGCGTGGATCTGTGTGTGTGTGTGGACTGAATGTGAAAGGTTCCAGATGAATAGTTGAGGGATGAATGGGGTGTTGCCCAAATTGAAAGGGAGGATCTAGTAAATTCAGCCTCGGCAGGGTGGTGAAACTCAACTAATCAGTATTCAATTAGAGTTACAGCCTGCAGCTTGCAGGAAAGGAACCAGTCGCTCTGCATGCTTGAGTTCACCCGTAGTCCCAGATTAGTTTAAACAACCC
Organism: Eupleurogrammus muticus; assembly: GCA_036785175.1. Lineage (NCBI taxonomy): Eukaryota > Metazoa > Chordata > Actinopteri > Scombriformes > Trichiuridae > Eupleurogrammus > Eupleurogrammus muticus. Next base: position 26,279,867 of record JAYKQN010000004.1, on the reverse strand, counting down.
ACTGATACACTTACGAAAGATAATATCTGAGATTGCTATTTTATTAGACAAACTAAACCATAAATGTTGGTGATAGTAAAATTGGTTTCAGAAGAGCACCGATGCATCAGGTAAATCTACTGCAAGTATCCCTGCTGTCAGTCACTATCGATTTACTCTGCATCTTGACAAAAATAAGCTTGCACAGACTTGAACCAGGCCTGGTAAAGAACCACCACGCTGAACATTAGTGGCTGCTTAGGCTCTGATCAAAGGGGATAATTCCTGGTGTGCAGCGGTGCAGACTTTTCAAATCAATGTGAACTTATAGCTTCATTACACACACGAGGCTCAGGATATGATCTGAAGCATTTCAAGTCTCTATAAAATGATTTTCAGTCATTCAGAGCCTGGGCAGTCTTCAGTTATCAGCTGAAATAGAAAAAAAGCTCTTGATTGTGAGATGATCTTAATTAAGTCTAGGTGCTGCATCTACTTTGCATTGTGAAGATCTGTGAATAATGTGATGAGATTTAGAGAAAAGCAGGAGCTGAATAGTGAGCTGATCCTTCATCATTGAGATTTATTCAGCATTAGTCAGCTACATAAAAGAGCCAGATCTGTTTCTCTAGTAGTCACTGCATGCTTGGTTTTTATCCAGAAGTTTGCCTCATATTAGGAACACATTTAGAGCACAGAACTGGAGTTAGTCAAACCAAACCCACCTTCAACTTTACACTAAATTAGGTTTAAAACAAACCTGGCAAATTGAAGCCTTCATTTGTGCAAATCATTGTCCTGACCCGATTTTTATCTTGATTTATGCATCTGACAGACTATTTATCACACACATGTGTGTAGGAATTCCTGGCTTGGCGGTGTGTGCATTCTTATCAGTGATGGCTGCAACTGTTTTAAAGAAATGGCACAGAATACCATCTGATTTCTAGTTAAGTAAGACACACGTTGTCCTTTTATGTTGTTAATAATTAAGTTTTATTGTAGTGCACGTGCTGTTTGTCTTTTTTAGGATTAAGGAAACCTACAGGGATGATTTTGATGAAACATGGTGGGTTTTTGCCTCAAGATATGATTTTAGGTTAACATAGTCTAGTAGTATAGCCTAGTAAAAACTAGTCACATCACAATGAAGACATTTAGCCAATTTTAGACATTTAAGCAAATTCTCAAATAAATTTATTTTTCACACACACACAACAGTTTCTACACAAAATGTTTGCATTCATGCAAGACAAAAATACCTGAGTGAAGGTACATTTCTCACCTTCCACACTTCATAGTAACAGTAAAGCAATGATTGGTACATTTATTTTTGCAGAGTTGTTCCCTCTCCTTGGATGGAGCCTACTGTTAAAATACTAATGAAAAACATATTTTCACCAACAGCTCTGAACCTGAAAGTTTTATGCATCAGAATGTAGGCGTGTTGTCCTCTCTACGCTTCCATTGAAATAAGAGCCACATTTTGTTTTTTCGCAAATCACGATTCAGTTCACTGACATTAGTCATGGTTGTGGAGAACCACAGTGCTGACATACCTGCGTTAGGAAGGTTTGGCCACAAACCACAGATGCCACGACAGATACGCCTCGTGGTACAGGTGTGAAATCTCACCAACGCTGTTTACACAAACACAGCCAGTTATGTTCATCTGGGCGGAGTGAAAAAACTAAATTTCCCAGACTACACATCAGATACGCAATTGTCTGCCAACTGGAAGTCTGTGGTTCAATTCCTGGCGCCTGCAGTCAACATGTCCCGCACCTGAAAGGGGAAGGGCTCTGGCAACCATCGTTGGCAGAAACTTCACGATGGGCAGACTGATAGTCTCTGGATGGTAGGAACGCGTATCAGGTCCCACCTGCACAGCCAGCCCGACCCGGCCCGAGCAAGGAACAGGACAATCTCAAGGGGAAAAAAAAACTGTGTTTGCCAGGGGCTGGCAGCAAAAAACAACAGGATACACTACACTGTAAAAATCACAAAACAACCGCAGGGGTTCAGACCAGAAAGCAAAACACAGTGTTTAATCCTGCAAATTAAGTCGATGTAGCTGCTGCAACCACAATATGCCATAGGCTTCATAATAAAATACTCTACTCATTTCTGGTTGTAATTGTATTGTGCAGAAGGTATTTTTTAAGGAGTTTTACTTTGTACGATATGAGGGTCTAAGGATGTTGTATATTCAAATAAAATTGACTTGACACTATACAGCAGGGGTCATCAACCCTGACCCTGCAGCCACTGTGGGTGCAGGTTTTTATTCCAACCAAGCATTAACACACCCAATTAAGCTCCTCAGCAACGACTAGTGATTGATTGGTAGAATCAGGTGTGTTACTGCTTGGTTGGAACAAAAACCTGCAGCCACTGTGGATCCAGGACCAAGGTTGGTGAGCCCTGTTATAGTGTATTTATAAATAGAAAAATACAGTATATAATAAATCAGTCAGATAAATATAGTTTTTGCCAGGAATTGTGTTTCTTTTATTATCAAAATTGACACATTTTTGTATCTAAAAAGAGGTCCATTATATGCATAAATAATTGACATTTTTAATTGATGTATTTAATTTTGGCAGGAATAACTAAAACTAACAAAAAACCCATTTTGGTTTGACCTACACCGAATATCTTCAATTTAAACAATATTTCCTTTTATTCAAAGTATAAGGCCTTAAAATTGTACTTTAGTACTTAAATTACTTTCCACCACCGATAAGACATGAGCCACAGTTTACTGCACATGTGTTTAAGCCTGCAGTAGATTTACAGCTTGGAGGATTTTATTTTATTCTATTTATATTCCCATTGCAAATTTCTATGCTTTGACTCTGTGGGTATAAATTCCTGATTTTAAAGGTTCGCGTAAATCAACGTGTTCAAACAAATCTGGATTCGCAGCAGGTGGCGCAGCTGTAATTCACCCTCCGAACGGCAGGTAACGCAGCTGTAATTCACCATACGAACGGCAGGTGGCGCAGCTGTAATTCACCCTCCGAACGGCAGGTGGCGCAGCTGTAATTCACCCTCCGAACGGCAGGTAGCGCAGCTGTAATTCACCCTCCGAACGGCAGGTGGCGCAGCTGTAATTCACCCTCCGGCCGACAGGCGGCGCTAAAGCCCCGGATGACAGTGGTGTTTTTAACACCAGAAGCAGTGCTCGTTGCTAGCTCTCAGACCAGCTTTGGTGAGCTAATTTGTTGTTTTATGCTCGTTACTCTGCGGTTTTTCCCGTTCGCGGTTACTCGGGATATTCTTATTCACAGCTCAGACCATGATAATAGTAAATTCTGTGTTTCTGTATCACACGATTAACGGAGCAAAGCGAGCTCGTCCCATTAGAGCTGATGTTAGCTAGTAACGTTGAGCTAATGTTAGCTGTAGCATTAGCTGTCAACAAATATGATTTACTTTATCCTGTTATTTTTATTAGATCTAAATGTCCTTCGGTATATTTACATTCGCCCCAGGATCTTTATTATGTTGGTTGTTTTGGAAACAGATGTCAATTGAAGTAAGTTAAAAACAAATAACATACACTTATGTTTCAATTAAAGTTACTCTGCTTAGTCCTTTTGCTGTAAGTAACGTTATCTACATGTAGGTTAATAATTTGGGCTCCTTATTTGTTCATAGATATACATTTAGACACATAACATGGAAGATTATCCAGGATTTCAAAAAATATATATATATACAAATTCAGAAATTACAGGTTCTCTGCACACCACCACATCCTTCAAAACTAACTTTAGGATCACTGTAGGCAGATTTGGGGCTGTTTAATATACATTTGTCTTTGAATTAAGCTCCATAGTTAATGTTAGGATTGACTGGCGCACAAAGGAAATGTTCAACACAACCCCAAGTTGTTAGTTATGGAGTTATGGAACTCCAGATTGAAGATAGAAAATTGTATTTATAGCTGTTGGCCAGAGAGGGAGGGAGGAATTACATTTTCATGAGTTTATATATTGTTTTTTTTATATATTGCAATCCTGCATACTCTGCCTTTAAGGAAGTACTTAGGGCTGCAACTAATACATAATTTCAATATATTAATCTAAATATTTTCTCAATTCATTGATGATAGACTCTCTCAAAATAGCGAGAAATGTCAGTTCCTATTACAATCCAATTATATTATTTTTTAAAAAATTACTACTTACTTACTTACTACTACTAGGTACTAATTATCATAATAATCCATTATTTATGTTGTATTCTGCAAACCATTGCCGGATAGTTGATCTCTATTAAGGATGTTAGTGGTTGATGTATACATTTCTTTCTGGAGGTGTTCACAAACAATGGATCAGAAAATTCCCTATGATGACTACCAGCTCCCAGTGGTGTTCCTACCCTCCTATGAGAACCCACCAGCATGGATACCTCCACAAGAGGTATGTCATGTTCTCCTAGAGCCTCGCTGTGGGCTGAGCTGCTCGCCTGCAAAACTCATGTTTGCAAATGAGGGTTTTGTCAAAAGACTCATGAAGCTTTCTGTATCGTGATGTCTGTGTCATCTTTTGTGTTTCCAGCGGGTTCATCACCCTGACTACAACAATGAGCTCACCCAGTTCCTACCTCGCACAATCGTACTGAAGAAACCTCCAGGAGCACAGCTGGGCTTCAACATCCGCGGCGGCAAGGCGTCACAGCTGGGAATCTTCATATCCAAGGTGTGTGTATAGTATCCCAAGTGTTTGTTGTATAGTTCTAATTGTCCTAATATTAATTCACTAGTTATGTGCCTTTAAAAAAATTTCGATAATGTGTTTGGCAGGTGGTCCCAGACTCTGATGCCCACAGAGCAGGGCTACAGGAGGGAGACCAGGTCCTTTCTGTGAACGAGGTTGATTTTCAGGACATAGAACATTCAAGAGTAAGTCATGAGTTTTGCTTTAAATGCTAAAGACCATAATCTATCTATAAAAGCAGGGAGTGCCTTGTGTATACTCTGACTGTTTGGCAAATCAAACTCTGCTTTGGTTTTGGATCAGCGACAAATCATGTTTGGCAAGATATGCAAGTCAAAAATATTTCAAAATACAGTTTTCAGTATTAGGTCGGACGAGTATCAGGTCGCACAAAATGTACATTTTGTGTGTTGATGTTGGTTTCTTACCATTTCAAAGTCCATTTGTTTTTACAAAAATCACAATTTTGGGTGATTTTTTTTGACACAGAATGATGTAACCAAACTAGATAGTGACATTAAACTGACAGAGAGAAATAGAGAGCACCGCACAACAGGTTTAGTCAGTGAAAACATTTATTATTTGTTCTTTCTCTTTAGGCTGTAGAGATTTTGAAAACTGCACGAGAAATCCTGATGAGAGTTCGCTTCTTTCCTTACAGTAAGTCTCATTATGACGGTTAACAATCCCTATGTCCCTATGTCCTGTGAATGTATTCTCATACATACATACATGCATGTATTCAAGTTTTTCTATGGGGTGTTACTGTAGATTATATGTTACCAGCATCCTTTTTATTTGACTGTTTTATGTTCATATACTCTGGATATGTTATGATATTAAAAACAATGTATTTCCTGCCTATAAATAAAGTACCCACAAACTGTAGCCAGGATATCTCTCTCATTTTACATTATTTACTTTCAACACTTAAACTGGAGTCACTCTGATTAGATGAAGTTTATATTAACATCCCTTCAGTATTGTAATTTCATCATGTTTTTTTGTGTCAGATTACCAAAGGCAGAAAGAGAGGACTGTACACTAGGCGGCAGCATTATCAGAAAGAGCGAGGTGGACGCCATGAAGACATTGCCGTACATCATCACCCTCCTCCCACAGCCTCTGGCCTCCATTCTGTCTCAGCTTCAAGACGACGGATTCTATGACTAACACACTCATTCACAGTCCTCCGTGTAAGCACAATACTTACTCAGTTATATACTCGGTATCACGCTAATCCACTGTGATACACGATGACTGCTCCATCAGAATGTCTCACAGGAAGTCCTTTTTAAAGATTCTTGGGAGTCAGATTTTATAAGCAGAAACATTACATAATATATGAAGACATATTTTTTGTCATGTAAAACATTTATAGACCATGTATAATTTAACAAAGCATTACCACAGCTCACTTTTCCCTTATTAGATTTTTTTTTACATATATAATTAAATTGAAAGAAGCACTTGTGTGTATTGTACACATTTGCTGTGTTGACACTAATATAAAGTACAGACATATAACTATGTATATGTTGGAAATTGTGTATAAAATGTACATATGACTTAGATTTCAGTGAACACTGACACTTACTGTATGAGCAAATGAAACGTGCAAGACTTCTGTTAGAATTTCAGCTGAATATCACTGTGAAAATGCTGTTTTTTTTTTTTTAATATTTCTTGCTGTGTAGAAAATGCACAGTTGTGTAAATACATTTCCATGACTACTTTTAAGGGCCAACGTTACTCTGATCTTGTAGTACATTTAAAAAAAAAAGTCACTGGTTCATATATTGATTCATTCTATGAATTCGCTACATGCACATATGGCTCCTGACATGAACTTCGGATTTTATTGTGATTATTTATGTACTGCAAAATTTCAGGTGTGGGATTGAAGTGCATAATAAGAGCACCATGCTTCCCTTCGGGTTTAATAGAGTATTTTATCTGTTCACCTGTAAATCTCCAGAATAATAGGTTGTCTAATCTGGGTAATTCGGACAACTGGTTTTATATTCCAACATTTCTTTATAACATTTCTGAACACACATTTAAATACCTGCATGTTGCTTCTCAGCATATTTTGGTCCCTGCTTTCCCCAAAGGAATAGTTTTCCCATCTGATGAACTTTTTCCTTCATGACCCTGAGCTCATTATGAAAGAAACTTACCTTGAAGTGTTTTTCAGCAAAGCCTTTGTAATCATCATGACCTCGACTGTGTAGGTGAAAAAAGGGCTGGTGGAAATGAACTGGTTTCTCTGGTTCAAGTACTCAGACTTGTTCTCATCTGGAGGTTGTTTTTTTCTTGAGATTGTCAGCTTTAGAGGAATGCAGTCAGTGCAAGTGATTACCAAAGCAAGTCACCTTGTGCAGGTTTTAGTTTTTCAGTACTGTGTAACATTTTCTAACATTAAATATGAGAAAAACTCTCAGACTTCAGAGCTTTTTTTCTTCATCTCACTTCATCTGAGTTTACAGTAACTAAATATATGAACCTAAAGTAAAGCTGTCAGTTTAATTTCAATCCTTCATGTAAAACATTGATTCAATTAACAAAAAACATTTAACATGTTAATGATAGATTAATGCCAGGAGCCACTCACATCTCAATTATCCAGACAATCATCCTGCCTGGTTTACATGTAGAGGACTAGAAATTGACTTTTCTTTTGAGGAGAAATGTCAAAGCATTTAAAAAGCAATAATGATCATCACATGATTTGGAATCACTCCAGGCTACAAAGTAGAACTTTAAAATGTGTAAACCTGATGGTTCTCAATATGACAGAATTACTTTCATTATAAAAATCATGTATTGTCATGGCAACCTTGATGTACCTTTCCAGAATTGTTCCATGATTCCTAATAAACTCTAAAATAACTCCCCTTTTATATTAAATTTTAAAGAGTTTGATTTGTTTATATAATTGTTACCATAAGGCAATGATTACTAGAAGGTAGAGACATTTACTCAAGATGGAACAAAATTAGGATTTATTATATAAAAAAAATTAAATACAAGTATAATTTACATTCTTACAATGTAGAGAAAGAAACGAGCTGTAAATAAAATGCCAACAGAATTCACACTTTTATTGTCCTTATTTTCTCCCCAACTTGTATGCATGTAGTGTGCATTTGACACAAAACAGTGTAAACAACAAGAAGCGTACCAGTAGCCACGGTTTCACTGTCTTTATACATTCAGAAACCTGCATGGAAAGTGGTGTAAGTACACTTTCCTGCACATGCATGGTTTAAACATGTGGCTTTTCTCTGGGTAACTGCATCTGTGTAACTTCTATAAATGAAGATTTTCACTCTTCGGTTGCACAAAGTCAGAATAAATACAAAGAACCTTCATATAGTTTCTGTTTTACATATAGAACATATGAACACAGCATAGTTGGTCACTAAATAAAATGAAGCTGACAGTTCTCAATAAAATTGATGTTTACATCAATGATTTAAAATCAGTAGTAAAGTGTTTGTCAGTTTAACAAAAATAAAAGTATTTAATGCAGGCTTCAATGATTTTGACCTGACATTCAATAGGAGGAAAAAAAAAATGCTTACACCGAGTTGGCATCAGAAATACACAGAATTTCCCTTCACTTACTGACAATAACGGATCTGATTTTTCCGTTTAGTAAAGAAGCAGACTCTTTAAGCTTAATTTCCTCATTTAAACTTTGTTCACTTGTAGCATAGGCCGCTGCAACCAGAGCAGCAAAAAGGCCCTAAGGCCGCCCCACTGTAAATATAGTGCTGTAACGACGTCGCATTCGAACCCCACATCTGTACATAAAAAAAAAAAGTGTTGTAAGCTCAGTTCGACATGGTCCGAGATGAACGGCAACGACTTTTTTGCTCATTTCCGACTGTCGTAAACACTTCGGGTTTTTACTCATCTCCAAAAAAAGGCACAAGTTTGGAAAATTGGAGGAAAAGAAAAAAAACAAAACGCATCCAAGAGTTTGTCAGAATGTGGGAGGTCTCTCGTACACAGTCCGTTTTCCACCCCGCCGGGTTCAGCTGCTGTCCTCGCTGTCCTGCACGTCCACCTTGAAGCTCTCGTCCACGTTCTCCAGCGAGTCGGCCCTCTGCAGGGACAGCTCGGCCGGGTCCATCAGGGGCAGCGCGCTCTGCTCGGGGAACAGCCACGGCTTCTGGTCGGGGGAGTTCTGCCGCTTCCACTCCAGGTAGTTCTGACCCGCCTTGTGCACACACTTCAGCACCTGGAGGGGAGAGGGGAAGGGAAGGTGAGCGCGGCCTGACGCTCGTCACGCCACGCCACGCCTGCGTTTCCAGTCAACAACGCTGGCAGCAAAACAATCAGATTGTGTTGTTATGTTCTACATGTTGAAACTATTCGCTGAACATTTAGAAGGATGTCAGTGGCAGACCAAGTTATTTACATGTTTCTATAAATGGCAGTGTTCCTAAACCTCAAACTGCTTGTTCCCCTTTTACATTAAATCAGAAACAAGAGATGCCTTAACACGACAGTTTATTAGGAAACTTTGCTGTGGAGCCATTTTTCTTTCTTGATTTTCATTTAATACACATTGTAGAGGTCATCACACTTTCAAATAATTAGAATATCATGAAAAGTTTAGTTTACTTTAAATGATAAAAACCTTTCAATTAATAATACTGCCATAGATTATTATTATTTTATTTAAATTCAATGTAATTATACAAATATTGTTGATACAACACTGTGCAAGGATTCTATAAAAGTTTCACTTTTGAGATATATATATATATTAATCTACTATAAACACCCAGATATGTGAATTATCACTGCCTCACATTTCCCTCTCAAGGATTTTGTTTTGCTTTTATTGCTGTTATAAATTCACAGTTGTATTTACTCTTGTAAAGTGACCTACAATTAATGATTGCATTATCGTCATGTGATGAAACGTCCACGACACAACGATACTAAGCTATAGTTCTTTTTGTTTGTATAAATCACTGTTACTCGTGTTAAACAGGCGTGAGCCTGTGAGTGGTGGTTTCACACACACACACGCGCGCACGCACGCACGCTCGCTGATACACTCCGGTCTCAATGGTTTCAAGCTGTGGAGGATATGAAACCTGGGGAACGGGTTCTCCCAGGAAGAAGAGCAACGACTCCGGTTGAAAATTCTCCTTTGTCAGCAGCACTGCAGATACAGGCCCTGAAATTGGGTTTCTGTGGTTACCTTTGTTCTTCTAAGACACACTAAACCCTCGCTCTCACCTATCACACACTTCCTAATCACATCATGGACACACACGCCCACGCGGCGTGTTATTTTTAACCTTATCACTTTGACGCCTGTTAACTGGACATACACTGAAACAGTCGCTGTGCAGCGTTTGTGGCGCTTGTCGTGTTACGTACCCGCGGGGCGAGGACTTGAGACGCTTTGTTCGTCACCCACTTTGGAAGGGAACCTGGAGAGAAGCGGGAAGCGAAAGTGTTAAAGAAACAGCTCTTCAATCCAATCAAAATTGATGCAATTGCCGACTATGGGGTCTCACCTTTGGGGTCGGCTTGTGAAAGGTATATAAAAGTACAGCTATTTGGACCCGTGGGCTTGATGAAATAACCGGTGAGGATGGAAATGGCTCTCACACAGTCCCTGCGAGGAGGGCATTTCTGTAAACGAGTCAAACAGTTTGCAGGAAAATGAGGAAACCAACAAGTAAACTGGGCGGTTGCAGGTGCAAACAGTACAAAATGCAAGACCATAACTGTAGAAACGTCACATTTAAGGTCAGCGAGGGGGCGTACCGGGTGTTTGACGGAGAAGTTCATGATAATGAACTCGTCGTCCTTCACCTGCCACGAACGCAGCGTCACCACGTCTCTGTTCTTTATCGGCTTTGGGCAAAGCCCTGCAAAAAAAAAAAATAAAGAGAAAAAAGGGTTAAGCTTTAAGGTCTACCGTCAATTGTTCGGGTTTTTACAGTCACAACCTTCATTTTAAAAAGTGCACATTTGTTTTGACAATAAATACACATTCTTCATCCCTGAGGGCTGCATCGCCTCACAACTGTATCCACAGATGAAGCCAATTCCAATACATCAGAAATGCGACTATAATGGAATATAGATGAATATGTAAATCTGTAAATACGGACACAGGCCTTATCTGCAAGATGCAATGAGAAGTCAGTGTATTTCTACAAATCAAATAAAGTTCAGCACTCCATTAACTAACTTATTCCTGCATGCAGCGCTCACTTCCCAGGGAGTTGGCGGCGGGTCAGTTTACAGAGACAAAAACACGGATGAAGACGATGAGATTTTATCCTCACATGAGTAATAGCCCACGTCGGCGTTGGCGGAGACCCGGGCGATGTCGAAACTCTCCAACATGGTGGGGTCCCACTTCTTGCGGTACTGGCCGTCATGGAGGACGTCATACATGGTAGCAGCGGGTACGTCCTTGATTGCCATTCTGCACTGAAACACACATTTATGGAGAGCTCACATTAGACCAAGAGAAACATACTCGTAGACATTTAGAACAGGTGCAGGTCCCTCCCAATAAAAAAAAAAAAAGAAACAACCTAAAACTACAGGACTTTTATTTTGAAAAGTTTCAAGCAAATAATATCCGTGTGTGTTGGCTTGGAATCTTATTACATGGGAAAAGTTGATCTACAGAAGAATAAATATTTGAAAGCCTCACAGCATGAACAGAATGTTTGTTTGTTGTTTTTTTGTCATATTTGCCTTTTTTTTTGCAATAAAGATGTTTCCACTTAAAACTCGATGGAAATAAAATAAACATAATGTAAGAATTTACTTGCACACAACAAAAGTTATGGTAACTTACCTTGATCTTGTGGACTTTAATCGGACTTCCTTTATTCGCAGGTGGAACTTCGACCCACACTTGCATCCCATTATTGTCATACCTGTTCAACCAATTCTCCATTGATACGCACTGTTTTCTAAAGTCAGAAAACGCGGCCTCGTCGGGTAAAATGCTGGACATTTTACCTAAAAATGTGGATCAGTCAGGTAAAGAAAAACTGTTCTGTCAGTGCCAGCTGTTCTTCTCGCGGAAACGTGGCGACTTGTGTCGCTGCGAGGCTCCGGCGACGCGCTTTTATGCGGGTTTAGCAGCAATCGGGTCGAGCAGGATTTTTGCGCAGAAATTCCTGAGCTGAGCCTCATTCCTCTCAGAGACGCCTCCCGCTGACGTCACGGCGCTTCCTGGACGCAGGTGTGCCCGCACAGGTGCGCGGGGACAAAAACAAGCTGGCCCCGCCCCCAACCACGACCCCCCGCAGGACCACAAAGCACCGCGAGAAAAGGCGATACCAGCGCCTGGTTTTCAGTCAATGCCCAGGATCGATCATTTTCTACTGGAAGTGAACTCTTTGTTCACTTTTTCCCTGGGAAACGAAAAAAGTTACCCTGACATATTACGAAGATGTTTATTTAAATAAGTTTATTTACCAAAGTGAATATTTTAAATATCACAGATTCTGTTAGACGAAGATCATCTTTCAAAAGAATGTTCTGATATGATCAACATTATTATGGCTTAAGCTAAATACCAGATATATTCAAATTATTTTACTTTTCTTAATTAAATCTGTTAAAAAATGTATAAACAAATATGTAATCTGAATGAAAATACAATATATTTTTTGTTATTTTATCTATATGTATTTTCTATTTGTAGTAGTGGTAGTATATATATATATGGCTTTAGGTAAATATATTTATACTAGAAAATGGAAAAATAAGCCCCCATTATTAATTAGTTTGAAAAACAAATTTTACTTTTCTTCATGAAAATTAAAAAAAAAAAAATACATAATTTGAATGAAAATATAACTACAATAAATTTGTTAACATGCTTTTTTCTTTATCGATATGTTATCTATGTTTTTTTTACTGCCTTATCAGTTTTATGTAAAATTACTATATATAACTATAACTACTATATATATATAAATAATCATATTGAAGCCTTTTATTTTAGATATTAGCAACCAACCTGTTCTCACATGACAAGCTATTAATAGCTTTGGCATGAAAGCTTGTTAAAGTGAATACATGGATACAGCTTTGTATTGATACTGTGGCCACACCTCACATGCCTGTCATGTATTACCTAATCTGTAGTTTGTCTACTTGGATTAATAAGTGACAAGCACATACACACCTACTTTTTTTTCTTTTTTTCCAAATCTTAGGCACTAAACCGCATTGATTGGATTCTTTTAATATGTGAGCTTATCTCATGTAGGAGAGAATGTGTGAAAAACCACCAGTACCATATAATCCACCTTATAAAGAAAGGCATCTTAGAGGTTACACTTTGGTGAAATATCTTTATTTTATACCATGTGATAGGCCTACACTTGTGTTTCATTATCTCTCCTTTTTATACATCAGATAGTAATAGTATTCACACAAACGTTGCTAAACACGAGTAGACAGCATATTTCAAATGGACAGACACAATTCAGAATAGCACAAAGCTGAGTATTTAGTCGTGACAAGCAGTAGAAGAGCTGCTCATGTTAAAATGTTTTGACATAATTAAATACTTAAATCCATTTTTAAAATGTCGACATTTCAAAACAAGCTACTATGTAAATGACCAGTGTATTTTTTGTCGTGATATGGCTAGTTAGTTGGCTTGAATTACACTGTGTGTGTGTGTGTGTGTGTGTGTCTGAAGACGGTGCAGCCTTTGCCTGTGACTGTAAACCAAGCTACTGAATACACACGCTGCAAAAAGTCCTTTCTTGCAGTGTGACAGGAAAAAAACATTACCAGGCCTAAACGTTGCCTTCGGGTGGAGTCCCAGCAGACACGCAAACAATAAATAAAATAAAACTTTCAACATGCGCGTCAGCTTCTGTACTTTTGGTCGAGCGTACAATGTTATTTGTATGTCCAAGTTACAAAATAAATAAAAACACATAAAACCAACAGTCCTACGCAGGCAATAGCAATACAGCGAAGGATAATGCAACTAACTTCTCTGCAATTTTCTTTTTTACAGCAAGGGTGTTAGTAAGCGTTAGCTGTATCGGAGGACAAATTCGTTATCTACCAGCTCTACAAAACAACTAATGAAGCCATGAACCAGTCAGCAGGCTTCTTTTATATTTTACAATATTGTGGCTTGATTCAGTGCACAACGTTGGTGAACAAACAAGCAAGGCATCTGTGTTCTTATCCATATAAATCCTGCATGGTGAGCATGCTGCATGTTCTTGCAATAGTGTAATCAATACAACACAAATTATCAATGAGATGGTGGGTACGTCATAGCGACCAAAGTGGCAACTTTCCATCAATGTGGAAAAACTAAACACTGGCTTTTTTTTTGTTTAATTCATATATTAGGGGTGTCCAGTAACAGAAAATATTCTCCTCAGACATGTTAGTATGCACGCAGCTAATTTTATGTTGGAAAGAGAAATGCTGTAATTTTAATGATGGTTTCAGTTAGTAGCCATTCTAAGGAACTTGGGATAGCTTCCCTTTGAAAAAAAAATTATATAAATTTCATTATTACTTGGTTAAACATCCATTTTGCAGTACTGATTGACAAAGGGCTCAAATTTATGTAAATCTGGTTGCTAACACTGTTTTATATGGCAGTTCTCACCTACAGATGTGTCAAGATAAAATCTCCCGATTGGTTCCATTGATACTCAAAGGAAAGGGTTAATTTGAACTTCTTGTGGTAATTTGATGAAATCTACTGGTAAGATCCGGTCTATACTTCCTCACAATAGGACAAAGTGGAGAAATAGTTCTTTATCTGAGAGAACAGGGAGTTGTTTTAAGCAAACACTCCATTAGAAATAATAAAAAAATAAAGGAAATATATATATATAGATAATGGGCCAAGAACTTAACCTTGCAGAGTCATTTAAATAATCCCAAGCAGTTTTACTTTACAACAATGACGAGAGTAACAGCACTAAGATTCTGAACTGTGCAATAACTCATGAGCAGTTAGCCATGTCAGTCTGCAATCCTATATAATGCCATGCAACTGGATGAAAATCTGAACATATCATTGAAATTATTCCTTGTTTTAAAGGTTTACCTTTGAACCATTCCCCCCCCTTCCCAGATAATCTTGTTTCAATACAGTAATGCACATCCACACGGTTACTCTGAAAAGTCACTGAGTTGAAAAGGGAGGGGGGAGTGGACAAAAAAAAAAAAAATGACAGGTCCTCCATCCCGATGGCGGCGTGCCACAGGGCGGAGAGAGTGGCCACTGAGAGACAAGCTGTTGGTGGGGAGGAGACAGGCTGGGTGGGGGCGAGGTGTACTAGCAGGAGCAGCTGCTCTCGGTGACAGTCATCTCTGGCTGCTTCTCCAGCTTGATGTCGATCACTGGGAGGGGTTTTGGTTAAGCAACGTTCGCCGATGAGTGTGCACATTTAACTTCAGCAATTTCTGCAGCGCTGTGTGGCTGCCACGTCATCAGTGGACACCCTAGCTCTTCTAAAACTCTGTGGTGGAAACAAACAGCAGCAAGGCAACTTTAAAAAGGATACTGTCCTCTTTGCTTTTCTCTGGTGTGCTATCCATCCCTGGCAACGCAGCAGCGACGCGACGGAACAGCTGCAAAACAAAGTCAGAAGAATTAAATGTGTTGTTACGAGGATGTTAAACAAAGTGAAATGCTGTGAAATTGCGGGTGGGTGATTTGGATAAAAGCTACCACAGTATATGTCTCACATTGGGAATTGAGAAATTTCTGCAAATTCAATTGAGAAACTGCTTAAATCACAAGCCAGAAACATCATTGCAAAAATCACATTGATGCAAAAATCCTGTGAATCTAATTTAGTTACAATGAAGTGCTGCTCAATGACTTGTATCATACAAAAAAACTAATGCGGCTAGTAAGAAAATATTTACTAGGGCTGACCCAAAAAAGAAATGTGAAAGCTTGAATAGTTATAGTTCAATAGTTGCTATTTTAATTAATCATGAAGTCTGTGATTGTTTTTTTGTGCATGCTACATAGACATAGAACTAAGTGTCTGAAACAATTTTAACTGAACTTTAACTCCCTCAAATGATTGATTCTCAAAATACGGTGATCGGGTTAGCCCTAATAGTTACCTCGGCTATCGAGACCCGGATTATTTATTTTGATGCAAATATACATCACCAACCACTATTGTCAAATGGGTTGCATACAGACACCCCTACATAGTGCATCAAGCAAACACATGAAGAGGTTAAAGCAGTGATACAGAATGTGATTGTAATTACTGGTTGAGACAACAGCATGAGAGCAAATCCTCCTCTGGGCAGATCCATTATACTCACAACAACACGCTGAAAGCTCCAGAAACTTTAGTGAATCAGACATGAGGTACCTGAGACATGGCAACAGTAAACCTTTGCAGAACAGGTGAATAGATATTGAGATTTCTACAAGCAAAGCTCGTGTGAGAGGTGGTGGTGGTGGGGGGGGCACAAACTGATATGTACTGAGAACGCTAAGATGTCATGGTGAGTCACAAGAGGGGAAAAGGAGGCAAAAAGGAGAGAAGTGAAGCCTTTGAGAGCAGAATGAGCTCAACTACCCTGAGAGAGCAGGATCTCTACCTGTTTGACATTGTAGCCAGTCTTTGCGCTGGTTTCAATGAACATGACATTCAGTTCCTTAGCTCTCTGCTCGCCCTCCTCCGTGGTGATCTGTCTGCTCAGGTAGAGGCAGAGGAGGGAGACGGACGAACAGACAGATCGCAAAGAGGACAGGCCAAAAAGGAGATGGAAGAGATGGAGAGAGAAACAGAGAGAGAGAGCTCAACACAGAATCTTTTGGGGGTGAAAAAGAGAGAGAGGTTAGTTTAGTTATAACAAAGAGAGAGGAAGACAAAGGGAGAGAAGCTGCTGTGCTGAGTAAGATGAAGCAGCAGGAAAATGACTCCAAGAGGTCACTCATTCATCCATCAGACACACTCTGATCCATATACTGGTATTAATGAATACAGGGTGGGAGTTGTACATATTCCAGATGTCACGGGTGGATCTCTCTGGCCTAAAGGGACATTGTGACCTGTTGGAAACAGTCCAGATGATTTGTCAGAATGCACCTTCTGTTGCTGGACACCAACCTGTTTGACGTTATAGCCAGCCTTGGCACTGGTCTCTATGTACATCACATTGAGCTCACGAGCTTTCCTCTCTGCCGCTTCAACAGAAACTTGCCTGCCATGGTCCCAGGAAGGAGGGGGGAGGGGGGAGAGGGAGGGAAGCGTGGTGGTATGTGGGAAAACACACACATAAACAAAATAAATCAAAATGACATGGAGAGAACATGAAAAGCAACAAAAGGATTAAAAAGGAAATAAAAGCAAAAACAGAAATGTGATCAAATCATAAATAAAAAATATATAAATTAAAGATCATAAAAATACAAAATATGCAGAATACCACAGGGTGATAAAAGTCGAAACTGGATGAGGTGCATTGAAGGGAAGAAAAGTGGGATTCCAGGCTTTTGGCAGAGTTTCTACAGATAATACCACCTCTGTGTGACTGTAATTTAGGTACTATAGTCTCTTTATCAATCCAGGTAAACAGAGTATCACTATGTCATTCACGCATCTCATACAACCATGTACCTTTTATCTGCCAAGTCTGTTTTGTTTCCAACAAGCATGATAATGACATCACTTCCTCTCTCTGTTCTAACATCATCAATCCACTTTGAGGTTTGTTGGAATGAATTAAGATCTGCAGACGGGGGGGAAAAAGATAAATTACTTCACACATGAGCCACATATAGCCCCAAAAAGACATAAAACATTCAGTGTTTTAGCTATATATAGTTAACGTGTGCACAAGCAGATATTACTCTTGGTTAAAAGGTAGAACATTTTAGGTCAGAACAGCTCCTAAATAACTCACATGTTAGTGGGCAAAAAGGATTAAGAATAGAAGAATGAAGAAGGGAAGAATAGTTCTTGAAATTTGAGATTTTTTTTTAGCAGCAACATATAAGATGCAACTACGCCAAGATAGCTTTCCTCCAATTGCTCTAGACCCCTATAGAACGGTTAGAGTACAGCCCTGACTCACTGGTGATGTCATAAACAACCACAGCAATGGTAGAGTCACGGATGTAGCTGGGAATTAGGCTACGAAAACGCTCCTGTCCAGCAGTGTCCCAAAGCTGGAGCCGGACCTGAGGGGTTGGAACGGGGAGAAGGAGACGACAGGGAGGTGGAGATAAAGAGGGGAAAGGCAGAACAAAAAGAGTGGAGAACAGGAAAGACATAAAGGATTCGCAAGCCAAGCAGCAGAGATGAAAAAACACCCTTTTTTAATGGAGGAATGGGGAGAGCCAGTCAAATGCAGCCGGGTCAAAGATCACCGGCTTTATGCAAAAAAAAAAGGAAGAAAAAGAAAAAAACATAAAAACAAGCCCCTACTTAAGTGTTATTTAGACAGATCCTGTTTTGAAGGATCTTTGATGTGACATCTGAAGACATTTTTCGTTATCCCGTTCATCAGCCTCATATATAGCAGCATTTAGAAAGCATAGACCCCCCCTCTTGGGCATCGGAGAAATGCTTGCGTCACTACAGCTGATGTGAAAAGCTGGAAACATGCCGTCATCATGCTGTCCAGTGGGGTAGCCGGGCTAGTAAATGCTATTTTACGCCCTTGCACAGATTAAGCGAAGGACAGGGAGGTGAGGCGAGGCCATGATACCTACTGGCTATGTCATAAACCACAACAGCAGCGGCTGAGTCGCGGATGTAACTGGGGATGAGGCTGCGGAAACGCTCCTGTCCGGCTGTGTCCCAGAGCTGCAGCCGAATCTGTGGCCAGCCGTGAAACGAACGTAGGCACAGCGGGCGTTTCGTGACCCAGCCAGGGGATGGAAGGAAAGCAAAAACTTAAAAAAAAAATAACGATGGAAACTAAAAACATGTTCACACGTCTGACAAAATGAGAATGGCAGAAGCTGGGATAATGTAAAAACACAATGTGAAATGGTGAAAGGGAAATACATGGTGGGTTCTACTTAAAAAAAGAAAAAAGCTGAAGCATGCTTTAAGCAATTCTAGCAATTTTAATTTTTAATTCTAAGCAAATGGTAATGATGGAAATAAGAATGAAAAGAGGGCTTACCGTGCGATCTTCTAGGTACATGGTTTTTGACAAAAAGTCAATGCCAATTGTTGCCTGTAAAACAATCTCTGCATCAAAACGTTGCTACCAGATCAATAATTGACAATGTGACTTCTACGGTGCAGGTAAAATATAACAGGAAGGCAATTCAAGCACAGCTCACATCGTTTTCTACAGACCTTTTTCACAATAGACATTTTGGACTTATTGAAGTATCATGATGACAGTAATGATGGCTCTGTTATAACCCAGTGTTCCAGTACACCATGGCAACGAGCTGGCATGCACACTCAAGGTCTTTATACATGGACGAATAAAAAAGAAAAAAAAAATCTTTTAACACTGGCCGAATCAGTAGCTTTAAACAGTGGCCATTGCATGTTGTGTTACTTCCTTGTTACAACCTTATCAATACACAGCGAAACCCATGGCATTGAAGTGCATATGAAAGGTGATTCGATCTTAAGAATAAAGAAGACGAGGAACAGCCAGCATTTGTGTCTTTGTCCAAAACTATACGAATCAGTAAAGTCGTTCATTACTTGCAGCTCTAGCGTGCACTACGAAAGGCCCTGGAACACATAATTATTCTAATTAATTTTACATCTATAGTCAACAAGCCAAACGACTGCTGTGGAAAAGGTGTTTTTGGAACATTCAGATAGATTACAAAACTCTCTTAATATTAACTCCCATGCCATGCTGTGCGTATAATTTCTTTTTACCTGATAAGTGTTGTCGAAACTGTCATACATAAACCTGGTGATGAGCGAGGTCTTCCCCACTGTACAGACAAAACACAATGACAAGACATTTTTTTTAGACTCAATTCTCATTTACTCAAAAAGCCAAACTTATATCAAATAACATTGGTGGGCAGTGTTGGGAGTAATGCATTACAAAAGTAATGGATTACTGTAATGAATTACAGAAACAAGGTAATATTTTACTCTGTACAAATCGTGATACAATGCCTTTTTTAACATGGATTGAAGTGGTGTTTTTTTGTTTTTCTTCATACAAATTCACTAAAATTACAGCGAGATCAGCAGCAGTCAAACGTCAATCATCACTGATGAGCCAAAATATAAAATATTACCTTTTTCTGTAATTCATTATAGTAATCCATTACTTTTGTAATGCATTACTCCCAACACTGGTGGTGGGACATAACAAAGGCAATTTATTCAAGTAAATATGTTTTGAGGTAGTACTTCTATTTGATGCTACCTTATACTTATGCTGCAATATTTATGTGACAGCTTTAGTTATTTTTCAGATGAAGATTTGACAAAATAGTATATTTAGCTTTCTGTTTGTCATCTTATAGGGTGTATTAAAAAAAAAAGTGTGATACACTTATAACTTGATACAGTACTTTTACTACAAATCTTGAAAATAATCTGGTATTAAATGCTCTCACTTGTTTAGAGATAAAAAAGTGAACGTTTTATAATATAAAATAACATTATGTATAATAGGTACTTTTGATACTTCACATTTAGCTAATATTAATAAGGACTGCATTTTTAATTCAGATTTATTTCTACTTCTCCTGTAATAAAGGATATGACTTCTGCGTCCTGTTGAATGCCTAATTGCATAAAGCGCGATTTGTTCTTTCCAAGAAGACAATAAAGATGACTCAGTGACATCACAAAGGGGGAGTAAATGGCCATCATCACTGATGCAATGTGGCCGCTGAACCCACACGCTGAGCTGGCACTCTGGGTGGAGCCACAGCGCTGAGTCGAATGGACGCGGCTCCACTTCCCAAATCCGCCTCACGAACCGGCGAAATATCACCGTAAAAAAAAGTAGACAAGCACCGAGCACCCCCCCCCCCACCGAGATTCATGCAGGGACGGTGTCCGCGTGCGTCCCCCGTGAAATAGCGATGACTGGTCGGGGGTGGGGGAGAAAAAAAAAGGCCGAGCGATGTAACGTTAGCGTCGGACACACTGGCCGACGTGGCTGTGCAAGGTGTCGCCGTAACAAGCCAGCGGCTAGCTTTTGAGATGAGTGACGCTATGAATAAGATTCATATTAAGTCATATTTTAAGATAATATATTTATCTGAAACAAACCCTTTACAGTTCCAATTCCGGCCGTTTTAACGTTAACATTCGCTAACGTTAATACGAGCAATTTCGGCTAACTGCTAGCTAAAAGTAGTTAGCCGGACACCATTGACGCCAGTGTATTTTAGTTAACTGTTAGCCGAAAGTGGTTAGCAGGATATCGTTAGCCACATTTAATTCGTCGGTGAGATGATGCTGAGCAAGGGGCAATAAACACTGGTTTTATTTGAAAGGAGAAACTCTCGTGTGAGATAAATCACCGCAGGTATATTGACTTTACTCGATATTTTAGTTTATTAGTAAGACGCAAAGGTGTCGGCTAGTTTAGCATTCTGCCGTTAGCAAAGCCGTGCAATGACATCATCACGAATAACACAAAATGCTAAGATGAATCATCTTTATCTCATCCTCCTCTTTGCGAGACACGGTCTTAACACCTAAATGCCGGATTCTCGCTCATTTCGTCGTTGGAAGCGGGTTTGTTCACCCCGCGTAGCCGGCAGCAGGGCTTAGCCTGTCGGGAGCTACTTAGCCCACCTTAGCCTCCTCACATCCGACCCAACGAGCACCTGGTCCAGGCACCCCGTCCCCCGGCTTACCGCTCTGTTCGCCCAGGAAGACGAGCTTGAATTTTCGTAGAGGGTTGCCGAACTCTCCGCCGCCGGTTGTGGTTGACATTTTGTCCAATTAAAAAAAAAAATAAACAGCTAACTAGCTTGCTCGGCTAATGATGTGATGTCTAGACCGGAGAGGAGCAAGTAGAGGATCTTTATCCTGCTGTAGCCGGCCAGCGCTTTTTGTTTATGAATCACACTGAAGGAGAAATAGCGCAACCACGAGGCCTTCGTTGAGGACACAGCAAAAGTACACCCTATTGGATTAAGAATCATTTACATTCATCGATCGAACGAAACCTAATTTTCTATTATCTCTTGCTGCGCGATTCAAAGCAGCGTTTCAGAGCATCGATCGATCAATCTCAAAAAGAGCATTCATGATACCAATACAAAACGAACTGATTATTATATTTTTTTTAAAAAGCAAGATAAAAGTGTACAAAGAATACAATTCATAACCTAGAAATTGATAGATGCATTAAAATAACATGATAATTATGACTTTAACATATAAATGAGTTGAGTAATAATAATAATAAATAGAAGCCAGACTAAAAAAGTAGATAATGACTTTGCAAAAGATCAACACTGGCTGCTGTCCTCAGGTCTGCAGACAGGCGTGGGCCACAAAAGAGAAAAAAAAGTTTGCCTCATCATGGGTTTTTAGTCCTAATTATTCATAGGAATAATTAAAGATCAGTAGGCTTCTGGAGGGCTGATAAATGAGAAGGATCAAGATCATTAGTGGTAAGAAATTTGCCTTTCATTTTAGTCCAATAGTGCAATGTCATTTAGCAAGACAAACGTGAAAATAAAAGAGATTAATAATTTTTAAAGAATAAATACATACTCCTAAGAGCTTTGATAAATACACTGTTTGAATGGATCATGGATTCACTTTTTTGTGAAATTATTAAATATAGATTATATATATTTGACTGTCATTTTTGGAACAAAAGAATCACACTTTATAATTAGGGGGGGGAAATATGTTTATTCCCTTCACTGAGGATTGACACATTTGGGAGTATTTTAGGAATGTTCATCTAACAGTCACTCATATTTCATGGCTCATGCAGCAATAAACATTAAGGATAAATGAGGCTTTAGTAATCACAACACGTGGGAAGAAAAGATTTCACTCTGCTATGATGCATTTTTTCTTTCTTAAAGAAAAAAAATGTTCTATACATGTTTATTTCTATTTAATGCTATGATGGCATTCGGAAATCAAAGGTCACACAGAAGTTGGTGCCTGACTGAGCACTCCCAGTAATGCCTACTATAATCGTATTCAATAATCCTTATAGCAACTCAATGACTTTTCTTCATCGGTGTTGAAACCTTCCTTCTGTGTTCTGTCAGAGTGGAGATGGTCCCTCGCTGGTCTCATCCTTCCATGGACTCAATCATGATCTCACTTCTGTGGATAGATAACTGCTTCTGTGAGATCACCATTGCACCAAGGTAACTAATCATATTTTATGGATAGAAAATAGTTTGTCAGAGAAATTGGTCAAACTGCTGACATGCAGCTGTTTTTGTGGGCACCGTGGCCACAAAACACTAAAACAGCAATACTGCAGGACATTAAAAATGTTAATGAGAGATGTTGCAGCAGTGTTTCATATTAAATGCCACAGGGAGTTTGGTAAAACACTGTAAAATTGTGTGCTTGTTAAAATTCTATATATTTTAACTTTTATGTGAGGAAATAGCAAGTTCTTTAATAGCAACAGTGCATACAAACATTGAACAAGTAACTTTACAGATGACAAACACAGAGCACATAATTTGCAAATGAAACTTGAATAATAATTCTTGTAATGTATTATAAAAATAATCCTTACAGTCAAAACAATATATTGTGATAGAGGTTCACCATAGTATTCAAATTAGTTAAGTATTTCATAGTAAGCACATGCACTGTAGTCCTTGAAGAAGTGAAAAGCAGAGAATGATCTGAATCAGAGGTGACCTCACCTGAACTAAAAGAGGCCTTTATTCCAATTGGCTGTGGTTCATAAAATATGGAAACACACAAGAAAAAAAGCATCAGTAACATGTCATAAGCATCGAGTCACAGGCGGGTATGTGTGTGTGTTCACAGTGGCTTCTTCATACTTACACTTCTGCTCAGTGCGCGGCAATGAAATGCATTAGATAACAGAGATTCAGTCAGGTTAATCACATCAGTTACAAAAGATAGAAAGCTGTCTTTCGTTGACAAATTTTTCATCAGGAATTGAATTGGCAAAATGCTGCACTCACCTGCAGGTTTTGGGGACATCAGAATGAGAGGAAGCTCCGCAATCACATCACTGAAATAGAAAAAAATGTATTATATATAATAAATGATAATAATGAATAATAAATATTTCTGCTATAAAAATGCATGACCAAAAATAATAGACATCAGTATTTACCTTGCTGTTAGGCCACCCAGCAGGCTTTGGTGAGAGAAAAACAATAACATGAACCTTGTTTTGCACAATATGATAAAATATAAAGTATTATTTTCTTTCAGTTAGGGTTAGGCCTTACCCTCCACCGGCCACCATCAGAGTGACCTTGACTTTGTAGGTGATGATAATTCCCTGCATCTCCTTCTCTCCTTGACTCCTGTGAGGCGACAGGAATAGTTTACCTTTCAGAGCTTTAGGATTTGGTCTAAGACTCGATAAGTAGCGTCCCATCACCACTGCCACTCGGTAAGAGGATGAGAACCTGTCTTGGTCTCACCCTAAGCCCTAATACACAGAAAAGGCTTACAGGGTCGTGGACGCCAGGTTGGTGTCCTCGTATTTTAGCCGTCCGTCCACAGCAATACCCCGCTTCTCTTTGTTGTTGGACAGGATCGGTTTCACTTGGAAGGATTTTGCAAATGTGGAATTGGCGTTTATTGTCTCCCTGTGTAAAGCAATGAAATACAGAATGTGAAGTAGCTAATGAGAGTACATTATAATAATACACTATAAAAAAGGTATTAGGATGTAAGGAAATCTTAAAAAAAAAAAAAAGGTAAAAAAATTACCCAAACTCTTCAGTGCAGACAGCCTTGGTGTAACTGTCAGAGCAGTAGAGCACTACACTTGCTACCTGCTCAACTAAAAGAGAGAAAAAAAATGATTTCAATATTCAACAATTATTAAAAATCCCTCGAGCTTAAGTCCTTTTCTATGGTAGCCGCTTACCTGAGATTTGGATTTTCTTCACAACCTTGGAGGTTTCATTGTTGACTTTTACGTTGACGGTGATTGGATCTCCATGATAATAAGTCTAAAAAGAAGAGGAATTTATACAGATTAAAACATTATTTTGTATTTTAACATAATCCATGTTCATTGCATCAAATGCACCTCTTTTTCAAGGGAGGCCTCCAGGTGAACAGGTTTGTCTGTCATCATGAACTGCCTGGTGATCTCAGTTTTGGGTCCAGCTTTGTTGGTTACTGGTGCATACTGAATTTTTCGAATGACTAGGCGACAGGTGTCCCTAAGATCAAGAAATAGTACATGTCAGGGAAAGCCCTTTGTGTAATTTATTCATTGAACCAAATTTATTTGCATTACAAGATTGAGTTGACATATTGTTAGATTGCGGGCATACATACTTCTTTGAAATAACTTCGTCATCACTGTAGGCTGCGTTGGCAAGGTATGCTTTGACCTCAAAGTCCACGCCACAAGCCTACAATGGAACAAGATCCAGATGAATGATTCATTCATTAAACATTCATCAGCAAAAGTAAAAGAGAATGAATAATTAAAATAAAGCACTAGTAGTACCTTTCCAGAATCATTCGGCCCAGGCTGTAAGGCAACTGAGCATGGGAGATCTGTTGGCATCTGAAACAAGTAAAGTTAAGATGAAGTAATGATCTGAGCTGATCAATATTACACGGGGTGAAGTATGAGATGCTTCCTCACCTGGAAGGAGAAGGGATGACCTTGCTCTCCGACTTTCTTCATGAGCGCTTCCTGCATCGGTGTTTTTGTTCCACATTCTCCCGTAGATGGATAAACCTGGATGCGCTTTATCCAAATGTCTTTCCTGAAGGACAGCCCCATTACGTCCAGGTCTTCACTTCCATAGCGGAATGCACACGCAAGGTAGACAAATACTGCCGTAGGAGAGAAAATAATCTTAATTATGAATCTGTGTTGGGTAAATTCAAGCTCTGTGAGTTTTTATCACTGTCATTGAATGAGGTAAAAATACCTTTTCTGCCTTCAAGACCAGCGGGGTCCACTTTAACCACCCCATCTGCAAGTGAGAAGAGGGCGCCCATCATTAGTCTTTAGTGAGACACACATTTATGTAAACGTATATGAGGATGCAAGAATGGAAACTTTTCCACACACCAACAACTTCCATTGAATCCACACTGTCCACGAAGTCTCTCTTTCCCAAATACAAGGCAATCTGAGGAGAGCAGAGAGAAGCAGACCGAGGTTACAAGACGGTAGTTATTTCTGGGAGTTGGACGAGCTACATATAAATTTCACTCCTCCCTATCCCCAAAGGCTGCCCTGTAATGACTGTAGAACAAGGGGCCACTTACATGTCCATTGCCGCTGGTCTTCTTATAAACCCTGTGGAGAGAGGGGACAGTAAAAGATATTGAAACTGACTTTTATTTAACCACTTCTAGATGAACCTAATGTATTAGAAACACGCCATTTTCAGGACGTAATGCTTCATGACTTATTTAACTACATTGAGTCACAATCTTTTCTCTGAACCTCACTTGAAGGGTTCAGGTTTGGACTACTAAAGTGATCTAAGGCCATGGTTTTCTGCAACTAAACTCAGTTGTTGTGGCATTTAATTATAAGATAAGGCCCCCTCCCTTTCTCCATTCCAACTTCTAGTCCTGTGAGCATGGATTAGTGTTTAGGATGAAAAACAATTTAACATAGCAGTGATGTGGTTAATTATTTTAAATTAATTATTATAAATTATTAATACATTTTCTGCTATATTCAGGATTTAATCAAGTAAAGTTGGACACATGTATACATCCATCCACCCCTGGAAGGAGCAGGTCGACCTGGGAAGCACAATCCCTTTGCCTTGTACATGCAACCATAAACAAAATTAACCTGTGTGGCGTTTGCTTCTTTCTGATGTGTGCCGAGTAATCCTGTGAAATCTTTTACCTTGTCTTGTAAATCTTTCTTTCAAGATCAAGTCCACAAAATCCATCTTAATCAGGATTTATTCTTATCCTGCTTGGCTTGCATGGACTCTACATGGCCCCCCTGCCAAGATGTTAATTTGTTACTTCTAAGCTTCTCTGCTTTTCTTTTATGTGATTTATCACTTTTTTACTTTACACATAGATCCTGAACCTCTCTCATTCCTGTCAAATGCCAGTAGACAACTAAACAAATACACAATTCATTTTGATATCATAATTAATAACAGTTTGATTATTTAACCTCCCTTTTTGGCATTTAGATTCCTTAAACAATTGAAATAAAATGCATGTAACCTCTATTTTAAATTTGCAATTATTAAAATAGTATAACATGTCCAAACCATTAATACTCACTTTGACATGTTGCTGGCAGGTATTGATGTCTGCAAATGAAAGAAGAGAAAAAAGTTATAAACTATTTGATACTGATGATACTATACTATATACTCTTTAGCTACTTGAAGAATATTTCTGTCACTTTAATTAAAATACATGATGCTGATTCTCTTCTGTGCAGCAGCTTCACTGCCATGCTGTGGATTTATCATTTTCTCATCTAGTTCTACTGTGTCGCAGGTCACTTACTCTGGCTCTCTGTCGCTCTCAGGTCCTCTGTGTTGTCTCCTGTAATCTGTTGAGAGTGTGGTGAGTGTGTGCTACTGCCTCCTGTTTACCTTTTATAGTATGACCCCCCCCAACCTTGGAACCCTGCCTTCAGCTTACACAACCTGGAAATCTGATTAATTCATTAGACTGTTTTGGTCCGGCACATGTAAGAGAATATAACCTCAAAACAACCCGTGGATGTATAAGTAGAGTGTCTGGGTGGTGGGACGGAGCGAGAGAGAGAGAGGACCTGTTGTTCACTGAGGCTCTCTGATTTTCTACAATGATGATGATGATGATGATGAACTGCAGGATGTACACCACATAGCACAAATGATCACTTGTGGCTTTCACTTTGTCACAAATATATGTTTTGCCCATTGCATTTCTGAGTGTGCACGCAAATCTCTTATAGACAGAACAGGATGCTATCATGAATGATCAGCCTACTAATGCATATTAAACATATTTTAACCTGTATTTAGACTGGATGTGGTGATGGATGTTGTCTGTAATATTCTATATTACTGTAAGGAAATCTTCTAAAATCTGACTTTCTCTCTCATTGCAATTTATAAATAGCAGCGGGGTAAACTTTCCACTTTCTCTTCATGTATACTTAACAACCATGTTCATATACTGGTTTTAGTGACTTGATGTTAAATACTGAGACTGTGTAATTATATACCTCAATTTCCCCAAGCTGTGAGATTGTTTTAAGAGACTATTCAAGCTTCACTAATGTTAATGTTAACATATTGATTTGTTATTGGTCCTTTCCTATGGTTCAGAAGGCAGTAGAGAATTATAGGTTGGATTTTAGTTGTTACTGATGCAGAATGACAGATGGCTCCTCTACCAAGCTTTGTCCAAGCTGTGCACATGGCAGGTTTACAGAAATCTAAGTGACCCTTTGACCTACTGGTGTTCAACAAGTGAAAAGGTTTTACAACTACATGGTATCACTCTGATTATTAAATACTCATGCCAATCAATAGCAACTTTTATTTTTATGAACACTATCACCATTTCAGCTTAGCTGCATTTGATATATTTAAATGTTTAATATTGTAATGAAATATCTAACATGAGTTGCCATGGATCACCTGAATGTACAGTGAGTTTCGGCCTCTTTGAAGCCATAGTTCTTCATCTTGGAAGGCAGCAGAGGTTTAACCAGCACGAACCACATTCACCGACAGCGTCCTTCAAAGGATCCATCCCCCGAATTGGCATAAGCTATCGAGGCAAATCTGCCCCGGAGGATCTGTCGAGGATCCTCGCACCTCTTCTGTCAGGTGTAATTGATTGATTGATTAATGAGAGAGCTGGATGATTGGTTTTGTGAGAGGTTGGGAGACCTTGCCAGTCAAGGATAATGAATTAGATTTGTGGACACCTGCGTTGGCCACAATCCAACTGTCATATAGGGACAGGGCTTGAAATCTCTTTAAAGCTGGCCAGACAGGACAGGAGTGTTACAGTACAACAGGGCACATGCTGGCAGTTGACAGGCAAATACAATGTCAAGCTGTTTAATGAATTAAACTTATACTCCATGCTGATCGTTCCCAATCAGACTTTTATAGTGAAAGCCATGCACCTTGGACTGCATTTTACACTGCTATAACCTTCGGTACAGACGGTTACTTACTTTAAGAAGCAGTATCTCCAAGACCATAGCCACAATTTAGCAAGAAAGGTCATAGGATCTGAAAACTGCTCAGCGATTCTCAATTAAAACACACAAACACTTTCGTTGGCATAGGGTATGAACACTTTTTTTTTGAAAAGGCTTTTATTAAAACCACTCTTCAAGTAGCTTTCTTATTAGATACTTAAAACCTGGAAGATGCTCTCGCTAACCTTTGTATCATGGAAGTAGCCAACAAATCCCCCAGAAAGCCACATGCATCTCGGCTGCCGCCGGGCATGTCCTTGCAAGTGAATTTGCTCTGGTGCCCTCTGGGTGTTATGTTCTACCTGCTTGTAAAACTAACCACTAATTGTGAATCATTCATTCCTCCTGCAGTGTGAATACTAAATGCTCACTATTGTCTGATCTTCTTTTGTGTGTATTTATTGATCTAATTTCTGCTAATTCAGCCTTTTATGTACTGTTTATGGTATAATTAATTAGTTGGGTTGCATGTTGTGTGAACAACAAACTGCTACCCAAAACATGTCCCTAGAGTGAATTCAATAAGGTAGTTTGCATTGTACAAGTTCACATTAATACATTTACCACTTGTGTCTATTCTAGTCGTGACAGTCATCCTGATACAGCCTGCATGCTTCACTGACCAAACAAAACAACATCTGGTTTGAGGTGGACAGTGACAAATAGCGTCGCCTGAAACCTTTACACCATTTAATTATAAGACCAAATGTTTTTTTTCTTATAGGTGAAATCTGCTGACACAGTGTTAGTGCCGGAGAAATACTGTGTTTATGTTTATACAGTTTTATTTTTGTACACCACTTACTACTAGTCTACTAGTCAGGATTAAAACACTAAAAAAAGGCGTCTAAAGTAATCTTATTTTCTGGTGAACAGGCTCACTTGAATTTTCTTTTCCCAGTTTTAGCTGCACAGGTGACTAACAGTCACATAAGCCCCTTACAGCTAAGCTGATGCCATTTCAGTCAAGCACTTTATATAGACGGTCAATATTGTTCTAAGGGACCACGGAGTCAACTCGGTGCATTACAGCACCGTGGCTTTACCACTTCTTATCAACGTGGTCTTCAGTGTGTTGTTAAACTGACGCAGTGATGCAGTATTATCAGCAAAAAATATAGCTCTTAAAGTAATTTAGTCATCAGGATGAGAGGTCTCACTGAAATTAATCAGAAAATAGGTTCAATACCTAATCATGGTGTTGAAATCAGAAGGCCTGTCTTGACATGTGCTGTAATTTATTGGGTAATTTGGAAAATGTTCAATAAAAAGTAAAAAAAAGTAAGCAGGTCGTAGTTATAAATGGAATATGTCTGTCTCTGCTTCCCGTCTGATCCACTGCTTACATAAGGGAAGCAGTCGGTAGAAAAGATAAGATCAAGGAGTCAGCTCCGTGTCAAACAACCATAGCCATTTCTGAGAATAATAAATGGGCTACCTCGAATAAGGGGATTTTTTTTTAGCACTAATGGTGTCAGAGATTCCTGATCTGTGCATTTTGTTCACTCAGCTAGAGAGCGATCTGCACTATAGATTGTGTTCAGATGTGTGACAGAAAAAAATATGTTGAAACTGAAATCCTGAAACTGTAGCTTTAGATGCTGTGGGAAATTTCCTAGTTAAATTTAGGTTAAGAAACAACTTAGCATCAATTTATATTTCTATATTCTCAGTCTCAAGAATCCTTAAGGGGATTCCAGGGGGTCCCCACATAAAGGAGAATTGTTTATTTTCACTATTTTTCATTCTGTAAGTGACATTGTCAGAATGTATGAATAACAAATGTTAGCCTTGATGATTTGCTTTTTGATTATGTTATACAAATAAAATGTATTAATGTGTGTTGTAGTGAAATCCAATAGCAACTGTGAAAAAAAATGATGTTAACGCGAGCAGATACGTCATCCGCTGGGGATGGACTGGTGTCTGTTTGTTTTCTGGGGGCTGCGGTCAGTGGTCGGCACATTTCTGCTGAGTAGCGAGAGGCAGGACAGCAAATATGAGACCAAACAACTTCCCACAGAGCACTACTCCAGCTAATGGAGAGGGAGGGAGGTAGGAGGGCTGAATGATGGCTGATGTTCTCGCAGGGCAAAAAATAAGAAAGTGGGGCTTGATCACAACCATATGGAGGCTGTTTTTTGTGCTGAAAAGGGAAGGAGTGAGCAATACAGGAAGGGATGTTTAGGGAGAGTGAGAAAAAAAGGGGAGAAAATGGTATAACAAATGAAACGAACAGGGTGAGAGAAAGAAGATGTAGCTGTAGATAAAGACAGGAATCAAGAGTGTGAGAGTGAGGATTACCTGCGAGTGGAAAACTGAGTTTTTCTGTTTTGATTTTTCAGGAAGGAGGAAAGGAAGGAGCTGAGGGAGGAAGAAGAAAATCAACAGGAGCAGAGCGACACACAGAGAGAGAGAGGGAGAGAGAGAGAAAGGAAGCAGTCTGCTGTTTCACACACTGGTGGTGAAGTTGAGCCCCTCACAAGAATTCTCCTGGCTATGTCCGCCATCTGGAATGCCGAGTCACTTCCTCTGTCTGCCCCGCGTTCTAGCGGGGTTGTCCTCCGCCTGTCTGCGCCCTCCCTCCGCTCTGACAGCGCCGTGAGGAGCCGCCGTGGAGCAGGCCAGGATCACGGACAGCCAGCATGAAAGCGAGACCCCCGGAGCAGCCCACGTCCGACCAGACACACTCCAAATGGAATTTGGGCCTGGAAGAAGCAGAGACAAGTGCAGTCATCAGCTGAAGTTTTTGGAGGGTGTTCCTATTCCCTTATATGGCAACGGAGCTGGGAAATCATTTGAATTAGTCTGGTTTCTGTTGCATGCCTGTCTGGTTTTAGTGCTGACTGAGTTCCATCTGGTATGTTTCTGTCTCTGCCGTGTGTGTGTGTGTGAGTGTGTGGGCGCTGCGTGTGCAGCCTGATTTGTTTGTTTTCGCCATTCTTGGTTCTTCTTTTCCCGTTGTTTGCATGTGGGGTTTTTGTTTTGGGACGAGAGGAGGAGGATTAAGTTAGAGCCGCCGTCATCGCCCCGGGGGCTGGCAGCTTCATTCAGACTCCACAGCACCTCTGGCTTATTTTTATTATTCTTCTCCCTCCCTCCTTCGTGCCGTGATGATCTGTGTTTGTTGGAGCAACACACCCACCTGGGTTCAGAAACTCGCCACCCAAAACTGAAACTGGGTCTCTCTTAGGATATTATCAGGAAAAGGTGGACTGGAGCTGCTGCTGAGAAGGAGGCTGTTGTTGATGTGGACGAACCGCATGTTTGTTTGGAGGTTGTTTTTTTTTTTTCCTTCTCCAGTGCAACAGGATGTGTGACCCAGAAGGAACAAACAGGGACCCAGGAAGCGCTAGCTGATATCAACAAGGTGTCTTTAACTTCTATCATGAAGAAACGGATGATGGGAAAGTTCTAAAGCTCAACACACACCGGCTCTGACAACTCGATGAGGGATGTGACGTCTGAGCAGGACCGACACTGAAAACTTCTGTGTGTGTGTATGTGTGTGTTACGTCAAAGTCTTCACCTCATGTGGATTATCTTCACTGTTAACGCATCTCTTGAGATCGATTGCCATGGCGACGGCGGCATGGTATCATCGTGACATCAGCCGTGTGCACGCGGAGGACTTGCTGGCACGAGCAGGCAGGGATGGCAGCTTCCTGGTGAGAGACAGCGAGTCTGTGCCAGGAGCCTATGCCTTGTGCCTGCTGTGAGTAGAAAACACACACATGAATTCACCCATCAGCTAGCCTATCCTACTGACCACAATGAATCATAAGTGACTTTAAGAGGTACTTTCAGCTATTATGATTCTTTGACTCTATGTTTTATCCTAGCACTGTGAATGTACTGCTCTTGCCAGTAATACTGTATAGATCGTAAACTGTAATGCTGTCCTTTTAAGCAGCTAAGTGGGTGTGACTGTTATGCTGCTCTATATGGCTTAAGTTATTTGTTCCACCTCCTTAAATGTATGTCAATGAATGACTCACTCTGGATATCTTGAGATGCAGTGAAGGCTCCCCTGTTTCACAGACAGAGCCGGAATGTGTTTTTTTATGTTAAGGATTGGAAACTATTCATAATCTCAACATTTCTGCACAATGTCCTCATCTGCGAATCGAATCAGCAGCAGTTTCGCTCCCCCCCCCTGTCATATCCATCAGCCCGACACAATCGTCTGCAGCCGCCTCTCCAGGCCGGCCAGACCGTCGTTTTAGCGAACACGGCCCATCTCTCCGCCGGTGAAACCCTGGCTCTGGACGCCCTGTTTCCACCTCTTGCCCCACTTTCTTCCCCGGGGCCCCTGGAAGAGGGCGGGAGCTGCAGCGACCGCACTATGCTGACTGCTCCTCAGGCCCAGCCAGATACATTCCTGAAAGCTGAGCCGGTCCGCAGTGCTCCCTCTTTCCCCTCGTTCTTCTCTCAATATCTCATTCCCCTCTTTTAGCTTCTTAAATTACTCCTCCCTTTTTGATTTGAATTCAGTCGTCCTGCTATTATTGTGCCCTTTTTAGTCATGCAATGAACAATAGCTTCCCTTCATCATTACCTGCTGCCTGAAAGTGAACTGATGGTGATGACCTAAGGATCATAGACTCAATGTGAAACTAAAACAATCATTAGTGATCTGTTGTTAAGAACATTACAGTGTCATTAACAGCTGCGACCCATCTGGTTCTTATTTCAACACAAAACTGAATTATATCTTCCTTTTGAAGGTCATATTTGCTCAGTAACTTGCAATCCCAGTGATAAAAGTATTATTTCTTGGTGTTCCGTAGGTTCCAACGTCATGTTCACACCTATCGTATTCTTCCTGATGCGGACGGCCTTCTCGCAGTCCAGGTGAGTGGTGGCTACCTGGATCCTCTGAGTCCTCAGCTTGACAAAGGACAGACCAAAAGAAAGAATGGCAGCGTTTGTTTGAAACCTTGGCACAAACCGTTCAAACGGCGAGCAACATCGCCGCCAAGATGGAGTTCAGAGGGATCAAACAAGGGTTTGTTATCGACCGTTGTACGGCGCACAGGAACATGTTTGTGTTTCCTCCTCTGTACGGGCTCTGTTACGAGTGCAGTAGCCTTGTTGTTTGAATGGCATCTCTGCCATGTGGCCGCATGCTTGCAGCATGAGCTCAGCAGCACAGAGAGCAGAATTGTTTTTATGTCTCAGAGATTCCTACTCTACCCACACAGTAGGCTATTGACGGATGGACGTGCTTGTTTATTATGTGTGGGGGTGTTTGTATTACACATAATGAGTCTGTTGGATGAAGCGGTTGAAAGCCAATGATGGTATGTATGAATCTGCTTTTGATACTCTGAGCTCGGGGGGAGGCATTTATTCACAAAATGACCTAATTATTAGCAATAAAAAATGCACACAAACAGAAAGGATTGCTAGCGCTGCACACAGTGGGTGGGTGGAAGCGTGGGAGTCTAAACCACATGTCCTCTGTCTTTTTTTATGTTTTAACTATGTCTGCATATTAAACTCCAATAACGAGTTTAATAACCATTGTCTGACAGTTGTTTTTGGGCTTCTGACTTTGGAAAATACTCTCCTTTCAAATGACAACCCTAAACTCTGCTGCTATTTCAGTTGTTTTTCCACTGCCATCAGTAGAAACTTCCAGTACGTATTTTCCTTCACTGGATTCGCTCCACTAACTCACAAGTCGCATGCTCGCCTTTTCTGTTTTTCCAAGAGGGCCAACGGAGATATTTTGGGGCCCGTTTTGTCTCTCACTGTCTCTCGTTACTTTTCATTTCATCTCTAATTGTTTTTCAAGAGATCCTTGTGGTATGAAAGATACTATTTGAAGAGTTCCTGGCAAAACAGATAGGCAGCTCGGGCCAAAACATGGTTTCTCTCACCGCACAATGAAAACAAGCGACTAAAAAAGAGGACACGGAACAGGGCTTGCTCGATATTGTGGTCTAATGTGTGCCGTGTTTATTTTGTGCATGTGCATAGGCACAGTTGTACACAGCTTGTGTGTTTATTTCATCTTAATTTCTGCCTGCGTTGCATTGGGTGCCGCTGAAGTGTAGCGGTGCAGGTTTTTGTGGAAACTTTAAAGTCCTCTTGCTTACTTGTGTCGTAAATGTGGGAATGCGTGCACATAAAAAAAACTTCCACGCCATGTTTTTTGGAGCCATTCAGACTTGAATTGCACACGGTGACGACATGACAGCTAACTGCTGCTGTAGCCAGGAAGTGGCTGTCAATAATGTCATCTCTCCTGAGGGGGACAGGGCACGGCTTTGTAAACCCCTCTGGGACGCCTTTTACCAGAGATAATCGTCTGTACGCATCTTTTTCTGTCATGCAAATAGATACTTCTGCTTTGTTCTGTCAAGCATGGCTTTGGAAGTGGGGTGGGGGGGGACTCTGTGTGGGAAACGCTTGCATGAAATATACAGATTAAAACTGGGCAGTTATTTAATTGAATGTGCGATTCAATGCTTATATTTAAATGTATAAAATACATTATAGCAAGGTTATCATTTCTCTTTTTATAACCACATGTTTGCAGTGGATGTACAGAGTTTGTATAGTTATGCATGTTCTGTTTTTATTACTGTAATGCACTATGCCGTTTTCTTAATAATGTTTTTTCCCATCTTTGTATTACACGGTTTTGTAGTAAATGTTTTAGATAATCAAACAAATTAAACACAACACATGTAAATGCAAAACACAATTTTTAAACTAAAGTTTCTGTTATTGAAGCAGAATTAAAATCCAACCTACTGACTGACTGAGCATGCATGCATGTTGTATGATATACACAGTATATCATACATACATAATGTAGGACTTTTGTTATGCGTGTTTCTGACAGACAACACAGGGAGTGCAGGTAAACTGCTTCCGGACACTGGAGGACCTGGTTCTGGGGTACCAGCATCCCCACAAAGGCCTGGTCATTCCTCTGCTCTACCCTGTTCCCCGTGATACTGACACCGGGGACGAGAGTTCAGGTGAGCCTATCACACTGTCAGAAATAATTGCAATCATGCATACACAAAAACAGTATACAAATGTTTAGAATAGATTAGATGATTATTAATGCACGTTTAATAATATTTCACGTGTGCACAGATGATGAGAAGCCGCCTCCAGGTCTAGCCTCTGTCAACATGGTGCCTGTCACTGCACCACCAGCAAAACCAGCACCTCATGCACTATTCCTGGATAAATTACAGGAACTGAACACATCTGGGTATGATTAACATTCTTAAACACTAAACTGTCATCGATTGCCTAAGCTCTCTTTCAGTGAAGTTCTATATATAGCACAATATTTGCTTTTTTCATTTTAATCCTGGTTAGCCAGTCATTATGGTGTTGTTGTTTTTTTTAATATATATTGTCTAAACTCTGCCAATTTGATCCTGATCACAGTACTGCGGGTGAGGTGATTGGTCTGCTCAATGACTACCTCTTCAGCGAGCTGCCTCTGGACATTGAGAATGTGCATAAAGGAGCGACGACTCTCTGCCACCTCAAGCGTACTCTAGGCACTGCCTGCCAAGGCCTAAACAGGTTAGCATGATCCTATTTGTTATTATTGATGAGGAGTAAAAGCGAAAACCGGGAGCAGTTCGCAACATACAGGCTGTTGGTGATTGTTTATGGCATATATTATTAAATGATGTGCATTATGTCTTTGATTTCCAAATACAATACTGGAAAATCTAACTACTATTACTATTGATCTGATCTACAGTGAGATTGATCTGACGCTTTCAAGTCTGGAAACCTTGGCGAAGGTCTTTGACCATCCTAGCTGCTCTTTATCACACACAAAGGCCCAGGTATAATACAAACTATGCTTTATCCAGAAAGAAAACTGTAGAATGTATAAAATGGTAACCCCGTACTGTAGTGAAGCTGTAACTTGTATATAATATGCATAGAATTAGACTCAGAACTTTATTTGTGTCTGTCTGGAACAAGGGTCCGGAGATGGAGATAGACACCTTGTTGTGTAAGATTTCAGCTTTGGCCAGCCTCCTTTCTTCCCTGGAGAAAAAGGTATGTTTTCATGGAGCCTCTTTTGTTTCAGCTTTTCTGCTTCTGCATTATTATCAGGATTGTTTCATACATGATTTTCTGTGGTCATGAAGGTATTAAAAGCACTACAGGATGCAGTGACCAATCACAATCTGGCAGTGCAGCCAAACCCACCTCCTCCTGAACCGGCACCCACCAATGCAACTCCTGTAAAGAACCAGGCCCGGCAGCTGCCAGTCCACTCCTTTCAGGTAAACCCCGTCGAGAGAAACGCTTTATCTTACCTTTAAAATGCCGTTCTGTGTTCAAACTTATCGACATGATTATGACACCTGTGCTCTGACTCTTTTAACATATCAGGAATCTCTTTCTGTGTCCAGGTGAAGATGGTGCGCTACGGCAGGCAGACGGTGTCGGTGGATGTGGACGTAGGAGTGCTGCTGTTTGATAGGAAGGCTGGCTCGTTTGGCGTGGAGAGGGTCTCACATGACAGGAGTAAGCAAATACTTGTTTATATATTTTATTGAGTGCAGATATAGTGTAAAATTGTCGTTTTGCTTGTGACTGTGCGTCAGTCCTTCAGATTGTGAAGTTCCAGAGTAGTCCGGCCAAGGTACGCATGGTGGTGGACAGCCACCACAACACGCCGCGGGAGATGACGTTTGAGAGCGCACGGGTAAAAACACGAATCATACGTCTGGTCATTAGCTGCAAAACCCTCAGCGGCATTCCACTGACTGACTGTCGCCTCTTCCAGAAACGGGACGCCTTCTGCCAACTCCTCCAGCTGATGAAAACCAGGCACTCTCAGCTGAGTGAACCTGACATCATCTCTGTTTTCGTTGGAACCTGGAACATGGGTGAGCCGGAATGTGATGACGGTGTCTTTCACTGCGAGAAAGTCTCAATTTAAAGGGGTAATTTGGATAATTTAGCGTGTGCTTTTGTGCAGGTGGTTCGCCTCCGCCCCGCAGCCTGCAGTCGTGGGTAACCTGCTGCGGGTTGGGACACACCCCTGACGAGTCCGTCGCCTTGCTGCCTCATGATATCTACGCCTTGGGGACGCAAGAAAACCCTCAGGGAGAGTGGACTGAACATATCAAAGCCACCCTGCGCAGCTACACTCACATTGACTTCAAACAAGTAATTCACCTTTTTCTCTGTTCTGCAACTGACTCGTATTTATAATGTGGGTCATTATTCATAAATCTATTTCCTATAGAGGAGAAATTTACACATTACCTTGTCCAGAAGAGGTTTTTTTTTTAATTTGTGCCTAATAAATATACAAAACTTGAATCAAGTATTTCAAATAATATTTTAAAATTAACTAACAAGACATTATTTGGGGCATTTGTTAGAGAAACTGCAGTAGTTCTAACAAATTATATTCAAATAGCAAAGAATTCTTAGTTTCCTCTGCAATGCCCATCTCAGAGTAGTAAGACTAAAACTGGTTTTAGACTTGGGTTTATCAACATCTCAGAATTTGTCCGGGATAGAACAATGAAGTTATTATCTCTTTTTGCAGATCTCAGACATTTAGCGAGATGGAGACATGAAAATAAATCACAACACAAGCGCCAGACACAAACAATTGAATCACACTGGCAAACGATAAATAGAATAATTTGAGAATATCCTCAAGACAAAAGGCGACGTCAAATAGGCGACTTGCATAGCATCACGGATTGATGAGATGAGAACGCACATTAGGTACAGACTGGGAAAACTTCTGGTATTTTATTATCAGTGTTCTTGTAGGGTTGATCTAATATAAAAAAAATGCTTCATTTTGCTATGAGGCTGTTTTGTTTTACAAAAACAAAGCATACATTTCAGCATCTGTCTGTTGGTCATTTTTGACATAGTGACTTGAACAAAAAGTTCAAATGAATCGAGAATTCTGTAGTAGTATAGTATAGGTTGTAAACTGTTCTCGTCATTGGTTGTAATGTGGAGTAATGTCCTGTAGGTGGCAGTGCAGTCCCTCTGGAACATGAGGCTGGCTGTGTTTGTAAAGCCGGAGCATGAGAGTCGCATCAGCCATGTGAACACGGCCAGTGTGAAGACCGGCCTGGGCAACACTCTGGGTAGGCTGCCCTCTGTGACCTCACACACACACACACACACACACACGCACGCACAATGCCAAAGGTGGAGGTTACAGATGAGGTGTTTCTGTTGTTTCAGGCAACAAGGGAGCGGTCGGAGTCTCCTTCCTCTTCAATGGAACATCGTTTGGGTTCGTTAACTGCCACCTGACTTCTGGAAGCGAGAAAGTGCTTAGGTAAATTGTGTGTGTACATTTTATAGGTACATTTTTATTCTATTTGAGAACATTCATTACTATGTCCTGCCGTGATCTACAGGAGGAACCAGAACTTCGTGGACATCCTCAGGCTGCTCTCGCTGGGCGACAAACAGCTCGGAGCCTTCGACATCAGCCTGCGCTTCGCTCACCTCTTCTGGTGCGGAGACCTCAACTACAGGCTGGACTTGGACGTGCAGGTCGGGCTAATATTCAGCTGCTTTTAACACGGTGTTCTCAGTCAATTAAACCAAATCCCCACACATTAATGTCGAAGCCGATTTCCGCTACAGGACATTCTGAAACACGTGTCTAAGAGGGAGTTCGAGGAGCTCATGTGCGCGGACCAGCTGAC
Organism: Eupleurogrammus muticus; assembly: GCA_036785175.1. Classification (NCBI taxonomy): domain Eukaryota; kingdom Metazoa; phylum Chordata; class Actinopteri; order Scombriformes; family Trichiuridae; genus Eupleurogrammus; species Eupleurogrammus muticus. The sequence goes on along the minus strand of JAYKQN010000004.1, from coordinate 26,240,110 downwards.
CCGAGAGAGACACAAGAGGAAGGCCTTTCTCCATTTTAGTGAGTTTCTTTTTTCTATAGTAAAAATATTAACCATAATAAATAACAAGAAGATTAATTGATAACATTTTATAACATGCACAAATAGTGATTAAGAAAGGTTTATTTGATAAATATTACACTTTGATTCGTCGATACCTTTTCCTGCCTCTGTATCACTCTGTACTTTTCCCTCTGTTTGTCATGCTTAAGAGGAAGCGAAGATTGCGTTTCCACCCACCTACCGGTATGAGCGGGGCTCCAGAGACTGCTACCTCTGGCAAAAGTACAAGACGTCAGGGGTGAGTCATTTCCCCTAACCGCATTGTAAAAAAACTGATATGGAAGTCCAAGATCTTCATCAGGCACTTCCATTAGGTTCCTGATGAAGAGTTGAAAGTGTTTTGGGAGCCATTCAGTGTTGTAGTAACTGTTGGTGCTCATATAAAGGCGCCTATTTTTAACTGTTGTTCTAATCAACATTTTCCAGTCTGGTTCTATCGTACTTTTTTTTATTTTTGACTGTGAAGCAAAATCGATAATCCATAACGCACCAGTAAAGTACGCAGACAAGGTCCAGGTTGCATTCTAAATACACAGCAGACCCTCTTCTTAGGATCTTTTTATGTGTTACTTAATCCTATTTAAGGGCTCTGCACAGATTGAAAGCAGCTGCCATGACCACTAAAAATAGGAGGTTAAGAATGAACACACAGTCTAAAACCGGAATGTCTGGCATAACAGGAATCAAGGCACCATTCACTACACACTGAACACAGTATTAATTATAATTTCATGGGTAAACACAAACAACATGCGTTATAATATGGATTTATAACCTGATATTTTATCTGTAGGTGCGAGTCAATGTTCCATCATGGTGTGATAGGATTTTGTGGAAGTCCTACCCAGACACACACATTATCTGCACGGCATACGGTAAGATCTAGAGATTTAAATATAAGGACAAACTGAATAAAATGTAGAAGGCAAAGCAAATAGTATAACTATCAAACCCTACCAGAAACAGTCACTTCCTCTTATTCAGCCTAAGTTTCTATTTATAGTCAATCTCAGGAAACTTGATCAAACTGTAATACATACTGGATAGAAGAAGCATTTTTTGGTGTCCGTGTCATGCAGCACATCTACATTATGTAATATATAATGCATATAAAATATTTCGTGTTGCTAATGTGGTTGCATGCTATAATTTAAATGGATTTGTCTGTCTCTTTCTAGGTTGCACGGATGACATCTTCACAAGTGACCACTCACCTGTTTTTGCCACTTTCCAAGTGGGAGTGACATCACAGTTCAGCTCCAAAACAGGTGAGTCATTGTGGTGACACTTTAAACACACGGGTGGAATATAATACATACCGTCATTAAGTGAACAGTATAATCTTTCATGTCAAACAGATCTAAATTCAGGCATAGAGCGGGCCTGGGTAGAGCTTGAAGGCATTGAGGCCATTGTGAAGACGGCAAGCAAAGCAAAGTTCTTCATTGAGTTTTACTCATCTTGCCTAGAAGGTAGTAGGAGTTTTACATTAATATCACATTTTATAGTGCAGCATTATGTGTGGCAAAAAAAAAAAATCACGAGCATGTTCCTTCACAGAGACACGGCGCTCTAGTGAGAATGACTCACAGAGCTGTGATGTTCCTGGGTTTCTCAAACTAGCCTGGTCCTTCAAACAGCTGCCGAAGGTCAGAGGCTCAGTCTGTCCATTTGGAGATGTTTGGAAATCTATTTTTTTTTTCCGAAGCGGAGCTGTTCATTTGTGATTTTTATGCGTGTCTGTCTCAGCTTCTCCCAATCAAGTCGGACATGGAGTATCTCCAGGATCAGCACCTGCTGCTGTCTGTCAAGTCCTGTGACGGGTTTGAGTCATACGGTTAGTCAAGCTCCAGCTTCATTTACTGTTAGGATCAACTTCCCACTGTTGTTGCAGTGCCTTAAAAATTGAAACTATTTAAAAAATGTAATTATGTTTATATTGAGAGCTATGTATCAAACCAGATTACAGTTTGAGCTCATCCCAAGTAGATGAAATGCTGTTTTAGTTTATGATGCTTAGACCAACAAAAACTGCAGCATCTCTTTGGAAATGGCACAGCGTGAAGACATAAGCAGTTTCTTATCTATGCAAGAGGGAAAATGTTAATGATAAAATTGCAGAATTGTGTATTATGCTTCTTTTTGGCAGTAAGTAAATCAGTCAGTATCATAGCTGAATGACAGCCAGTGTGTTTTCATATCCCAGTCTAAGGAATTCATGCTGAAAATATCTGGATAAGTTTAAAGAATTTGTTTCATCTCAGGGTAAATTCCCTCATTGATCTGAACCGGGTTTTTTTTTTACATTTTTTTTTATAGGTGAATGCTGTGTTGCTCTCCGCTCGCTCAACGGTGCTTCGGAGCAATTTGAGACATTCCTGAGTCACCGAGGTGAGGAAATGGGCTCCATAAGGGGACGGGTCCGCATGCACGTGCCCAAAGACCGGCGAGGGACCCGGGAGAAGATCTATGGTGGGTCGGCTGGAACTGGTCCCTTCCTGCCCTCTGCCTTCCTCGCACTATCACTTCCCACTAAACTTTCATCTCCACTGTCACTGCATTACTTGACTCTCCTACGAGTCTCACATTGCTTCCTCTATTTGGTTCCTCAATGATCCCTGGCTTGGCTTTACACTTGCTGGTATCTATCGGCCGCTTCCTCTTTTGGCTCCTGATTGACTGACCCTGACCAGATGCATCCTGAGACACTGAAACAAGAGAGATGAGTATTGTGCCACCAGGTCAGGCCCCATGACGACACACTAGCACGCAAATAGCATAGTCTTTGCCACACACACACAAGACGCGCTTTTTGGAAAAAAAAAAAAAAAAAGTCTCGCCGATTGTGAAACGCGTTGACCAATTCATGTCATTTGACTTTTTCAGAGTGGTTCTGTTTTGAGAAAGACGATAAAGGTCCTGTGAGGGGACACGTGTCTCCTGCATCTACACGGGTCCAAATAAACAGGTGAGCTTTTAGGTATGTTTAAGAGCTTCATTTTTCTTTTTTGGCTCATCATAAATACTATTGAGGATCACCAAACTCAAAATTAGGTTAACTTTTCACTGCGCGAGAAAATCTGTCCCTATGTCTGTGGGATAGAACAACCACAACATGTTCAGCTGGTGCAGGTGTCTGCAGGTGAGAACTGCTAGATGACACGGTGTGAGACTTTGTGAAACCACAGTGATAATTAAGGACATGGTCACTAACATTCTCTGTGTATAAACCTCAGGTAACAAATTAAAAATTAAGGACGTTTGATTGCAGGTCTTCGGCAGCTCCTTCTAAAGTATCCGTGAGCAGCTACACAAACCCGGCCTACTTCATCTTCGAAGGAGTGTCCGTGTCACGCAGGGTGGAGGAGGCTCTCCCCCAGCGGAGGGACCCCCAGGTGATCTGGTCTGGAAACGAGGCCCTGCAGCTCCCAAAGCTCTCAGGACGGCAGGGCTTTGAGAGGAGACCCAGCCGCAGGTCGGACTTCACGGAGATCGAAATTCCAGCCATCCTGCCCCAGTACGCTCCCACCAATGAACTTCACACGCCCCAAACCAACTCCTCCTATCAGCTGTTCCCAGCCAAAAACCCGTCTCCCATGCCCCCGCCTTCCAGCAACGCCATCTCACAGTACCAGGAACAGACCTCACAGCACAGAGACAAGTTCCACAGTAAAAATATCGTCCAGGACTCCATACTGCCAGAGAAGAACCTGAGGAACTTGTACATGAACCACTCAGCGATCATCAGGGAAAAAACCAAAAGGGACCAGCATCTTCCAGAAAGGACCAATCCCATCCGGACGGCCAAGGTGCCGTCGGTTTTCCCCTACACCCCCACTCCCCTAGCACAGTGTCAGGGCTCCGCTCCCTGGGTGGTGGGGCAGCAGCTCCCCGGGCCCACAGGGGATAACTCCCTCACCGCATTGCAAATCGCCAAGTCCCTCAGCGAGGTGGACTTCTTCCCCACGGAGCAGAGGGGCCCGTCCATACCCACCCAGAGGCCGACCTATAGGAACGGTCCCAGCATGCCCGGGGAGAGGGGCTACAGCTGGGAGAAGGAGGTCGGACCCTGCTGTCAAAGACGGTTATTAATAGATGGCTCCTGGTTCTCTGTGTTAAATCCTATTTGCTTTATCTCAACGTAGGTGTCTGTCCTCCAAGGAGCACCGGAGACCGTCCGGGAGCTGCTCAGTGCTCTGGGTCTGCAGAAATACACCCTGGGACTCAGCCTCAACGGCTGGGATGATCTGGATTACTTCAGGTAAAACGATTGTGGGTAACTCGCGGCACATTCCATACTTACTGCATTCCACCGAACGGCAGAAACAATGTGATTACTGTTACGCTGCTTTTCACCCTTCTACTTGAATGTGACCAATCTAATGCAAAAATGTCCTTAACATTAAACTCTATTAGCCCTTGTCTTCGGCATTTACATTTCGATTTCTGCAGAGCACCAGCTCTTTTATTTGTTACCAAAATCATCACTAATGGTGCTGCTTGTGTAATCGCTTCCCTCTGCAATTCATTAAAATCATTAAAACGCTTCATGAAACTACTAATATTAGACACATGACATGATTACCTAGAAACACTGATGAGTAACCCAACTCTATTAGTGGAGTCATACTGTTATTCTATCCTTAATGTAAACAAGATATACTCGTCTGTGGAGATAATCTCGCTGTTCACAGGCCAAATCATCCTTGTGAACCTAATTACATTTCTAGCATACATGTGATAGTCATGCTCATCTGGACGAGATGAATGAGTATGATTGTTGGTTTAGAGGCAAGAAACCTCCCTCTGGCACCAACGGTTCAATTAAAAGACCTGTTGTGATGTGAATAGTAATAAAAATAATCACATCATCAGACGTTCGTATGGTATAGATAAAAAAAATATAGTATCTTTGACAGATTATATAAATTTAAAGATACCTAATACAGTACTTGTCACTTGTGTATTTCATATTCAACTAATGAATGCCTCTTCCTCCACTGCTTTTTAATCCATACACCAATAGAAAGATGCAGGCATCAAACTGGGGACTAAAATATGTAAAAGTGACCCCCCGTATTGCAGCTTGTTTGGGTTTCAGTAAAGTATTTTTCTCCTGGCAGTGGCATTACGGAGGAGGATCTATGCGCCGCAGGAATCACGAATCCTTCTCACCGACGTAGGATCCTCGAGAACCTGCCCAGGAACTGGAACTGACACACCTGGATGAACTGGAAGGACTATAATTGGATCTCGTCTGGCTGGACTCCCAACACGGCCTCTGTTATCCTTTTCATTTACTCGATCAATACTGTAACAACAGCGTGCCTGTGTCAACACGGCAAAGGGAACATCACGCAGGAGGCACTTGTCTTTTTATTCCTTTCTCCACCATGAAAGAGAATGACAGAGTGTGGGAGGTGAGAACGGAAAGCTTGAATGTTTGTCTCCAGTTACCGCCACATGTACAAATATCGGTGTTATGGTCGCATTGATTTTTATTTTAAATGACTTTCAAATGACTATAAAAATACAGTCAATTTTCAGTGTTCAGTCACACCTAATGTTTACCGTTCACCTTCATCCCTTCTACTGTGTGCTTTCCTTTACTCTGCTATTATTGAGCCTGGATCTGAGCTTTGTTAAAGCCCTCAATTAAACCTGTGGATCATAGATTCCATAGCTGTAAATATACTGTATCTACCAGGACGACGTCTGGAAAGACGGCAGCGAAGGAGCTGCCAGATTTCATATGGTTTACATATTGTTGCTATCATGTCATGTCTTAATCAGTACCTACATCCACTGTGTGTGTGTGTGTGTGTGTGTGTGTGTGTGTGTGTGTGTGTGTGTGTGTGTGTGTGTGTGTGTGTGTGTGTGTGTGTGTGTGTGTGTGTGTGTGTGTGTGTTTTATGCAGCCTTTGTAAAGTGAAGTGCATAAAGCGTGTGATTTCATACTGTCAAACAGAAAATCTTTTCTTCCCTTCAGGTCTATTCCATTTCTGTGCACAAACCACATCATCACACTCTCCTGCTCGTGCATTTTTTTAATGTCACTACGTTCTCAGGTGTAGAAATGATCTCTCTCTCTATGATGCATCAGAGAAACGCTTATTAAATATCAAGTGGGAAGTTTATAAAGCAGTTACAAGTATTTTTATATATAGTTTTATACTTCTTAAAAAGGAAATAATCCACTAAAACAACAATTTCTGCACTGGGCAGTTTGATATTTTCAACATAACATCTTTGTCAAAGTGTCTAAAGCAAACTTTATCCAACCACATCCTAATGGTTCATCAATCTACATCATGTATGTGATTTATATCTCCCCTGTTTAACAGTTGCAAAGCACCAGCGCTTTAAACTTTAAACATGTAACTTATATTCAGCAATGGAAATGCACCAGTAGATTGTGCTTGTGCATAATGACTGTTCATGAACAAAGTACACGTGAGTTGTGTTTGTCAGCTCAGTTAAACACTAGTGAAGAGGTGAGACAACTGTGAATCTGGTCCTAAAATAACTCTCAAATGCTCCCCTCGGTCTGTGAGTGTCTGTGTGAGTTGTTTTCCTTTCAGTCAATGTAGTTACTCATTAGGGGAGAACCAAACACGTCCCTTTATTTACTGACAAAGATACAGCATGTGTCACTGACCTTGAAATGCTCCACTGACTGCATGCTGGGAGATTTTGGGAAAATTCAAATTAAAGGGAATGGTTGCAAAGTCCTTAATTTTTTTTTTTTTTTACTCGTTTGTTTAATTAAAATTGGGTTTAAATTGGCCCAGACGGGCTCCTGATTATGCAGCAGCTTGATTTTTTTCTTTCTTAAAATCAGAGTGTAATTATATGTAAAATAGACTATGTGTGTATGTAAATATGGTAAGCTTAGGAAATCTCTGAAGAAAACGGGGGATTTTAGAAATAAAAGCAGCCAATCAACACGCTGCAGACGTGAATGGGTTTTCTGATGAGGGACACGCTGTGTCAGTGGCCCACTCACATTCCAGACGCTGGAGCCACAGAAACACACACACACACACACACACACAACAGGCTGACCTCCACATACATAAATCTCATCTTGAAGAAGCATTAAAGCATCTATGAACAGGGTAAAGGGTCAGTGCCGTTTCTATATGGAAAAAAAAAAGCAAATATAATATAACCATCATACATTGGTCTTCTCATATGTGACATTTATTCAGTGGAGGAGTTGGTGTCCATTAATTAAAGCTGCAGTGTGGATCTTATACATATAAGTTAATATAAATGAACGTCTGATCCATTCAGGTCTTTGTCAATAAGTTCACATTTCTGATTAAACCTTTCACCTTCAGATTAATCTCTGTATTTCATAATATATATTTTTGAGACACTTCCTGCTTAGCAACTACTCTCCCAATTTAATATTTGTTTATCGTGGTTTGATAAAAAAAAATGCCAAAAAGGGAAAAAAGGTGATTTTATCTTGTCAAATATCAGGATTTAGAGCTTTTCTTTATCATACATGATAGTTCACTGAATATGATGAAGTTCCAATTATTGGACATTTTAAAATGTCACTGTAAGCTTTGGGAAATTACATATGATTATATATTATATATGAAAAATTAACCAGCAGCTTAATTAATATGGGAAAAATGAGTAGTTGCAGCCAGTTCTTAGGAGTGTTTTGCAGTGCAGCTGCTGTTATTGTAGTAACACTGCATAGTTAATAAGGTAATTTATATATATTATATATATACACCAATGTTCAAAAGTTCAGGGTTACGCAGGCAATTTTATGTGTTTCCATGAAAGGTCACACTTTCATCTATCAAATGATTTGCACGATGAATAGAAAATAAAGTCAAGACAAGGTTAGAATTAATGATTTTTATTTGAAATAACTTTCTCAAAGAATGCTCCATCCAACCAGCTAAACCGTTTTCAGCTTTTCTAACATCGTTGCACAAAGGTTTTCTAATCATCCATTAGCTTCTAATGCAATTAACAAACACAACATTGGCCTCTGTTGTACTGTATGTGGCTAAGACATTAAAACCAGATATTTGCAGCAAGAATAGTCATTTACCACATTAACAATGTATAGAGTTAATTTCTAAGTGACCCCAACTTTGGAACAGTGGTGTATAACATGTAAACTCATATGTGGAAATGTCTGAATCTGCAAAAAAAATAAATTATATCTAGTATTAGGAAGCCATTAAAAATTGGAAAATGGCATTTGCAAGAAAAAAAAATGGTGATAACTCTACTTTGGGTCAAAGCTTGACATATCTAGTCAGCATAAACCAGAAAAATGAACACAGCAGTGAAATGTGCAGCTTGCGTGTGAACTCTGTCTCGGCATAGATCATAAAATGAACGTGCAGACCTGATGTTTCCACAGACTTTGGATTACTTTTTTGGTAACTTATTAAACGCCCCATATCACCTTGTGTTTATCGTCTGTATCCTGACAGCAACGTTGCTCATCGTGGCATTTTTTTTATTTCTTTATGATCAGACTTTATTCCAGAAATCCCTGAGATGACACAGATAAAGGAGTCAGCCACTCACAGGACAAATGTTGGGTTTTATTACAGCTACTGTACAGCTGTGCAAATATTACCTTCTACGACGTCTCATTATTGACCCTCAAGTTGTCATGGGAATGATCTTTACTGGAGAGAAGTCTTGGTCTTCCACTGAAGTGAAAGTGAAGATATCACAACAGGGAACTTCCTTTACAAGTAATTTTAGATTCTGGGTGAAAAAATAAACTGAAATATCATAAGTACATTAAGGCACCTCATAGTCTAACAGTGTTAAAGTGCTGGTTCCTCATTACATAGGGTACTTAGATGTACTTGGTGTTTTTTTAGCTCCTGCCATTGCAGATTCAGACTCCTGTTTCCTGTATGGAGCCAACTGTTGGGTAATTTATTCCAAAGTATTGCGTGAACGTCATAAACTCATGTGACCACAACAGTAATGATGAATCATTCATCATAGCTTATCTGAAATGTTGTATAAGAAGAAAAAAAATAGTGGCCTCATAAAGAAAAAGCATTTAATTACTTCTCACATCTGGACAAAATTCACTGTGTATAAAACTCCTGTTTTCTAATAAGGTGAAATCAGGTAATGTGGGACATCATGTGTAAAGGGATGAATAAGGTTTTTACATATTGAAGGTACGTTGTAAGAATTTAACACCCGAGCCAACTAAATAGGGAACAGTGTGTGTGTGTGTGTGTGTATATATGAATCTGTGCTATATATATATATATATATATATATATATATATATATATATATATATATATATATATATATATATATATATATATATATATTCTGACAGCAAAGATCATTATGTCATTATGGCCCCTTAGGAATTTCTGTTCCTAAAACTGTTGTTTCTTCACATTCTGCTGAAGAATGTGAATTAACACATAATTAGTCTAAATAATTAGTAGCTAATCAGCACAACATGTTCCTGCATCGTTGCCACAAATGCGTTTTTACATTAAACCGCATCCTGCAGAGCAAAGATTAAATAAAAATAAATAATCACAGTTTCCAGAACTTGAAGAATAATCCATGTGGCATGCAGCTAAGACTATATGCATATGACCCCAATGACTATTTCATGGGACACTTTTCATGGGTTTGACCAGCATGTTTCAAAGCTACTGGGCACATTTTACTTGAACATGTCATTATGAGGCTTCAGGTTCCTGAAGTGTCCAAACTTATTAAAATGATTCGACATATTTCCCTCCACCTCTGCAGAAACACAGCAGAGTTGTAAAAGACTCTTTAGGTGTTAAACTAAAAAAAAAGTGTCAAATTACCTCGGCTCCCCCCCTGCTGATCTGTGCGTTTTACTGCACTTACCGCGCTGTTTAGCGCATTTATGAAGACATGATTTGTATCCACGTGGGCGTTAGGGCTCACTGCATTAAAAGTGACTGTTAGACTGCGTGTGTGTGTGTGTGTGTGTGTTTTGCACACTCAGCAACGCGACTTCCCCTCCAGCCGTAGCGCGTCGGTCCACGCGGCTCCGTCCGGGCGTGGATGTGCGCCTCGGTGCCATGCGTCTCCTCCGAAAAACAACTTTACGAGCGTGTCTGATGCACAACACGCCGACCAGGACGGACAGGAGCACGGACAGCAGCACGGAGGAGACGCCTGGAGGAAAGTGGAACTTGTGAGCAGACGAGTTTGCGTCTGGATCGGGACCAGGGACCAGGAACCAGGGATCAGGGACCAGGGACCAGGGATCAGGGACCAGGGACCAGGGATCAGGGACCAGGGACCAGGCTGCCGGTTTTACCGAGGATCCGGTTTCGGGTGAGACGGTGTCACGGTTCTTAAATTCAGCTTCCAGGATCTTTGCTGTTCAGGACATTGAGTACAACACATGTAGGAGGGGAAAGTTCATTAAGTAACAACGTGGGTGGAGAGTAAGGACAATGCGCAACTTTTTATTTCAGGAGGAATTACAGGTGTAGATTTTTCAAAATAAAATAAATTCCTTTTGAAATATAATATATAAACTCAACTCAAAAAAGGAACCACACCTTCAGCTTCAAAATGATGCCTGCATTTTAACAGTGATGGATAAAGTGTTCACATCATCAAAACATAGAAATAGAGAAAACGAGTCCTTCAGGGCAACAAAAAGAACCTGTCAGGGTGATGTAGAGGGACTGACCTACAGACACAATATTCTAATGCAAATGTCCCTTGAACCTACACCCCCTAATGCAAAAGAGCCTTTTTCTACCTCTTCAGTAGAAGTATTTGCAGGTCTGAAACACTTCAATCTCCGCTCATACTGAACACCTCCCATCTCCTTGGTCTTGGAAGTGTTGGTTTGAGGCACATACTCAAGGCTGTGGTCATTTCCGTGCTCTCTCCTTCCTGCCCGTTCCTGATACATCCTCAAAGTATGTCTGGATGTGTCAGAGCTGTATGTAAAATCCGCTATGTACAACGTGAACAGGACGACAGAATCCCCCCCCCCCATGGAGCCCCAGCGTTGCTCATCTCAGAGACGTAGTCCATCACTCTGTGAACAGTCAGTCTATATCAGTGCTAATACTGTTCCTCTGAACAGGATGAACAGTATGATCCATCCGTACGTTCCATTCCATGCAAACACACACGGCCCCATAGAGGCTCGCTGGTCTGTGGCGGCGACGTCCTGAAGGAGCGGCTGGTTGCAGGCTGCCACCACAGTAGACCGCCTGGACCTCGGCATACAACAGATCAAGTGTCCTGTTTTCCCTTTGGAGACAATCAACAAACTGTGTGAAGCCTGGCAGCGTGGGGGGGTGAGGGCGACGTGATTAAAATCCCCCGATATATTGCAATGAATGCCTCAGTGTGTTCTCCTGAACCGGCAGACACGTGGAAACAATTATTTTTTTTTATCATAAATTAACTTCTTAAGACAAATCCCCATTTTTTCAGTCAATGATGGCTATTGGCTGTCAGATGGGAAATTTCCATTGGGTGGCACTGCTGTCCTTCAAGCCAAGGTGGTCAAAGTAGTAGTCAGTCGTCATTGACCTGCAAGCTGCTATTTGCTGACTCAATGCCTCAATTGGCTGGTGCAAGGTGTCCCAACCAACTTCTAGACTGTAGTATATGCAACTTTTGTACCAGTTGCATGTACAGTGTGTCTTAGGGTGTTATTCTGTAGGATTATTATGCTATTAATCATTTTCTTCTTCAAGATATCATAGCATTTACCAAATAATTAAAGGTCACCATCAAAATAGCTCATCATAACTTCCTCGAAGCCGAAGTGACACGAGTTGATTGCTACAACAGTCGGTGCATTTCCTGTTGTTTGAACTGTTCAGTGTTTAACCAGCTGTGGCCTGCATATCTCAGAGCTTCCTCTTCCTTTTGAAGGTCGCGTCGTCTGACCGAGAGGAGACGCCGTCATGGAAACGGCCGTCGGAAGCGGCCACAGCAACCAGTCCGCCGCGTTCACCGCGGTATTCAACTCGAGCTGCCGCTTCGACGAGGAGTTCAAGTACATCCTGCTGCCGGTGTCCTACAGCCTGGTGTTCGTGGTGGGCTCGCTGCTGAACGCCACGGCCCTGTGGATGTTCCTCAAGATGCGTCCGTGGAACCCCAGCACGGTCTACATGTTCCACCTCGCCCTGTCCGACTTCCTGTACGTCCTCTCGCTGCCCACGCTCATCTACTACTACGCCAACCGCAGCCACTGGCCCTTCGGCGTGGCCGCCTGCAAGATCGTGCGCTTCCTGTTCTACGCCAACCTCTACTGCAGCATCCTGCTGCTCACCTGCATCAGCGTGCACCGCTACCTCGGCATCTGCCACCCCATCAAGGCGCTGAACCTGGTCAAGTCCCGCCACGCCCACATGGTGTGCGGCCTGGTGTGGGCCGTGGTGAGTGCGTGCCTGGTGCCCAACCTCATCTTCGTCACCACGTCGCGGCGGGACAACGACACGCTGTGCCACGACACCACCAGCCAGGCATCCTTCGAGCAGTACGTGGACTACAGCTCCGTGGTCATGGTGCTGCTGTTTGGCGTCCCCTTCCTGGTCATCGTGGTGTGCTACTGCCTGATGGCGCGCGCCCTGTGCCGGACCGGGGCGCCGTGCGCCGGCAGGCAGGGCGCCGCCTCGCGCCGCAAGTCCATCAAGCTCATCGTGGTGGTGCTGGTGGTGTTCGCCGTGAGCTTCGTGCCCTTCCACGTCACGCGGACCCTCTACTACACGGCCCGCGTGCTGGACCTGAACTGCCAGTTCCTCAACATCGTCAACTTCACCTACAAGATCACGCGGCCGCTGGCGAGCATCAACAGCTGCATCGACCCGATCCTGTACTTCCTGGCCGGGGATCACTACCGCTCCAAGATGATGTCCGTTCTGACGCGAAGGAAACACGTGACAAGCAGCCAGGCGCCTGAACCTGAACGAATACAACCCAACAGCAACAGGAACATTGCTCTGGTGTATAAAAACACAGACTTTAAAGCCAGCGAAGAGGACGAGAGATTATAAAACACAGACTATACAAATATTACCAGTGATTTTCTCTCTTTGCACTGAGACATTTGGAAGGGATCCACTTTCCTCTAAAATCTACTGAAAGTATAAGCTTTCACTTCATGATGCAAAGACAGTGTTTTAATAGCGTTTATTTCCTCCTTTTTAACAAGGATTCCACACCCTTTTCTCAGTTCTCAGCCTCCTACCAAAAAGGGATTCTTTCACAAATAGTTATATATAACACACAATAAATAAAGTGACTGTAATCAAATATTTCTGGATGAAGAGATAGTGTGTTTAAAAGTGCAATGAAATCATACATGATTGAGTCAGAGAATTATTCTACTCTGAGGTAAAAAGGCTGATAAAAATGTTCATCTTGATATCTAACCAAAGACGACAGATGACCGGTCTGGATATTGTCTTTAATGAGGCGGCCATGATGCAATCCTTTCCTGTTGTATTACCATTGTCCTTGTGTTACCCAAAAAAAAAAAAAAAGAACGCTGTTCCGGCCAGTGCAGCTGTTTTTGTCCTTCAAGCTTCACAGCTGTCTTTTTCTAGGCTGAAGCAGAGAAACTGATCTTGGAGGGAACTTTTCAGCCTTCTCAAACCACCCAGGCCTCATTAGCGGGATATGGGATTTTCCTTTTTTTTTTTTTTTGCTTTTACCTTCGGGACTGATACGAGGAAAAAAGCCTCAGTAATGCAGGTTGAAGTCCTTGATTGTTCTGCAGGATGTGAAACAGTGTTGGAAAGTTTGACGTGCCACAAAGTTTTTTTTTTAATGTCGCTGCGTGAATCTGTACTGGAATGTATTCATGCAACACGGTCACTCATGATGTTTTACAGTATAACATGTATCATAAAAAGCTAATGTTATGGTCATAATATTTATAACTAATGCTATCGTGACTGTGTTACTGTATGTCACATATCATGAACTGACTTTGCAATTTATCTTTCCTGTAATATCTTTTTTATCTCATGTATTTAGCCAAACTAAAACCACTTTCTGTGATCTGGTTGCTGTTCATGAAGTAAGTGGAAGCCTGTGAGAGAATGTGTAAGAATACAGAAAATATGTTTGTTTTTTTTTATTAGTGGAAATCCGCCTTCAGTCGTGAAGAGTGAGGATGATGATGTGTGAAAGCCGGAGGACACGAGACACTAACAAATACAACCAAGAATTAGTGAACACATAAACACTGTAACAACGACAGACATTTCATGTTGAACACGAGGATAAGATATGAATAAGCTCCCAAACATCTGATTAACCCCTTAAATCCTGATTTTCTCACAGAGTGGTTGTTTCCATTATTGATCTGTCAAATAGTCTTTGTTTGAACATTTCATTTTTTGATCTGTAACGCCAGATAATACTGAAAATATTTGGTCACCGGTTTCCTGAAGGCCAAGATGAAACCAAATGTGTGTTTTGTCTCATCCAAAAAAAGAGTTCATTAAAAATTCATAGAGATTTAATGGGTTTAGTTTGGTTCAAAGGTCAAACGATTTCATTGGAACAATGACAAAACTGTTACTGGTGTAACCCTGAAAAAAAATTGATACCAGATAGTTTAACTCTCTTAAAATTTCTTTTTCTTATTTTATATTTGAGGCGGATTAAATATTTTCTGTTACGTCATTTTACATTGTGTGTGATGAAAATCACACAAATCGTGATTTTAGTAAAAAAAGATGACAATAACCAAACATGAATACAAAATGTACATTTTGACAGACCTGATGAAGGGTTCTTAAAACTGTATTTTAAAAAGTTTTTGACTTTCCCATCTTAACACAATTACAAATAACATGAAGTAAGTGCCACTGAACAGTTTCTGTCATCTGCATCTTCATATACGTATACCAATGATTCTTATACTTGGACAAGCATTAAATACAATGACATGTGATCAGTTTTGTAGGCTTTATTATTAAAATGAATGCACTGAGTCTACTGATGTGCAAGCATTCTAATGGTAGCAAGCACTGTCAGCTGACCAGCGCCCTCCTGTGGTCTGGTTCTGTCAGTAGCAGCAGCTCAGGTAGACCTTAACCCAGTTGCATTTCTGAGCAAGAGAAGTCAGATAACTCCATGCCTCCACGTCTCCCGACATCGAGGTCACTGGTTTATTTTCTGCCTTGAAGACGAGGGAAAAGGTGCGTCGATGTTCAGACGTGCGATGTGAGATGTGAGGATCTGTTGATTGTATCACGAGCAGATTGATGTGTGGACCATGTCTTCAGGTACAGGTTTAAAAGGTTCACGCAAGACGTGGATAAGGATTATAAACCGAGAATCTGACTTATTGTTACATTACATTGAAAAGCAAATGCATGGCATGTAAGGTACATGTATGGTTGTTCTTTCATACGCTGTGAATGAATGAGTTCACGCCGCTGACTTCCTCCTTCTGCCCTTGATGTGCTGATCTTGGAAAAAAAAAAATTTGCAGCCTTGTTCCTCTTTGAAATTCTCCTCGAGGCATGAATAGAGTATTTTTCCAATAAAAATTGAATTTAGTTTAATTACATTTTTTCCTGTTTCACGTCGCACCAAACGATTGTCTCTGTGTTGGCCTCGTGCAACAGTTCAATAAGCACATGTGTGTGATGAGTTTGTAAGAAATAAGCTGTTACACACCACTTTATTGTGGCTCGTCCAGTCACACAAATATTTATTTATTTACACAATAACGTAAACAATAATTCAATAGCAATACGTGTTATATTCTTCATAATTCCACTGAAGTGACTGCACTGCATGAAGTGGTCAGACTGATGGATGTAACAGGGAAAATATAGTAGATTACAGTAGTATAATTAACAATAATGTGTTCTTAAATACACATTTTAATTTATTACTAAATAGTTTAAATAATAATTCATTTATTGTTCCTATTTTCTGACAGAAGCTTTCCAAACTGGACTCAGAGACTGCTTTATAGGTTTAGGTCAGTGAAATCCTGATGGATTTCACTTCAGAGTAAATTCATTTTGCACCTAAAGGCCCAATCAACACATTTTCCTCATTTTCATATCGTTCCTTGTATTAATTGCTGTAGAAAGTATCTAATATTACAATTTTTCAGTATTTTTACACCAATCAATTAACAAAAAATCCCTTTCTTGTCTTCCTGTAAAACTGTTCCAGATGCTTAGTGACTCAGGCTGCGCTTGGGGACATTTAGAAAAGTTCATTGCTGTACTATTAAAAAATAAGAGCGTAGATATACTCTAATCTCTGTCTACTTTCTTGCAGTACATTCAAATGTGAGGATTTTTTATTTAACCCCCTCTTTACTTTAAAGAGTGTGTTTCATCTGGAAATGTTTCATACGCTATAACTCTTCGGTGCTTTTAGTTTCAGGCTGCAGTGTGTTGTCCACCATTAGAAATAATAAGAAATCATCGTTTATGGTGGATTGAATGTGAATTCTTATGGTGTGGAGGAAGGATATGTGGAGCTTTGCATTCTGGTGACAGTTTCAATTTTTCTGTATCAATTTATGGTGGAAATGTGGAAATTTGTGCTTTTTTTTTTATAGGAAGGCACCAGGTTATAATTAAAAAGGTTAATGTCATGTAATCCAGTCAGTGTGATCAAATATTTAGATTCACCTTATATGCATGATTTACTACATTTCTCTCTATATAAGTCCCCTGCTTTTTTCACTTCTCTTATTGAAGGTAACAAACGCACGTGTTCTAAATTCGGAAGGGGGCGTGGCCACTTCGCACGCGCACCTCTGCATAGCCCCGCCCCTCGCCTGTAAGTTTCACGTCGCCTGTAATAATCGATAAAGCTCAAACCCCATTAAGCCTGTTCTCACACTGGAGGAGACAGAATGTTCTCGAAGAAACGACGAAATTACCGAAGGTAAAGTCCCGCCGAGGCCTGGTCGTAAAGAGGAAATAAAACTACGTGGTGCTGATATGTTTCTTTTATTATTCCGGAATTAGACTCGCTGTGAATAAGCAGCACGTGATGAAAACGTGCTGTGGCATACCTCAGAAAGAAAAATCACTATTTATTTATTAGACAGAAAAGCTGAAAAATTCCCCAAATTTACATTGAGCTTTCTCCTACTCTGAAAAGACCGATTCAATCTGATTTTTTTTTTTTTTTATAACTAGATCGATAGAATTCTGGTATTTCCAACAGTGCTGTTTAATTAACCCCATTGTTTGGTTGTCTTATTTGGATCTCAAATCTCCAGCTTTCCTTAATAATAATAATAATTATTATTATTATTTTTGTAGCTTCCTTAATCGACCATCGTGCAGAACACAGCGGTGCATAAAGCACGTGATGTTCTGGGGCAGGGAGGATGTCATGTGCTCAAGGACACCGAGGCTTGCGAGAGCAATCAATGATCGCATTCACGACATTTTATATTGTCTGGCCTATAGAAATACAGAAAAACAACCTGGCTGCGGGACACATGTCAGATTGCTTTGAGAAGTCTATTCAGCTGCGTGTATTCATCAGTATTACATGTCACGGAGTAGCCTTGTATTAAAATACTTTGACAAGTTTTCCCATTAGCTCCAAGCATTCACCCTGCAAAAAAAAAAAAAAAAAAAAAAAAGAAAACTGCCTCCAGCTGATTGATTTAAAGGCTGCTGACATTCGTAGATGTGGAGTGCAAAACTGAGCTATTCTGACTTTAAAATGCTACCAAAACTAAGTTTAAAAAAAAAATTGCAAGTAATTTTAATTGATATTAATGGCCTTGAAATAACTGGATGGAGTTTTTAAAAAAAAAAAACTGTTTCTATTTGGTTTAAACAATAGATGTTTTTTATTAAAAATAAAAAAAATTCTCTTCATAAAATAAGATGTAACTGCACACAAGTGCAGCTTTTTAATTAATAAGACATATTCCTGTTAATACATCATGATGATAAAAACGTACAGTGTGTGATGGCCGTGAGCTGCAGCCACGCCTCGGCATATAGTGATGCATTTGTTGAGCCTTGAACATTTTTTTTTTTTTCTGTGTTTTTCTCTTGTTTGGCAAATTATAAGGCAGAGGCGAGGGATTTCAAGGACGCGCGGACTTCAATTTAATCGAAGAGGCTGAGAGTGGAGTCGAAGAGTGACACGCAGAGGAGAGAAGTTCATTATTCCTCTGAAAAGGAAACCAATGGCTTTCACAGTCGCCATGGTAACCGGCCTTTCTTTTGCTGTCAGACCTATGATAAGGTACTTCACAGCATTAAGCACATTATTGCAAGGTAAAAGGGAAAATATTGCTTTCCAAATGCTAATGCTACTACATATATACAAAAACTTTATTATCCACAGTGTGGAAATTTGCCTTGGATTTCACCGTAAAACCATAAAAATAAAAAAAATAAAATAAAAAATCATACACAGAACATGGGCGCATGGTAAACCGTGTCACAGAATGTAATCCATTAGCTGCCTGCAATACAGAAAATACACATTTGTGTGCGTAAAGGTCATAATACACAAGTCAAATTCAAACAGCTGTGCAAAAAAGCTGCAGCTAAACCTCTATGCAGCATCTATGCCATAATTTAAGAATCCTAATTTAATTCAGTGCATCAACAGATCAGGAAGAGAAAATCACTTATAGATATTTCTAATAATTATTATGGATAATTATCTGTAGTTTGTTATGTCTCCCTGAAGGTAAAAAAATGGTGGGCTCTTCATAAATGCTCTTTAAATAGATGATTAGATAAAAAATACTTTTCATGCAGTTTAACAGCTCAATCCATTACAGATGTGTAACATCTACTTAAAATTAAGATGTTAAGTTATCATGTAGGTAAATATCTAAAACCAGCTGTCCATTTGTCTCTAAGTCATTTATCCCATGTGTTAGATTATTAACATTTTGGATAATAATCCTTCTCTTACTGACATAAATTTCTAAGGAGCTTTTTAAGCACCAGTTCTGGACAGTTGATGCATGTTAAAAAAAAAAATACAAATTTGACATTGTTTTTTATTAGATGTATTGTATAAGTATTGGCTTTTCTATATAGTCATAAGTGTCAGACGAAGTTATTTGGATTTTTTTTTGCTGAATTTCTCATAACATAAATACTGAACACCCGCTGTTTCCCATCATTAGCATGTTGTTCTGTCGTCGAGTGACCCCGATCGCGCTCTCACACAATGCCGGGTTGGCCTTGGCGGCAGCGAGGTCAGCGGCGAGCACAAGTCCAGGCCTTGGGGGGGGGGGGGTCGGTAGCAGCCTGCTTAGTGGGTGAGAAGACTGGGGATTAATAGTGGAAAGCATGGGAGTCGGGAGGAACAGGGTGGTGTGGGGCAAATTGTTTTAACCCCTATTACAGCGACTGCATGGCGCTTCTCTTATCTAGGCCGCTGCAGCCACTCATTAATATTCCGTACATATGGCAGTGCTTTCTGTATCATTGTCTAATAATGGGAGGGATAATCGCTCATTCAATTATCAGGCAGTCAGCAAAAGACCAACCGTGCCTGTGTACCACCCCCCCCCCCTCTTTTCGGTTCACACAGTGGCACGGCCCAAAACAGAGGTGTGCCAGTGAGAAGGTGAGAGCGATAGCGGGCGGATTACAACATATTAGCTGCTTATTTTAATAAATCAGGCGCTCGCCGGGATAATGTGAAGCAAATAGGGGACGAGAAACATGCCTGAACTTTGCAGCAACAAAGCGGAAAGTGCAATTCGGCTCCAAAAGTCCCCCCCCCCCCCCCCACCAACCCTTGCACATCGGAGTCCTGTACGTGAGCTAACGTTTCAGACGGAGCGTCCCGTGCTGTTTTGTGGCCGTGACCCGTGGTCGGGTAAGGCGGCGGGCGGCTGCAGCGTGACCCCGGTGTGTGCATGGCAGAGATCTGAGGAGTGATGAAATGCAGCGTTCGTCCCTGTTGATCTGTGCTTTGTGGCCTCGGGACCCTGCTGCCGAGGAAGGAGGGGGGCACTGATAGGCCTAATAGTGACCTCTGGCTTGTTTTGACCCGAGAAAACCCTGTTGAGTCAACAGATACGAGGCGAGAAGGAGTTGGAATAAGGCTTCTGAGTTTCTTTGGGAGCTGGACCAGGAGGCTGGAAGTGCAGAACTGTCGCGAGCTGGGATGTTTTTTATTTTTTATTTTTGGAGGGGGAAAGTGTGAAAAAGATAGGAGGTGAAATGTTAACAAAATCTTATAAAAAAAAAAAAAATCTGCAGTTTGATAAATTTTCGCGTTTCTGAATGAACCCGAGGCGGCTGTTGGCTCCGGAGGGGCCTTTGTTGGAGGTCCCATTTTCTGCGGCGGAGCGGCGCGCTCACAGGGTCAGCGAAGTTACGAAAGTAATTAAAGCTCGGTGATTCACCGCCTGCTGCAGAGAAAAGAAAGCAAGCTGTCATTCTGATTTAGAAAAATAAATTACAATTTTAATAATGGGGGGTGGGGGGGGGGGTGCGGGAACGTCTAGAGAGCCTCGTGGGTTGTGGGTGGATGGAGGGGGGAGGGGGGTGGGGGGCATGTTGGATGGGAGGAGGGGGTCGAGGAGGTTGCGGGCTGCCTACTTATCAATAGTTACAATTTTTTTTTTTTTTTTTTTGAAACCGCATCGGTTGTACATTGCGAGAGCACAAGTGCCCTTAAAAAAAGAAAACCCCCGGAACATTAACATACTGATTTCATGCGCATGGCAAAGGGCCTGAGCCAATATCAGAGAGGACTCAGCAGTCCTATTGTCTGCCGGGACTCTGGTCCCCTCTGATATGAAAATTCAATTATTTTATAACTAGATCTGGCGCTGCGTTTTGACAGTCGACGGTAGCGCTGTGCCAGCTGCATCAGTGTGGGGGGACCACAGGCTCCTGATAGCGGGAGGGAGGCCTTTCAGACATTGACATGTTTTTGGGGGACAAGATTGCCTAAATGTGTTGCATTTAGGGACTGAAAGTTAATCTAATGCACCGCCATTATCTCACTCAGGTAATTCCAATACCACCCTCAATCTGTGTTTACGCTCGTGCGTGCACGCACGCGTCGCCCCCTCCCACCCCCCACCCTCCGCCCCCCCCCCACCCGCACATCCATTCATTCTTCAGCACTTTGAATCTGATTCCCAGGCTTTTCTGCAGCCAAACAGGTAATGTATTTATTTATTTTTCCGGCAGGTAGCTGGAAACCATATGAAATAGAAGTTGCTTTCTAAGAGGCATCAGCAGTTTCTAGGTAGTGGGTTAATTCTGTAGAAAGACACACGGGGAAGCCAATAAGTGTCAAGAATGCTTCTTCCTTTTTTTATTTTTTTTATTTATGAACTGTTTTCCATGTACTTTTTTGCATTGCTTGGTGCAAATAGTATATACAAAGAGTAGCTCTGCACTGCTATACATGCTTCTCACATTAAAAAAAAAAAAACATTTGTCCAGAAAAAGCGCAGCACAGGCTGTTTTGCTGTCACATATTTATAAGTGCAGAATTTCCTCTGTGTTAATTAATGGTTTTACACCAAAAAAAAAAAAAAAACTTTCGAGGTGGTATCCAGTCGGGGCACAATCAGCTGACCTATTTTTTCCCCCCCCTGAGTTTATAGGACGAATCCTTTCATTACCTCCGCGGTCCATTGTGAGTGTTCTGAGGGGGGTCTGCTAAGATTAGGGAACAGGAAGCGGCCCCCCCGGCCCAGCCCGGCCCTCTCACTCAGACCCCACCGTGTGTTGTGCTTGTTAACCCAGCCTGGGAGAAGACGTACCTGCCTCCCCTCATTAGGCCGCGCTGGAGTACGCGCTCAGCCCGCGGAAGAATGGAACATTAATTAGTATTCTCCGCAGGGGGAGCCGCCATTAGCACTTAATTAGCTGTGAGAGCACCATTCAGCCGGCCCCGGCCAATAACGTCCAGCACAATATGTTCTGTGTCTTTTTTTTCCCCGTGTGTCGTGGCGAGAAACGCTGATGAAAGACCTTGTTGTTCGTGCGTGTGTTGCTGAGCCGCTTCCACATTAAGCGCGTTTCTTTCCTTATCACTCCCCCACCCCCCCCTGCTTTATACCGTCTGATTTCTGCAGGATATTTCATTTTTTGAGGCCCGGGCCGGGTGTTTTACCCCGGTCAGCGGCGCGCTGCCCTCACCTTCAGGAGATTTAACTCGCTGTGCTGTTGTTGACCCCCGCCAGGCCCGTGTGCTCCCACCCAAAGTGGGTGATCAGGGGATGGAGGTCAACGTTTCCCACTGGACTCGGGTTCCTTTTGATCCGCTGAGTAGGCATTCTTCTCTCTGTTCTCTGTGTTCCGTGTCCAGCACCGTCGCTGCCAAGGAGGACAAGGGAGGCTGTTGACCCGCCTCGGTCCGCTCCTCTTCCACCCCCCTGCCCCCCCCCTCCCCACACACACACCTCCAGCTTCGGCGGCTCAGGCGGATGGTGGCCGTGGTACCTTTCACTTCCCGAAATCTGAGAGCTGTCATTTGCCAATTTGGGGCTGAATGGGTCGGACGGCGGATTGAATGTCGTTTTCCCACCAGGCTACGCCATCCAGACCAGCAGGGGAGGGGGGGGGGGCACGGGGAGTGGGAGGGGGGTAAAACTAGAGTAAAATTAGAGCTTTGATGGCAGCTAATAGTGTGTGATGGGTGGCACTGATGTGGATTTCCAGTAAGGACGCCACAGGTTCCCTGCCCCCCCCCCCTCTCTGTCCTGCAGCCGAAGCGCTGACACACCTATAAGATTATGCGAGCCCGGCCTTCTTTCTCAGAGCTGTAATTCCTCCCTGATCAATGTAATTATACTTCTCCAACTTCAAGCCTGCCCCTGTCAGACTGCTCCGGTTTCTCTCTCTCTTTCTCTCTCTCACACACACACACACACACACACACACACACACACACACGCGTACATGCATACCATTTAACAGATCAGCCTTTGAGCGAGGGAACTGCAAAACAAGACTCTCACGATTTCCTCTCATATTTCAGGGCAGGGTGGGGGGGAGGATGAGAACCAAATGTTTTATTACAGAGCTCTTCCACTTTACATCATGACGAAGCTGTTGCAGGTTTTATTGCAGAAACGATTCCTCAGTTAAAGCCATCACTTTGGGCCCCTGAAGACTCTGAATCCTCTTTAACAAATCCTAAGACTTAACATTGTTTTTTCAGACAGTGCTAATAATTATGATTTAGAACTGGTGACATGTTTCAGAAGGCTGCTACAGAAAATGTGATTTAGTGCTGCTAATAAATATGGTTGCATAAAAAATTTGTTACCATAGGATAAAATAATATAAAGTTATTACTCTCAAAGGGAGAATACACTTTAATATCTACCTGTTAAACCTGTTCATGCAAAAAACAAACAGTTTATGGTGTAAAGGTGACACGCCATGGGCTCAGTGCTAATAAAACACAGCCTGCCTGAGTATTACTGCTGTTGCCTTTATGACGACAGTGTACATCCAGCTTAATAACATGTGATGCCTTTTTAACGTGGGAGTGCATGAAATTGGCACCATAACAACAGATCTCAATCCACTTTGTGATCTGGTGGAACGTAGATGTGCAGCAACATGTCGATATTGGACCAAAATCAATTCAAAGCAATTCTTCAAATGGGCCCATATAACATATAAAACATGTTGTATTTGCTTGTTAGTGAAAAATCTGTGCTTTTTTTGTCAAACATGCATACATGCATCCTTAATGTTTTAACATAATGTAGTGGTAATTTCATCTGGTTTCCCCAAATGGGCAAATTTCAGTAGAGAATTAATCAGCAAAAATTATAATAATTCAAATCTTTCTTGTGTTTATAAACTAAAATACTGTGTTTTAACTGCTCAGGCTTAGGGAAAACAAGGCATTGACCTCTGGGAAGAAGGAATGGATGTTTATTAATGTGTTGGATCAGTTTCAACCTGAGTTTTACCCAACGAATGAGCAGCTCAGTGCTGAGGAGATTTTAATGGATGATCAGGCATTTTCTATAATATATATTATAATATATTCACAACTCAAGTTTAATACTTTATTTCACCCCACTGTCCCTACATTATTTTGTTACCTATCTTAAGAGAAGAGCTATATGTCATTATCGCTGTTCTTCCTCATAAGGATAATGTTGCTGAGTTTAGTTACTTTACAGTATTGTGATGGTGTTAAATACGTGGATGAGAAGGCGGCTTCCTTCAGGGGGGGTTTTGTAAATCCACCATTAATCACGCGGGCTCCGAGCCTCGCCTCTTACTTTTTTCCTCCCACCTCGAAAACACCGCGATGCACGAAACACAACACTGGGACCTGCCTCGGGGGCCGCGCACACACACACACACACACACACACACACACACACACACACACGAGATGTTGATAGCTCGCGAGGCACGAGCGGCCCTGTGATGCTCTGACATATGGATGGTTAAAGGCTTCTTAAATATCCATATCAATCTGCGCGGCTGTCAGCTCGACAATGACAGAAACAGAACACCATTACAGCGCCGGCCCGTATCGTCCTCATCTGTGCAACATTAGAGAAATGGATGTCTGTCCACGAGACATTCCTCTGGACGTCGGCCAAGCCGCAGCATGTTGAATAAATGATAGTTTTGACTTTTTTGTTTTATTTGATTTTAATGCCGAGACACTTGTGCTTGTGGAGGTTTGAGTTTTTTTTTTTTTTTTGAGGCCCCGGCACGGCGTCCTTGTTTGGTTCAAAAGTCAGAAAGATAATACCCTGTTTTAAATGGGTCTGATTCCATTGTTCTGATTTTTTTTTTTTTTTTTTTTACTGGTGTTGCATATCTGCTTGAAACCAAGCGAGGTGATTGTCCTCTTCCTGCTGCACAGAAATCATTGTACTCTGCTCTCCCGGGATGGGAGATGTTTTGTTTTTTGAGCTCTTTCACACCAGCTCTCCTCTCCTTTTTTTTTTTTTTTAACACAATTGTGCTCTCTCCTCTCAACCAGCATGGCAACCCCTTTCAAACGGGGGGGAGCTCCAGGTCAGTTTCCCTTGCCAAGTTTTGCAGCCTGCCATGTTGTCTATTCTGCTCAGCTATTTAAAAAATGTTGAATATCAACAATGGCTTTCACTGGTGCATTGTCAACTTTTGTATGAAGCAATCTTGGCTGAATGAGATGGGTCCCAGAGCAGGGAGAGCCGGGCTGCAGTGTGCAATGCCACGCCGCCGCCGGCTTGCCCGGCTGCCTCGCTCTTTTCTGCGTCCCTCCGACCGAGCCGCCGTGTTTCCCGGCCGAGGCCCCCGAGGCTGCGGACGTCGGCCGCCGTCCTCCTCGTCGCGGGCCTGCTGACAGCCAGCTGTTGAAGGTGTGTCGCTGGGGAGCAGCAGCTGCAGCCTCGCGACCAGTCACAGCTCGGTGAGTGTCCCTCGATTTTTGTGGCCAGAGTGGGAGGAGGATGGTAAAGACAGGGAAGAAGAGGGAGGGGGCGTTCAGGGAGCTCTGTGCGTGGCGTGTTTGTGTTTTTTTTGTGCATCTGTATATTGATTATATCCTGTTGCAAACATACTGACACATGGATTTGGATCATCGGGCTGCATTTACTCTTATTCGCCAAACACCGTGCAGTCCACAGCCGTCTCCTGACACTTTAAACGGCGTCAGGTGCTTTGTCTGATCCACGCACTCTGGATGCATCGGCAGGCTGTTTACGCGCGTTAATGCAGGTTGATGAGAGAGATGAAAGCGGGAAGCAGAGCTCGCCTCCTGATGATGATAATAGTGGCCGGGGGCTCTTTGTGCCGCTGTCAGCCGGGAGAGGAGCGAAGGCTGGAAAAACCGCTTCCAGTCTTGTACTTTTCATTGACATATCAGTCTGTGGGGCAACGAGCCGTCGCCTCTGCACACTCCTGCTCTGTATTCGTGTGTGTGTGTTTGTGGCACACAGAGGTAGTTCTTCATTAGTTGCATTTAGTAAAAGAAAACAAATATTGCTCAGTCGAGGTTGCAGATGCTCAGGATGCATGTTGAGGATTTCGTGACCTTGTGGGCTTTCACGCTTTTTTTTTCTTTTCTCCAAAATCTGCTTTTGCACACTTGAGCGTTGCACTCGTGGGGAAAGGGAGGGGGGAACAGGAGAGGTGACGTTCAACTGTCAGCGTATGGGAGGTAACAAATTCATTAGAAAATAACCTCTAACGTCTTAATTTGGACAAGTTTGTGCCACTCAGATCATTTTTTACATACTAGAGAGATGGAAAGGAAAATAAAGTGTTCCAACCATCCCTGAGACTCTGTATGTTGGCGCTGACCGGGCCAGAGGCGGCCGTGTCCTCTGTGTCACCTCTCTGAGCCCAACCCAGGGCAAGGTGACTAACTCATGGCGGGCCGGCCCATCCATTATCTTGTCAACACAGCCAGTTTCCCGCCTTAGTTTGCTCTTCTCCCAGAAGACGTAGCGTAATGAAATACGCAATAATCGCCACGCTCATCTCGTCATGCTCAAGGTAATTAATATATTTAGAGGGCGATGGCTAACTCTTAATTAAATTATGCCTCTTTTAATGAGACCTGGGCAGGGACTGAATTTATGACCACTATCTGCTTTATCGAGTGCCTGGCACGCAACGGAGATTTGTCATTTTCTCCCAAATCACAACTAGATTACACATAATGGTGCTCATGATTTATATATCAATCCCTGCTTGTTTGTTTCTTTATTTAAGAGTTAATAAATTACCTCTTATAATTACCTAACCTACTTTTTTGGCTTCTTAAAAGCCCCATTTTCTGCAATTAATGCCCAGCGCTGTATCGCTGTTACATATTCATTTTGGAGGAGAATACAGATAACAACTCGACGGCATTAATCATATTACAAAATTGGGTGTATTTAATTAATTAAAGTTACACTGCAAATGAATTGTGCATTTTCCACAATATTATCTTAAACTAATGAAGGCTTGACAAAGAGACAGTTTCATTTTTTTTTTTTTTTTAAAGGAGGCTAGATTAGTGGGATCTTAATTATGGCTAAAACAAAAGGAGCTCGGGGCAAAGCAAGAAAACCACGATTCAGCACTTTCTTGCAAACAAGGGGGGGGGGGGGCGAGGAAAAAAAAAAAAAAACGTAGAAAGTTTCCATTGTTATTTTTGAAAAACTGAACATGGCAATGATTCAAAAGATACATGGGAAATAATGAGCACTGTAATTAGCCCAGTCAGGCAATAACAGCATTTAAAACGAGAGGTGCTTGATAATGCCATTCACAGGCAGCAGGCAGCGGCTGACAGGACGCGTCGCAACTTCACTGCTGCCGCCGGCGAAAGCAGCCGTTCAAACCGCGTTTCTCGCTTTGTCGCGCGTGCATAAAGCGTTTTTTTTTGGGGGGGGGGGGGTTCCTTCAGATTACATCTCCCACCCTCCAACCCTGGAGAAGTCGAGGCGGGACTGTTGCACCTCCACCGGCCTCTGCTCGGAAGCAGCAGGCATAACTCACTGGAATTTTCTGCCTAATTGAACGTGAATGGAAATTAGCCCCAGATCTTATAAGTCACAGTAATTTAATATTTTATTTTTTCATTTAACGCGTCATATACCAAATGCTTTATCACGAGTGTCCCCCCCCCTCTCTAATCTGCTACATACACGTAAAGAGTCTTTGTCTAAGGAATGGCTTCGAGGAGCTAATAATCACTGTATATTCATTTTAATGAGGCTTCCACCGATGTCCTCGCCTGTGATATAATTCCATTAGCTGTTAGCTTCATTAGCCAATAACAGCAAAAATGCTGGTGTCAATTATGGGAACTCTAAGGGTCAGTGAGTATATGATTTTTTAACTGCACACTGCTGCACAGGATTATATTAAGTGGTCTTGTAATGATCATTAACCCTGATTGTGTGTGTGTGTGTGTGTGTGTGTGTGTGTGTGTGTATGCACATACTTGTGTTTGGGGGGGGGGGGGGGGGGGGGAAAGAAAAGGTGCATCCCTAAATGATAAGCGGCTACGAGCGATGGAGTGAAGAAGCGTTGCCTCCGGCTAAGTGAGACGGAGCAGAGCGCTGGGTGGTCACGCCTTGTCTGCTCGTGACAGTGGCGGGTTAAAGAGATTACACCGGGTGTGTGTCGGCAGCCTTGGCCTCGCTCACACAGGAGCATAATGAGGAAGGACATGCTTGGCCTGCCGGGGAGAAAAAGAGGCTAAAGTTTGAAGCATCGCCCCCCCTCCCCCCTCCCTCCTTCACCCGACAGCCACAGGAGGAAAACATCTTTTTTTTTTTCTGTATGTTGTTTTACAAGGAGAAGGTCAATACGTACTGATGGTTACATTCCACAGAGCTGAACACGGTGGCTGTGGACGTATCACGTTGGGGTCTAGATCCACCCCCCCTAACACACACACACACACACACACACTCCCACCACAATGAAAACACAAATTACCGTGCTGCAGAGTGGAGGTAAGAATGCAGCGTTCTCCATTAGCCCCTGAGCCCTTCTCATAGACCTGCAACACTCCACTGAAGCTCTCCAAAAAAAAAAAACATGCATCTGTCCTCTGAGTGTGTATTTTTTTTTTGGCTCCTTTTTTTAAGGTTTGAGTGACAGCCCCCAACTTTTTCTCTGCCTCAGACGGGCCCCCAGCGGTGAGGGATGATCCCCGGGGAGGGGGGGGGGGTTCACATCCTGACCTGTGGTGAGTCCTTACGGATCCGTGCACCTCTGCTCCTCATCCACCAGGTCTGCAGGCTGTTTACCCCCAAAACACACAAATATGAAAATAAGCGAGCAAACATGCTCTATATGAATGAACAGTCAAGTACAGATGACGACAGAGGAACCAAAACTACCTTTAGCAAATTTGCTTTTTTTTTTTGGCAATTTCACTTTTGCAAAGTTCTCTATTGGTTAATTTGAATGAAATAATATTGCTAATTTTTCTACATTTGCAATGCACTTTTCAGAGGAAAACATTTCATTTCTTTTTTACAGCATTAGAATGAAGAAGAAATATTCTTACTTATGCATTTAAGAAAACCAAAAAAATACTTTTATACTTTTTATATAATTTTTTTAAAGAAGCCAGAATTATACACACTATTTAAGCAGTTTATTTCTAATAGTGAGATGTTAGATTCATGTTGTATTTGATATAATAACTCATACAAATATACTGTTTAATTTTTTTAAAGCAGGTACTAATAATAAAATGCATTTCTGTATATCGGTATTGCAAATATATAAAGAATTGCAATTATTGAATCAATTGAATTATGGGGGAAATTAAAAAAAAAGTCAAAGAGGTCATATGAAGCATGCAAAAAATGAATTTAAAAAAAAGCTGTTTCCACAACCATGACTCTGACATAAAGTTTGAACCTTTTTTTCTGTGCAGTAGTTTTGTCAACGACAACTCCTGTGGGTCAAATAAGTCAAATTAACACCAGGGACACTATGGTCCTGCATTGTGCAATAAAGAGGTGATAATAGCAGCACTTTTATTCCTTTAAATGACCCGTGAATATTATTTTACTTGTGTTGAACTGGGAGGACGCAACTATTCACGCCGGCACAATGGGAACAGCAGACCGTGCGTAAACTGCGTCTTCATTTGCATTCCTCGTCCAAAAATCATGCAAATCTTAATGAGACAGTCTCCATTGGCGCCGTAATTGAAAACCCATTCTCTCTTAATTACTTTTCTCAAAGGCCTTGTCCGCAGTCACTGAGCTGAGACAAAAAAAAAAAAAGTTATTGATTCCGGAGGTCGCGGGGTTTAGAACGGACGCGTTAAAATACGCGTTATTGTGCTGCGTTTTTATATATATATATAAAATATGTATAACACGGAAGCGTGTATTTGTTGAGGAATTGAGAAGGAAAAGGTGCAGAAGGAGCAAACAGAGGCCTCCGCAACACTCGAGAGCTGGAAACGATCGTAAATGGTTTATTTGTCCCGTTATATTAAACTTTACTGCGTTTTGACGTTTTTATTGGCACCGAGCGGAGGACGACGGGAGGATGCGGACACGCAGGGGACTGATTTGTTTTTCAAAAGGTGGGATTAATGTCCCTTTGTGTCCTTTTGTGTCAATTAGTCCAACTGAATAGATTTTAATTCCCATTTAAGCTCTTGGCAAATATAAACTGACATCGTTTTCCCTTTTGTTTAGGCCACAACTCTTCAAAAAAAAAAAAGAAAAAAAGAAGGGGGGGATCAAATAACACGATTGTTGACATAATTGACTAATTTAAACAACACATAATCTGATAAATATTTGCTGCAACGAAAAAAAAAGGATAAATTGCTTTTTGAATGGTTCCCTGAGTCTGTTTCATTGACGGAGCGCAGCGACGCGCACATGCGCAAAACCTTCCCCTTCTCCTTCTTCTTCTGTTCCTTTTCTTTTTTTTAAGGCGACGTTAAATTATGTACTGATTGTGTGCAGGTTATATCCTCCCACCAGGACATGCACATATTTCCCAACATCCAACAGTGGGCTGCAGCAGCCCTGAGAGCCCTCTGCGCTGTCAGGCTGTGCTGGTGGTCCCCAGCCTTAATTAGCAAATTAGCTGCACAGAGGCCTCATTACCGAACCCCGGGTCACTCCTGGTGCGCTCTCCCTCTCTTTCCCCCTCTCTCTGTCTCTCTTTCTCTGCTACCGGTCAATTTCCATAAGCAGATTACAAGCGGATCAGTATTGAGATCTGCCCAGATAAACAAATAACCGATCCCTGAGAATTAGAATCGCGCTAATTGGACGTTAGTTTTATTGCGCCGCGCCACCGAACGCGGAAAAATTAAAAAAAAAAAACACGAAGTGACGTCTCTTTTTCACCTGATTTACCACAACTATCTGTGTGAGGGACTAAATAAGTCTCTATAAGCGTTCAAGATAAGACCCTTTTTTTCTGTAAGCCATTTGTACCTTTTTTTATAGGCGATATAGTCTAATTCTAGTCATTAAAACGATTTACTAATTTTTACAGTCTATTATATAACATATATAATTGAAAACCACTTTGTTTATTTTATCTTTAAAACAGAAACTTAGGATCAGCATCTGGCATCACTCTTAGAATTTGCAACTATGCAATGACACATTCGCTTATATTATTACTATCAGTGTGTGTGTGTGTGTGTGTATGTATATATATATATATAAATGCTGAAATAACTAGTTGCAGGCTGCACCACATAATGCTCAGGTCGTTGAGGCCCCCGCATGTTAAGGCGGGACGCTGCGGGGGGTGAAACGCTCTGAAATGCGCATACAGCACAAAGCCGCCGCGGCTCATCCAAATGCTCCAGGTGCTAATGGCCGCTTTCGATGGGCGATTCGCGCGTGATCATTAGCAGGTGTGAGGCTCGTCCCGGCGGCCGATGGGTTTCAGCCGCGGCGGCGGCGGCGGCGGCTCGGTGGTCAGGGGCCGCACGCACGCAGGTAGCGTTTTATTAAGCGTTAACGCCGCAGAAAGGAGAGTTAGAGGGAGAAACGCCAGCTGTTTGTTTCCAGCTGGAGCGGCAGTGCAGACGGTGTTTTTCAGGCGTTTTACGCGCAGGTCGCTGCTTTCCTCTGAGCAACTTTGGCTGCGGACGCGGAGCTGGCCCTGCGCCTCCACAAGAGGTCGTTGATGTATTACAAGTTTGGCGTTCGGGTGCCTCAACGCTGCTAAAAAAAAAAAAGGTTCATCCCTGAAAATGTGGCATTAAAGCATATTTATCTCATTTACCCGCATTAAAAAACAAACAAAACAATTGAGGCCACTTTCTGACACGATGGAATCAGATAATTTGCATTTGACGCAGACTAGTTAAAAATAATTACCTATATTATCCTATTTTAGCACATTTACTAAAACTAATGTGTTCTACATAAGCATAAGGTTGACAATCCCAGATGCTTTAGTCAGAGGTCGTTCCAGCTTTTTGTTGGTTTCTTGCTCGAAGAAGGAGAAAACACAGTAAAAACTTAATCACGTGATTTAAAATAAAATAAGTATCTGCACTGAAATATAAATCATTTAAAATACTAAAGGTTATTAGATATTGGCACGTGTTTTTTAAAATTAAAGTCGTGATTTCTCCATTCATGGCACTTATATATATATTTGTATTTAGCATCGGTGTTTTCGCTGTTCATATGAATGGTTGTATTAAAACAAACAATATGTCACTGATTTTCATGTTTGTTTCGGTTCTATTAGAACTGAGCCACTTAGAAATGAACTTTTGTAAAAAAAAAAACACCTTTCACATTTAATTGAATCTACTTTATTCATCCTGAATCACGTCGCGGATCCTTGTTTCTCTCACGTTTTTCGCTCCTGTCGCAGAAACTTGCCGCTTGTTTTAAATAAAATAAAACAAATTAAAAAAAAAAAAAAAAACTTTTACTTCTCCTTCCTCCTCGAACCAAAACACAGCGCAGCGCGCGCTCATTGGTCCGGCCCGCGGACCCGCGCGCTGATTGGTCGGCCCGCGGCTCTTTGTATTGCTGTCAATCTACATCACATGGTTCCGGCCACTATTAACAGATGAGCTTGGCGAACAAGTTTCCAGACTTGTGTTCCAGAGCGGAGGGGACGGAGCAGCTGTGAGCGGAAAGAACAGCAGCACCTGCACACACTCGCCTCTTCTGGCCACAACTTTTTTTTTTTCCTCCTCTCTCACTCTCTCCATCTTCTTATGAGATTGATCAGTACTTCTACCTCTTTGACTTTTGGCGGAACTTTTTTTTTTCATATGCTGTGAGTGAACACTTTGCGGGGAAAAAGAAAAAAGAAAACCAAAAGTCGCCCGAATGTATAACATGATGGAAACCGAGCTGAAGACGCCGCTGCCGCAGTCCAACACGGGCTCGGCGCAGGGCGCGAAGAACAACAGCGTCAGCGACCAGGAGCGCGTGAAGCGGCCCATGAACGCCTTCATGGTCTGGTCCCGGGGCCAGCGGAGGAAGATGGCGCAAGAGAACCCCAAGATGCACAACTCTGAGATCAGCAAGCGGCTCGGCGCCGACTGGAAACTTCTGACCGACGCCGAGAAGAGACCGTTCATCGACGAGGCCAAGCGGCTGCGCGCCATGCACATGAAGGAGCACCCGGATTATAAATACCGTCCCCGCAGGAAGACCAAGACCTTGCTCAAGAAAGACAAGTACTCTTTGCCCGGGGGGCTGCTGGCGCCGGGCGCCAACGCCGTCAACAACTCGGTGTCGGTGGGGCAGCGCATGGACGGTTACGCGCACATGAACGGCTGGACGAACAGCGCGTACTCCCTGATGCAGGACCAGCTGGCCTACCCGCAGCACCACAGCATGAACAGCCCCCAGATCCAGCAGATGCACCGGTACGAGATGGCGGGGCTGCAGTACCCCATGATGTCCTCGGCGCAGACCTACATGAACGCGGCCTCCACGTACAGCATGTCCCCGGCGTACACGCAGCAGACCAGCAGCGCCATGGGCCTCAGCTCCATGGCGTCCGTGTGCAAGACGGAGCCCAGCTCGCCGCCGCCGGCCATCACGTCCCACTCTCAGCGGGCGTGTTTGGGGGACCTGAGGGATATGATAAGCATGTACCTGCCGCCCGGCGGCGACAGCGCGGAACACGCGTCGCTGCAGAGCAGCCGGTTACACAGCGTGCACCACTATCAGAGCGCAGGGACTGGCGTGAACGGCACGCTACCTCTCACCCACATCTGAGCGCAGAGAAACGCAAGAGAAATAATGCATAAAGACTCTAAACTTTAAGAAAGAGGAAAAAAAAAAGTACTTGGATACTTGAACTTTTTTTTGGGGGGGGGGTTGCTAAAGACGTTCATCAGTTTTGTTCGGGGGAAAAAATGATCTCGATGTGTTTTGACTTGTCCATTTAAAAAGAAAAAGAAAAAATGAAACAAAAAAAATAATGAAACAAAAAAAAAACATTTTTTTAAATGGGTCGAAACTGAGCGTCGAGTCCATCAGAGTAAATCGCATTGCAAAAAAAAAAAAAAAGAGGCTTTTTATCACAAGTATAAAGCAATCAACTTCTGTAGAAGAATCGGACTTCTATATTTTAATGATGCCATATTTTCTCTCTATGAAAAGGCATGTGGCCTCGTCAGGAGGCTGGTGTGTTTCAGAAAAGCTGGATGGAAAGTTGCTTCATAAATGTTTACACTTAATTTGTAGAATGTCAGTTGTCTCGACTGTGTCCAAATTTGTAGTCTTCTTTTCTCTCTTTTTATTTCTCTCCCCCTCATGACCTAGATTAAATATGTTAAGACTGTGCGGGTCGCAAACGCAGGTTTTATTTATAGTGTTTTTTTTTTTAGCTTGTGAACCCGATGTTTTTTTTTTGTCACGTGAAATTGTTCGAAATTTGTTTTGTAATATGTTCTGTTCTGTGATGGTTTTTTTGACAAGTGTCATGTTTACTCATTATTCTGAACGAAAAGGTTTTATTTAAACTGACGTTTCTACATATTTTAAGACCATCCTCTATTCTTAAATGCTGAATAAATTTGTACGAAACATGATTTGTGACTCTGTGTTTTGTGTTAAATTGTTTTTTTTTTTGTTTTTTTTAGAATTAGACTTTACATTTGTAAAGTTAGAAGAAAATGTTATTGGTGACTTTTAAAAAGCTGCAACTCACTGAAAGAAAATCTAATATTAACTCAATTAATTCAAAACAGGCAAAATGTGATCTGTCTTGACAGATATTAATAGTGATTATATTATATTTGCATTCCTTCAAAAATATTTAGATCAAATTAAAAATATAAAAATTAGATGTCTCTATTTTTATGCTATAAAAACACACTTTAACAGCTGTTTTTTAATTGATATTGTATAATCCTTTTTTAATAGCTGCTGATTTACTCACTTTCCTTTTTTGAGGAATAATTTCCCCCTTAAATTAAGCTGTACTCACTATATGTGTGTTTATTACATTTCATCACAAGAATTCAGTTTAGTTATTTCCACTTATAAATAACTATAAGAAACCATCCATTTAAAAAAATGTAGCTTCCACAATATTCAGACTTTTATTATATATATTCAGCAAATACAATAAATATACTTCTTATAAAACACACATGGAGTGTTATTTGAAATTTACTCATAAAAAAAAGTTTTGTAAATGTAATGCCGCTTCTACGCTTCTTCACAGTTGCTGCACATAAATTATGTAATTTATTGTAATGGCTCATCAGGTATCTCATTCATTAATAATGACGTTAAGACGATTTCAGATTTTTCGCCACGTCTGTGTTGTAGTTTCTGATGTTTGTCCTGCTCATTTTCTCCTTCTCCACGTTTTTAAAATGCTCAGGTGGCCGAGCTGGTCCGGTTAATTTTGTTATTGCAGACCGAATCGGCAGAGTCGGATCTGGTGTTTCAGTCCATCTGAACCGGTCCTCAAGGCGGTTCAGATGGACTGGGGGGGGGGCACAGCGGCCTGCTGCTGCTGCTGCTGCTGCTGCTGCTGCTGCTGCCACCGTGGCCACCATGAGGGCCGGTCCCGCCGGCCTTCCCACACTCCCTGAAGGACCTGATCCACGGCTCAGCACCGCGGCCTGGATTAAGCCCCACACACCTTTGTGGAGGGTGGGGGGTGTAGGGGTGGGGAGGGGGGGATTATCCGGACCTCCCTGCATTCACTGACAGGGTCTTAAGTCAGTCCAGCGTGCCAGCAGCCACCCGTCACCTAATCACACTCCCCAACTCATTTCTTTGTAATTAAGCAGCTTTTCTCCTCCTGCGCTGTGCTGTCAGGGCGTCCAACTTTCTGCTTTTAAAGAAACCCCAAAACACTAGATTTACGTACATGGGATTTCTGTTTGGAGAGGTTCCCTACGTGAAGACCCCCGCCCCCCCCCCTCACCCCCCCCTGATGTGATTGCTGAGGCCGGCGCAGACGTTTCTTGCTGATTAATGATTTAGGGGTGCAAAATCTGTGCTTGGAGAAAGGTGTGTGGCTGGACGCTGAGTAGCTATTGATTTTGTTTGAATGTTCTGGCAGTGAGGCCATCAGAGCCGCCCCCCCCCCCCCATCACCCCCCCTCGCTCTCCCCCTGCTGAGCGCCCAGAGGGCCTCTCTCTCTCTCTCTCCCTCTCTCCCTCTCTCCCTCTCTCTTGTCATGTGGAGCTCTGTGCCCACTCAGCAAGTGCAGGCATATCCCACTTCCATCTGCCTATGACCTCACAGCCCCTGTTTGTTTAACCCCCTCTCCAAAAACTAACCTAATTATAGCCCTGTAGAACATGGATTCAGCAGATTCCCAGTGGATTCTGCCTCAGTGTCTGTGTGCTGCACCTATGTTAACGTTAGCGGCTCCACCAGCCTCTCCATGTGTGTGTGTGTGTGTGTGTGTGTGTGTGTGTGTGTGTGCCACAGGCCACGATTCAGTCGAGCCTGTTTTTTCCACATGCGTGTGTCCTCCTCGCATTATGTCAGAACATGCCCCGCCGTTTGCATGTAGGAGTTCAGTATTTGTGAAAGGTGGTTAACAGCGTGTTTTGGGAGTCACTTTTGACGTCAGTGCGACGAGTGGAAAACCCATCACGAAAAAGAAAAAAAAAAAAAAAATCTGACAGGCGAGGTTGACGTTGGTGACATCACGTCGGCCGGCCTGACCGGCTGGGCGACTCGCGAGAGGGGACACACCTTACTGAACACACACAC
Source organism: Eupleurogrammus muticus (assembly GCA_036785175.1). Classification (NCBI taxonomy): domain Eukaryota; kingdom Metazoa; phylum Chordata; class Actinopteri; order Scombriformes; family Trichiuridae; genus Eupleurogrammus; species Eupleurogrammus muticus. Next base: position 26,203,391 of record JAYKQN010000004.1, on the reverse strand, counting down.
ACACACACACACCTGCCGTCATGCAATCTCAAACTCAAATCTGGAAACTCCTCTGATGGGCAGATCCAAAAAAAAAAAAAATCACCCGACGACATAGTTTGAGGGTGAGTGGATGGATGCGGGTCTGGGGCTGCACCTACGACGCTGCTGGGGGCCGTTGTGATCCGCCGTGGCCTGGGGGGGGGCCTGAGCCCGGAGGGGCCTGGAGAGGCCTGTCCAGCATCGGCAGGCCTGTCCAGAGCTTGTGTGAGGTACTGAGATTGACAGCAGAGCTGTGTGTGTGTGTGTGTGTGTGTGCGTGTAGAGGTGCGGGGGTTGGGGGCGGGGGGTTAATCTCCCTGAACTGGGGCAGATGTTGTTAACGAGCTCCTCTCAGGTCGACTCCCTGCGTGGGAAAATGGCATCAAATCCTCCTGGGGTCAGGGCTTCTGGGCTGACCCACTGAGAGCCATCCCTCTCCACCTCACTGTCCTCCCGATCCCTCTCCACTCACCCCACGGCTCTCAGGGAAAACACTAGAACATCACATTTGACCATTTTCATACCACTTCCCTCTCTCTCTCTTTTTTTTTTGAAGTGCATCCTCCAATCTCCAGCTCCTTGTCCGGACGCATGTGAGCACCGGCAGACTTGTCGGGCGATGCAAATGTCTCATTAATGATAGCTGTGGTCGGGTTGCCATGCCTTACACAACCGCAAGGAATGCTGAGTGGGAAATGCTTCAAAGACAAGCATCCCGCCACTCAAGTAAGTGCATCCGCCCAGCAGCAAGTAGCTGGAGTTTATGTCGGTGGAACGTAAATTGGTTGAATCGAGGCTTTATAGACTCTCTGGCGCCCAGGCTTTAGGGTAGGTAACGTCAAGAAATTGAAGGTGAAAATTATGTTTGAACTACAAAAAAAAGAAAAATGACGTTTTAATATTACGTGAATGATTTTAGTCAAATTTTCAGTCTTTGATCTGATAAGAGACGTTGAAAGATAAGTCAGAAACACCTGACACCCGGATGCAAGTTGAACCTTTTCCGTTCAAGAAATGAATCTTAATCTATCTCAACGAGTTCTTGTTTTTAACAGAAAGTCCCTGAATTCAAGCCAATCATGTTTTTTCAATGATAAAATAGACGCAGGAAGTTGCAAAGTTGTACCAGCAACAGAAAAGATGAGAACCGGACATTTTACCAACTTATCCACAGCATTAAAAGGCATTGTGTAGCCATAGAAACCTGAAACCTTTTTTATAATAACTAACAAACTAAAGGTCGTGTGCATTCACTGAACAAAGTTTCATAAATAAAATGCACTATAATGTAATCAAAATGTATTTTTACTGATGCAATTATTTTTTAAAGTATTGCATTCTGCACAAAAAAAAAAATTCTGGAGGTGCACTTGTTCACTCGTGTTGTTTGGACATTGTAGGATTATGCATGAAAAGCATTGCAGGAACCGTTTCATGAGAATATGTTGAGTAAACCGACAGTCCTTCCTGTAGGCTTTTATTCTGAAAGAATAGGGATGTTATTGGACTTATAGAATATGCAGCATTCTGTGTATTCGACCCGAGCCTTGCGTGGAACAGGCATGTGTCTGTAACCTGTCCCGTCAACACGCCTCCCTCCAGGGTTGATCCTGACCCAGGTTTTAATATGAGGGTCATCCATTAACGTGTCTGCCTCTGAAGGTGTGTTGACTTTGTACCAGCAGGTGTGTGTGAATGAGACTTGTCAAATATGAGACAGGATTACCGCCGCTTTTGTCCCGGACAAAACAAATACAAATCACACGAACAGTCGAAACGCGAGGATTCTGTTTTTTTGTACGTTCTCCCGTGTGTTTTGAGTTTTTTTTTTTTTTTTTCTTTTCAGATCCCTTTGAATGTTTTCAACTAAAAGCACCGCGGAAAGTTTACTCAAACTTGTTTTTACTTGTAATTGCGGTTCAGAGGAAGATGTGTAAAAACCACACACAGACACACACACACACACAATTACACAAGCGCACAACCGAGGATGAACCTGGACTACGAGGCCTCTTCCTGAATAACCTGTAAGTGCAATCATACAAACGGTTGGTTTAAATGTGCATTAAGGAGAGCGCAGGAGAGACACTGCAGTGTGTGAAAGTGTGTCTGCTACAGATGCTCCCTTTCTGCACATCACTTTGTCTGTGAACGCTGGAGCATGCAGCGTTTGCTTTTTAATTCCCACAAACTCTAGTTGTGACCCCACTTCTGACCCGTCTTGGCCTAGAAAAATGGGGCCAAGTGTACGTGTGCAGACGTATGCCTAAGGACAGTGGAGTGAGTATGGAACGGGGGGGGGGGGACAAAGGGGAAGATTAGGCTTCTCATCTAGGCCACAGTTATTGATTAGTGTTTGCTGAGGGACAGTGAGAGGCAACACAGATTGACAGATACACAATGGTCCATCAGAAGCTGAAGATGTTGTCAGGAGCCGTGCTCATTCAGGACGCAACACGGGACCTGTCTGCAACACACACACACACACACACACACACACACACACACACATGCGTGCTACATGCAAGAAAAAGAAGACTTTAAATGTTGATAAAAAGTAATTGTCAGAAGTACGAGCAACGATTTATTTCCTTCAGGGGCACTGGTCAGGTTTTTTTTTTTTTTTTTTTTACTGTTGCCCAGTTTGTATGTGTGTGTGAGGTTTATGGGAGCGTAACCCTGGGAACGTGGGGGGAGGTGGAACACACTCGGCTACGGGTCAGTCCTGACTGACTGTGTCACTTATTGATTAGTTGCCATGGAGAGTTAGTCGGGCCATCTCTCCTGGAGGTGTGTCCCCGAGGGCCGGCAGCGCTGCCCAGATCAGCCTATGGAGGCTTTGTCTTCTGGGGGTTAGTGTGTGTGTGTGTGTGTGTGTGTGTGTGACCCCGCTAACTCACTCCCCTTCCTACTCCCCTTCTGTTTGTGTTACTTTTTCCCTTAGTACTCGAGACACTTTTAGACCCTCGCTCACGTCTAATCGTCGATATCATCGCATCGACATTTATGGTGCATCTACTCCTGTGGGAGGTGTAATAATATAATAAGGGGGGGAAAAAAGAGGGGGGGGGGTTTGCAAACAAATTGTCCAAACTTATTGAGCTGTGAAATCCTATACAAGCCCCTGGATTTGCCTACTCATATGATCCCCTCTCATCTGTGTTCTTGTATTGTCGTTGTTCCCATCTAATGTGGTGGTGGTGGTGGTGGTGGTGGGGGGGGGGTTCAGGACTCGCTGGTGCCAGGGGGGGTCCACCTGCAGTAGCCAACGACCCCACTGACAGCCCAGCAGGGGCCGGCGAGGGCGGCGCTCCTCACACCTCTCTGAATAATTAGGAGGTTTTGGACGACAGGTTAAGAAACAAGGCGACTTATTTATTTACAGAGGAATCAGGGACATGAAGAAGAAGAAATAGAAGCAGCTTCTCTATGTTTTAATGATATTCTGACCACAAGTGGCATTGCAGTTTGGGCCTTTTATTAAAACGTCAGCGACCAGAGCAGAAAAATAACCCAGATAAAGCAAGAAACATGTATTTGGAAAACATGCATGCACTAGATGTGTCAGTGCATGCAATGACGTTCTTTTACTTTTACACATTTGTAAACTCTTCCTTCATGTTTAGGACTTTTTTAGCAACTATATCTCCTGCACGTTACACGTTTACTATGTTTCAGCCATAACCCATAAGAACCCAGACCCATTTATCCTTAAAGGAAAATCATGTGGGTTATTTCATAGACCAGAATAATACTGTTTATTCCTAAAGATCTTTGTTCTGACATATATGTAACATTAGTGGTAAACGTATTCTACCTCAGGGTTAATGAGTTAATTAATAATGAAGAGTCTGGGGGAACCAACGTTCTCGTTACACCGGTGTCACTGTGGGTTCTTATGGGTTAACGTTGATCCGTTTCTCCTGGTGATTTCTTGTAAAGAAAAGTTAAAAGCTCGCATATTGTAAACTGTTGTTTTGTTTAGGAGTTTTGGATGCACTTATTTCAGTTTCAGCTCCACATGTTGACCTAAACGTGAGGGACACTGATTCTAAACCTCCCTTTTAAAGCTCAAACACACATCATGGAGCTGACTCCCAGTAGAGTTCTAACTCAGCCACTCTCCTTACAGTATTTTGGATTTTCTCCAACATTTTTTCTTTTATAAGACAGCAGCATTTGGCAGCTTGACATATTACTCTGCGTTGTGTCTGTTTCTGCAGTAGAGATGTCAGAGACACTTTGGATTCAGTTCAGTGGGCCACATTTCTACTTTACTAACACTTTTTATTCCCAAAGATCTGTATTTTAGCATATATGTAACATTGGGCATTAGTGGTAAACATATTCTACATTAGGATGATTATTATTTGTCACTTTGGGACTTAATGAGTTAAGTTCAGAGACACTTTGGATTCATTTTCACTCATCGTGAATTAATTTATACGCGGCGGTTTACACGTGACATGAAGTAAAGTTTTGCAGGTTAAACTGGATTGACAAAAACATTTTGGTCGACCTCATTATTAAAAAAAAAAAAAAAAAAAAGACCTTAGGACACACTTGATTTACAACAGTACTTTTTTCTAGAGTACAATATAATCGTATAATTGGTCCATAATGTAGAACTGATAATCAGCTTTAACTTCTGGCTTGTTTACAACCTGTCAGGTTATAGTAGCAAAGGTCACACACACACACACACACACACACACACACACACACACACACACACAGTGAGGATCATTAATAGAAAAGTGTTGCACAATCTGGCTTCATGTGTATTTCTCTTTTGTTTGGATGTTATTTTGGCTCTGTGGAGCATCCGTCCTGACAATGGCTTATTGGAATTTAATTGTCGATATGTTCTGTTCTGGGAGCTCAGGTTATTTTCGTCATCATGTTATCACAGCTGACAGAAGCCACGGCTGAAACTACAAAAGTTTCATGCACAGTTTTTTTGGGGCTTGATTTTCATTTGAAACCCCCTTTTTTTTTTTTTTTTTTTAAGTAAATGCGCACAAACTTCTTAACCCGAAACTTGACGACGCCCCCCCTCCCTTCCCCGCTGCCCCCTCCCCGACATCACACCTTGGATGCATAAACATGACGGTGCTCCACACATCACCCCAGCCCGGGGGGGCCTGCATGGCTTTAGTGCCGCGCTGTGACACCAATCAGGGGAGATGGCGGGCTCCTTTGTCATGCAAACACCGATCGCTTCTTGTCTTATTCAAATGTCTGCCCTCTCTCTTTCTCCTCTGCCTCACTCTCGCTCAACCCCTACCCCGCTTCACCCCTTCCTCCTCCTCCCCCCCCTCCCCCCCACCCTCCCCTCCTTTCTCTCATTCTGCCTCTACCTCCCTTCTTCTCAAGTCCAAGTAAATCCTGGCTGAGGAGGGAGCCTCCGGGCCCGGGGCTGCCGGGGCAGGCCGGCCTCTCTCCTGGGGGTCAGCCAGTGTCTCGGCGCATTGGGGCTGTTTCCAGGCCCGGACCGAGTCTATTTCATATTCAAATGTTACAATCAGGCCTCTGACCCACGGGGGGCTCTTTATGGTTGCGGCCCCCAGGTCGAGGGGTCAAGATGGTGATTTAATAGCCCAGGCGGAGGAAAGGAGCGGGTGAGCCAAGTGATTTAGGGGATGAATGAGTAATAAAAAAGCATTTTTCCTAAGTTGTCATGTAAATTTCAATCCGCATTCAATGCGAGGCTCCCGCCACACTAGAGGCCTTCCTCAATGGCTTTCTAGTGGACTCGCGGTCATTCAGCGCTAAGAAAAGTCCATTTCTACTTTTACTCTTGACTTGTGCTTGGTGTAAACAGTAGCCGGTGTCGAAATGGCCGAGGATTAGGGATGGAGATGAGGAGACGTTAGAGAGTCATCATGCCTCCGCGGTGCCACGGAGTCTCAGATGTCCTCGTGCTCTGGAGTGGCCTGTTATTCCTGTCCCCCAGGGTGTGTTCCACGCACGGCAGCTCCAGTGACATGGGCAGGTCGCTCTGTTTATACATGTATATGTGACAAAGAGCAAACCGGGGTGGCATATTGTGTGTGTGTGTGTGTGTGTGTGTGTGTGTGTGTTTAGTCGGTAATCATATCACTTTGTGTCTACAGGTGGAAGTCGGAGCAAGAGTCAACATTTTTTTTCTTTACTTTGGTCGTCAGGTGTTTCCTCGGCCTGCTCCGTGCCGCGTTACCACAAGCGAACACGTCCATCTCTCGCCTTGTGCTCAGTTTTTCCTCCTGCTGTTGCGTTTCCCACTCGAGAATCATCCTAAAAAATGCAGGGCACTAGAAAATGGTGGTTTGAAGCAAAAAAGGACGGATTAGATGAGTCAACTTTTGGGTGGTGTCAGCAGTGACTGAAAGAATGAGAATTATTTTTAGGTTTTTTTATGCCTAAGTAAAACTACCAGCATCTAAAAATACTCAGTTACAAGTAACAAGTTACAAGTGCATTTATAATAAAAAGTATTTTTTTCTTTAAGTTGTATTTTGACTGATCAGTGATACAATAAATACATTTATCAGTTGATATAAAAGCAGCATTTATGTGGAGGAGGTACAAGATATTAATTAAGAATTAAGAAGAAATCATGTTTTCCTACATAAGTTAAAATAGATTTAACATTTTTGTTGGTTTTTTTCAACATATGCTCATGGTGAGTATATATAACTCTACAGATTTTTTGCAAGAAAACACAAGTCTAAAAGTTTGGGAACTAATCTTTTACAATGCAGAATAATTAAAAGTGCATAATGATTATTTTATGTACATTTTTGCCTGAAAAGTAGGAAATGTAGTAAAAAGTTCAATATTTGCATCTGTAAAAACATCCATAAAAACCATAAAGCTTAAAATTCAAGTGTAGTACTTGTGCTATATTATACTAACTATTGTACAATAAATATATTTATTTCCACTGCTTCTCATCAGGATCAATGAAAACATCCAAAAAGCAAATATAACACTGACCATTAACTTATCAACACATGACACACACTTTGTATGCAACTATAAATGTAAGGATAACTTTAAATGTTTGAGTTTCACCTGAAACAGTTAATTGATCAATTAGTCGATCAACACGATTCACTAACAACTGCTATGGATTCTTGATTTACACTTGTCCTTGTTTTGTATTATGTAAAGTGACATTCTAAAGGTTTGGCTGAATAAAAAAGTGATTTATTATTTATAACGTTATTTTTTACTATTTTCTAACTTTTGAACGACCAAACATGTCATTCATTAATCAAGACAATAACCTATAAGGGAATGTTTCAGAAATTTAAATGTGCAAAACACACTTTGAATATTTAATGCATATCCAATAAACATCATGATCATACCTTATTATCTCTATTTTTTTTCCCTTAAAATGACCAAGTTGAACCCATAAGAACCCACTGTGACACCGGTGTAACGAGAACGTTGGTTCCCCCAGACTCTTCCTGATGAGACTTTATGTCTGAACTTAACTCATTAAGTCCCAAAGTGACAAATACTAATCATCCTAATGTAGAATATGTTTACCACTAATGTTACATATATGCTAAAATACAGATCTTTGGGAATAAAAAGTGTTAGTAAAGTAGAAATGTGGCCCACTAAACTGAATCCAAAGTGTCTCTGACATCTCTACTGCAGAAACAGACGCAACGCAGAGTAATATGTCAAGCTGCCAAATGCTGCTGTCTTATAAAAGAAAAAATGTTGGAGAAAATCCAAAATACTGTAAGGAGAGTGGCTGAGTTAGAACTCTACTGGGAGTCAGTTCCATGATGTGTGTTTGAGCTTTAAAAGGAAGGTTTAGAATCAGTGTCCCTCACATTTAGGTCAACATGTGGAGCTGAAACTGAAATAAGTGCATCCAAAACTCCTAAACAAAACAACAGTTTACAATAGGCGAGCTTTTAACTTTTCTTTACAAGAAATCACCAGGAGAAACTGACAGACTCTTCCTTATTAATTAACTCATTAAGTCCTATAGTGACATATACAAATATCATAATATAGAATATGTTTACCACTAATGCTCAAGGTTACATACATGTCAGAATACAGATCTTTGGGAATAAAAAGTATTATTCTATTATTCTATTCTTGGTCTATGGTATAACCCACATGATTTTCCTTTAAGGATAAATGGGTGTGGGTTCTTATGGGTTAAGCCTGAAACAGACCAAAGGTTCACAAAGAAAAGTTGCTTAAAAGTCCTAAAGTAATAAAATCAAAGTGGTAAAACGTCATTGCATGCACTGACACATCTAGTGCATGTCCTGTTTTCCAAATACATGTTTCTTGGTTTATCTGGCTTTTTTTTTCTAAGATGGTCATTAACCCATAAGAACCCACAGTGACACCAGTAACGAGAACTTTGGTTCCTCCAGGCTCTTCCTTATTAATTACTGTAACTCATTAAGTCCAAAGTGACAAATACTAATCATCCTAGAGAAGTAGCACCTTGATTCTAGTGCAGGAAAACCCTTTATTTTCCGTGTGGTGGGGGCAGAGGACGCTGATGTGAGTGCGAGGGGCCACTGCGGGGCACGGCAGGGCAAGCCTCAGTGGGCACAGCTGTAGCTCCCAGTCATTACTGCTCCTCTGCTGCTCCGGAAGAAAAGGGCCGGTCCCGCCACATGGCCGCTCTGCCACGCCTGCCCCCCCCCTGCCACCACACGCGTGCACACACACACACACACACACACAGAGCCCAGGAAAGGCCTGGTAGCGCCAGGCGGCACCACTCGCAGTTTTCTCTCCTCTCACGTGTGGCGAGGCACTGGAGCAGAGGGAAGGTGTTGCAGAGACAGGGGTGGAGGGGGGGGGCAGAGGTTAAACCAGGGTAGGGGAGGTGGAGGGGGGGTCTGTTCCTTCCTCTCTTATCTCCCCACTGACCATTCTCTTTCCCATCCCCTCCTCCACCCCTCCTCGACGTCTCCCCCCCCCCACCACTTCTCTTCCCTTTTGTGGCCCGTGCACCTGCAGCCCTTGAGTCTGGGCAATAAAGCTGAAGGATTTGTCTTCTGGAGGCTGGAGGAGAAGAGCGGGGGAATCATTAGACGGCACGGGAAAAACACAAAAGCAACAGGTCCGGGCCGCGGATCGTTTGATATCGGCGCCGCGCCGCGTTCCCCCGGGTGATGGGCCTGACGTAATGCGGTTTGACACAGAACGAGTGCGTTTAAGCAGATTTGTGTCCAGATTTACACAGTGTTTGGGTTAGTGTCATTATGAATCAGATTGATCTGACACTTGATCAGCTTTCAGGAACACGTGTGTAATATGAACAAGTCCGAGCCGCAACAAGTGGGAGAACAGCAGGCCTGTTGGCGCCGTCCACACTATACGTTCATAAATAATCCACTTAATTAGTTTTTTCAATGGATTATTTAGCTTGGGAAGTCGGAGGACTTTACTACTTACTCCTTTAGCTGGAACGTGATTAAATATTAAATTAACTCCAGTCACAATCAAGAACTCAACACAAAAACACCTTAATGATGTTTTCTCTGTGTCTCTATCACACATCTGTAATAGCGTGTTTTAAAGTTACACTGTAAAAATGGAAATCTTAACATCTCAAAATATCTTTGGTACAATACAACAAATTGACTAAAATCAAGTAAATAATCTTATCCAGGGGAGTAATATAATTCCATTCAGTATTGGTCTAATTGTACCAAAATCACTTAATTTTTGCCCGTTAAGATTTCAGTTTTTGCAGCGTATAACATCACTTTCATAAAGAAATTCCAACTTTATTCCTCTAAATGTGTTCAGGCTTCAACATTTAATTAGTACATGTACTAATCTGTCTGGAAGTTTAGATCTGAGCTGATATTTCTGTTCTTTCAGGGCCATTTCAACCCAAATTGGATTTTTTTCATTGGATTTTCATTTCCAGACAAACATGTCCAACCAATTACACTTAACGATGCATGTGAAGTTTTATACATAATGAAGAACTTGCATGACCTCAAATAAGGTCACACCGTGGAACCTCTAACGCTTAGTGTGTTTTTTTTTCTTCCTTTAAACTGATTCAGGTCGCCAAAATTAACACAATGGTGGAGATATACTGCAGCACTAAAGAGCGGTTCCGGGGCCTCGGGGAAGCTGGTTGTAAAATCACGAAACCCACATGAGGGTAAGTGTGTCCTCAACAGAAAAACTCGAAATAGTGGTTCAACGCAGCGACAACGTATAGGTGAATTAAAACGCTTCTCAGTCGCGTTCTGTGCTCAATTCCCCACCTGTTGTAATGTTCAGTCATGTAGAACTTTTCTCTCACCCGTTCTCTCGCATGCCAGACCCCCCACATTGCAAATCGTCGCGAAGGGGGGAAAAAGAAGAAAAAAAAAAAAAAAAAAGATTCAGCTCTTTTCAAAGTGAGACCATGAAGGCAGAGGAAATCACTCTAAACGGTCTTAATTCTGCCATTAGTTGGGATGGAGCGCGGCGGGGATTGGCTGGCCCCGCGCTCCATATTCACAGGAGCGGGATGAGGCTGGAGAGCATGCTGAGAAAATGGTGTCGTAATCAGGAGCCGGCAGTTCTGCCTGATCAGGTACACTAGCCCCTGTTCTCATTTCCTCAAACCCATCCTCCTCCATCCTCCACCCCCCCACCACCACCACCACACACCCTCCTCCTCCTCCTCCTCCTCATTACTCTTCCCTTCCCCTGCCCTGTGAGGAGATCAAGAGTTTGGACGTACTGAGCTCCTCTTATGTGGGGAGCTGGCAGGAGGCAGCAGAGATGAGGCCTGATGTGGGGGTTGAGGCTGGAGGTATGGATTTGTGGTGGTACGATGGTGGGGGGGCTTGTTTTTTTGTTCCCACATTTGATTATTCAGGTTGGCTGAACTAAATTCTAAACCCATAAAATTCGTATCCCCTCTGGGGGACCATTTGCATATATTTCGGCGGCCCCCCCCCCCCTCCCTCCCTCACATCCCAATTCCCCCCCCCCTTTTTTTTTTTTTCTCAGAAAGTGAAAGAGAGGGCGAAGCAACCAGGCCTGTCTAGGCTTTAAGATGTCACCGTGGTGTGAAATATGGGCGAACAAGCAGGGTCTTTGAAACCCAAACTAACCCCCCACCAGCCCCTGAGCTGCTGCCACACACCACCCCCCCCACCCCCCATCGCACTCCACTGGTTGCTATATAGGAATTACATTTCACATCAGATTACAGTTACGTATTCTGCAGCTTTGCTTTTAACTTTTTTTTTTTTTCGTACCTGTGACGCCTTTAACTGATCGCGTCATGTTCTTCGCTATGTTCATTTTCTATTAAAATTTCCGTCTTAACTTCGCATATATAAACGTGGAAATAACATAAACAGTGATGCGTCGAACTCGTGCCACCATACCAGCGGGGCCAAGCCGCCGGGGGCCAGGAAGAGTTCCAAATCTCTGATAAACATGTCAACGCGGGCAAAGTTTTGTAATTACGCCAATTTTTCAGGGGGGGGTAGGGGTGAGGGTGGTGGAGGGATTAATTTTTCAGACAAAAATGCGCCGAGGCCAGGTTCTTAAAATTCCGTTTAGGATGTGTGCGCGGCAGCATGAGGACTGAAGGGAACACACACACACATGTAGAAGGAGGGGGGGGGGACGCTGGGCGATCGCAGCCAGTCAGCCATGACAGACACCTGTTCGTTTGTGTGGACGGCCACGTCCAGCTTTTTTTTTTTTTTGGTGTTGTTGTTGTTGTTGTTTTTGCTCCGTGCCAACCAGGGCTCGCTGGCCCTGGTTTTACTGCCCATCTGTACGGTGAAGTTAGCTGATGGGGAAAGAGGAGGAGGAAGAGCAGTTGATACTTGATGGCATTTTCGGTCACATGGGGTGAGTTGCTGTCATCCTTTAACCCCCCCCCCCCCTCCCGGACGACCCCCCCCTCCCTCTCCGTGCCCACTCCCTGGTGCACAGGCAGAATGCAGTGTCAGGAGGGTGAGCACTGAGCGCCCATTGTGTGTGCTAACCAAAGCGGAATGCCCGGGTGACAAAAGGGGGAGGAGTGGGCTCAGGGCACACAAAGCCAGGGGGAGGAGAGGGGTGGAGAGGAGGAGGGGGGGGGGGGAGGGAGGAGGGGAGGGGGGGGGGGGCGAACTGCTGGGGGCTAAATAGACCCACTCAGCCCCAAAAACTCCTAGGCACCCTAAAAATCTTCTCTCAATCCTCCCCCCCCTTTCCCGACACACACACACACACACACACACTCTGCTTTCTCACCCTCCCTCCCCAGGCCTCCTCCCCTGGACCGTACTGTACGCCGGCTGCTACTGGAAGTCGCCTGTTTGTTCCCATGAGAGAAAAAGAAGAAGAAGAAGAAGAAGAAGAAGAGGACGTTAAAACCCTCCATCCTCCAACTACCCGGTGTCGGTTCTGCTGTTGTGACTCACCCCCCCTCTGCCCCCCCCTAGGCCTGAAACAGGATGTATTTGCCAACAGTCATGGTTGGCGGTCTCTATTAATCACAGATGATGTCCAATAATCTGTCAGAACAAACTGGGAATTCTTTCTTTTTGTAGTTACAGAAAAACAATTTTTTAAAGTAATTATGAGCGTTTCCGTTACTGGAATCGAGTATATGAATGAGAGTGATCCCTATATGTCCTGTGACTTTGTACCCAGTTCGGTGTGTGTGTGTGTTCGTGTGTGTGCATGGGTTGGGTGTGTGTGTGTGTGGGGGGGGGGGGTTGTTCGTGGGTGGGGCGTGTGCATGTGCTCACCTGCCTATTCTAGAAACCGAGAGCAATCTCGTGTGGTATCGCACGGAAAGCCAGCCTCTCGACTCCCACACAGGACCCGGGGCAACAGTGCGGCCACTTGAAAACACACGAGTCAAACCCTGAATTAACCCTTGATAACACCACCGCCGTCTCCGGGTGCAAGCAGCAGCACATCCGCCTCGAATAGAACTTCCGAACTCTAATTGGCTATAAAATATAATTTCTTTGGCATGCTAGGAAACCCCCCCCCCCAAAAAAAAAGTGTTAGACAAATTATTATTATTCTATTGAACAGTGAATAAACCACTATGCTCATTGTCTAGGCCCTTAGAATTAAACCAGTATAACCCAGCTCACATTAAATGCATTGACTCTCTTGTTCTGACCTGATTATTTTATGTTGGTGTAAACAGTAAAACTGCACTTGGTCCAAGCTTAGTTTTACACACTTGATCTTAATTTTAGTTATTGAACCAAAGTAATAGATTTAAATTATGTGTATAAATTCTAACTGAATTAATGTCTGCATTGACATCAGTTTATTTATTTACATATAACCAAACTCTACACACATTCACATGCTTTTTTCCTTCAATATAATTTGTATTTCCCATCTCATACATACAGATTACTTTATATGTATGAACTTTAGCCCTGAATATTAGTCCGATTGCACTAGCATTTTTTTTGGCTGGTTTCCATCACCATTATTAGTAAAAGTAGGTTATAAATAAATGTACTATTATTCATTGTCATAGCTAACACTCTACTGATCAGACCAGTTCCAGTAACTAGCTAGTCAGTTTATATCAGGCTTCTCTCTGCAATTTGGACACCACAAGAGAATAAACTTTAATTGTGTTATTTTTTTTTAACACGATACTCACAATGTGGAATGGTGCGTCCTAATCATCATGACGTAGGCTCTGTGTGCAATGCACATGTGCAATTACTAACTTGAACTAAAACTATTACCAGCAAGTTATTAAATAAAAGGATCATTTGAGATTAATAAAAAACCTTGATTTGGGTCCTTTGGACATACATTTAGTTGAGTATAAATCAACAGGATGCCTCTAAATGCTAAAAAAGAAGGAATTTCACAATAAATCCGTATTGTATCCTGTTTTAAATGAAGGATATTAGTTTGAAGCAACAATCTTTGTCATGATAATGCGTTCCATTTTAATTTTAGCCGACCTAGAGGGCTGGATACAGGAAAATAAAGTAAATGTTCCTGGCTTTGGTGCATTGTTGATGTGCATCTTTTGCAATCAAAGGTGTAGAACTCCTATTACACCTATCTGTTGCAGCTAGAACTGACCCGATGCTGGTTCTGACCTCAGAAAGCCACGATTCTCTCGGGGCTGACCTTTCGCCCCCCGTCCTCCTTCCTCTTTCCCCAGATGATGAGCAGCAGATCAAAGGGGATGCTCCAAAGAAAAACTCCTGATGGTGATCCTTCCCCCTCCTCCCTCGCCTCCCTCTTTTTTTTTTTTTACTCCCCTCATATGCACTCTTAACATCTGAACCCCCCCCCTTGTCTCTTTCATACGAACCTCGGCCCTTTTTCCCGTCGTATTTACATACGCCGCTGCGGGGCAAAGCCAGTTTCCTAGATGTGTGCTGAGTTCATAGGAAGTAGCTTGCTGAGTTGTTTTGGTTTATGTGTTGTTAGTCAAATGCAGAGGGTCAGATGCAAGCCTGGGGGGCATGTTTGGGTCACCTGGCAGAGGGGCAGCCCTAGAACCTCCGTGGCTAACACAAAGTGAGAGGTTTTTTTTTTTTTTTTTGGACGTCAGGTGAGCTCGCTCTGTCCATGCTGGTGCAGCCGGAGCCCCCCCCCCACATCAGTGCTGACCCAGGCAGCCATCATTGTTCTCTGGCTGCAAATCACCCCTGCTGCAATCAGGGGGCCTGATCTGGGCCTCTCTGAGCCCTCTCCACTCCAGATGATTCCCCCCCCCTGTGATTGGCCTAACTGGACTCCTGTCTGTGGCGGCAGATTAGCATGGATTGTTTTTTTCCCCTCTTCTGGCATACAGATTGGGCCGTGTTAGCATTCACACCTCTGTGCGGTTCCCCCGGGGTTCAGCGAGGTGCAGAAGAAAGGCCAGAAGCACTCAGAGCTGCTAGAATTATCAATTTAACTGTTAGTTAACTTCTCAAGCTTAATTCTTAGTACAATAATTACCGAATAGGAGCGGAGTCTCAATTAACTGCAGGGTCCCCTTGCATAAGTGATTTTGATAAATAACCACCAGTTCCAAATAAACTGTGAGGTTAATTTCTTAAAAAAATAATAAATAAAAAAATCAAGGGAGAAGATGTGACCACTACCGTGCCCCCACTGACGTGCTCAAATGAAGTTAAATAACTCGCTCTCTGGTTAATGTTGTTTTATTATCATTCGCTGTGGCTCTGGTGCAGCAAGAAATTAAAGTGTGACACGGAATTCAAAGTTTCTGTTGTAAAATATGCAGAGGAAAAATCAGGAGAAGACGCCACAAGATGTTTTAGCTACAGTAGAGTCATTTTTGTTTTGGTAGTTTTACTGGTGTTATTTCTTAATTTACAGTATGTGAATATATATACACACAACACATATTTTATAGTTTCATTATAGCAAATGTTCCCAACAATTCTCAGGTAGTTTTAATCCTTTTAGATCACTTATTGTCTATGTTAGAATGTACTGTTTTCAAAGTGCTGAAAAAGCCATAGAGTGCTTTTAAAAATACAATTTATTTAAATCAATCATTAAAAAAAGGACCAGAACAAATCAGAACATCTCGTTCCTGACACCAGGACATTCATGAGCTGATCAGGTGAGACTTCATGTACCTGTGAGGACTCTCACGCTGGAGTTTTTGTTCCCCCAGTGGGGGCCCATTAGCCCGAGCACCTTGTCAGATACAACCCCCCCCCCCATGGAGAGGGACACCTTCATCCAGTCGTTTTGGGGGGTGACACCGTGCCCAGTTTGGAGGGTCAGAGTACGACCAGGAGGCTGATCTCTCTACAGAGCTGCTGCCATGTGATTTTTAGGGTCAGGCTCTAGTGACTGCCCCCCCCCCTTTCTCTCTCTCTCTCACACACACACACACACACACACACACATTCAGACCGTGGTCGAGTTATGTTGTCGTGGAGACGGTCATTGTGCAGGGCCCGGGTGGAATCCTGATGACATCACAGTCATTCCAGGCCCTGTGTGTTCTGGACCATCACAGGCCTCAGATCTGGGTCCCTGTGGGTGAGTGTTAGAGGATCCTACACGCTGCTCAGAGCTGAGACGGGACGGGCGAAAGTAGACCTGAAGCTAACGGCCCGCTGTGATTGTGGTTGTTTCTGTGGCGTTTGTGAACATTTTACTAATCACTGCCTCCTATTAACAGGAGAGAAACCACCAGGCGTGTTACCTTACAACGAGCAGCTTCACTTGCTCAGCCACCATAGCTGCAGACTGGCATCAGTAGTCACAGACTTCTGCAGCGACGTTTTCATTCATTGACAAAACCCTTTTATACATTTCCACTTCCAGCAAACACCACTGGAACGGTGTTTGAAGCTAATGGATGATTAGAAAACGCTGGTGTGATTATATAAAACAGTTTAGCTGCTCACACAGAGCACTCTCTGACAACAGCAAAATGTAAAGGATAAATTATTATTTCAGACCGTGTCAATGACTTGACTATATTTTCTATTCTTTTGCAACTCATTCATATTTTGGATGACGTGAACTGAACATCCTGTATTTTTTTCCTTAAGGAACTTCAGGATGAACGCGCTCATTCTGGCTGCGGACGGCACTCTCTCATAGTAGAACTTTATTCGAGAGTGTGTCAGATTTCATTAGATCCCTCCGAGCGAAAAGCCACAATAAACAGACCTGAATATGTAGCAGAAAACCACCCGATCCGGCAGCAGCTGTCATACGTGGATGTATTAAAAGAGCTGGAAACCAGACTGAAAAATGACCAATAGGAGTTTCTGACGCATTACAGTCACTTCCCATGATGCTTTGGGGTGATGATAACATGCAAATCATTGAAAAGTTCACAATTAATTCGCTTTGCCGACCACATTAAAAATGTTTGGAGAAAAATTAATTAATTAAAATTGAAATTATTTAATAAGAAAAAACATCTTTGCTCCTGAGACACACCTGACGTCACACTGGGAAAAGGGATTTTTTTTTCATTTTAAAGATGCACTTTTCTTCTTGCATTTGTTCTATGCACTTGTTTGCTTTTGGTTTTGCATCATTTCTGTATTTTCAGCGTTTCTTTCAGCAAGTCCCAGAGGAATCAATCACAGAGTGAGTTGTATAGAAAAACTACATGTAATTCTCTGAGTTGAAGAAAGAAACACAAATGAAAACATGTCAAAGAAGGGAAGCAACATGTAGGATAAACTATTTATAAGTTAGAAATTGCAATATGTGGCCTATCGGTCGCAGGAATCCAGGAAAGAATTTGGACTCATTCGCAATTTGACCCAACAACGAGCGAGGAAACTAAAGGCTAACATCTCACTGACTGAGTTATACATCAGGCAGAGACTCAAAAGTGGAGAGAGAGAGAGCGAGAGGATGGGAGAGAGAGAAAGAGAGAAAAAGAGAGAGAAGGAAATTGCCTCTGGTATACATATCCTCATGTCTGATAATCTCACCTCATGTCTCTGCGCGAGACTCCCCTGACATGTGCGTAATGATAATTACGGTGATTTACGACTCGTTTCTCTGGTTGCTACCATTATGTCACATGGGCTGTATCTTTTTTTTTCTTTTTTTCTTTTCTCACGAGTGGCTCATAATAACTCTCTGTAATAAAAAAATTCTCTTTGATTTGGAGCAACTGCGCGTTATTATTTGATCACTTGGTTGGAGCAGCGCTGCAGAACGAAGGCGAGTTTCAGGCTTGATCGTGCAAAGCTCTGGCTTGCATGTGTTTGCTTATTGCATGCGTGTGTGTGTTTACCGTTGCAGGGCACGGGTGGGTGTAGCGGTCCGAGGGGGGTGACGGCTGAGGGTGGTGCTCGGACCCGGGCTCCCAGGAAGCTCCGCCGTGCTCCAGAAACCTGAGCCTGCGGCCTGCTAAGACAATGAGGGGAACACGTGAGACTCCGGCACATGGTGGCTAGGGTTACCTGCTCGCTCTGCCTCAGCTGAACTTTTGGCCCTGGGAGCACAAACCTCCCCACCCTTATGACTCCTCCGCCCGCCTCCCCGCTCGCCGTCTTCCCTTCTTTGGGTTACTCCCTTTATCTCGCCTTTCTGGAATCGGTTGTGTGCGACGGTGTGTGTGTGTGTGTGTGTGTGCGTGCCGCGCTCCCCCGCCGCCTCATTATTACAAACGCTCACGCGTGTTGTGGCCTCCGCTCCTCGTCTTTCGCCGTGGCAACCGGTCATTATGACTAATGATCTCTGGGGCCAATCATTGACAGGATTTCTCAGTTTCTTTTTACATGTTTGTGTGTTTGCCGTCTGCCTCCCCAGACAAAAGGCCGCCATGGCCCCTGCCATCAGATCTCCATCCATCTACAGGTGAACTCCTTCCACCAGCCAGGCAAACCTGACTTTCAAGTCTCCCACCCACACCTATTGGACCGCTGTCCTCTCACCTGTGCAAATATGAAGGGAGATGGAGAGAGGGCGGGCGGAAAAAAAGCGTGAAATGGAAAGATATCCCGGGCCTTTGGTTACTGGGTGGGGCGCAGAAAAAGAATACCGCACAGCTGAGCAAACCTCCGTAGCCATAGGACTTCACCTGTACACTCTCCACTTTTCTCCTCTCTGTTTTCCCTCCTAATCCGTCCTCTCTTTCTGTAACCGGCCCCACAGCGATAGTTGGCTAAGGCGTTCTTTTATGGACACTGAATAGAGATTTCCTTTGAGGTTATGGAGTTGATACACTCTCCAACATCACTTTTGTGCCGCGGTCACAATGTGGAGTGATTTACTGCCTTAGGGGACACATAGTCTCCTTAGAAGTCCTCCCGTGTCGGTGTAGGTATTATCTGGATATTATTCAGGAAATCCTTTTATCTAATGATATCTGAAGCAGCGGTTTGACTTAATTTGGAAATGTAAAGTATAATCTGGGTGACACTCTCCTAAAGCACCTGGATGACTGAGGAGCCCGGCACAGCACGATTACCTAACAGTGGATCCGTAAAGGCTTAAACCGAAATGACGAAAGGAAACGAAGCCAAGTTTGAGTTGTTGTTTTTTTTGATTATGAAGAAGATCGACATGTTCTATAATTACCCTCCCCTGTTTCACAACTCTCAATCCACACACAATCCGTATCCAGAAACTGTGCCTTAAAATGAGCTTACGTGAAGTTGTGATGTCACATCTATACAGTCGCTGTTCACTCTGCAGATTCACAGCCATCCGAATCAGCCAATTAGGGTGGAGGCTCGTTATTATAAATGAGACACACACAAACCGAACTGAGGAGATGTAAAACTATATTGACATTTTGTTGGTGTTGGTGCAATATCGTACTTTAAAAATCAGCTGCAAATCCATTTTGTACACATTCCTGACATGCATGACTGGAAAAATACAATTTGTTCATCAACAGCGATGCGCTTGGCTGGAAAGCCAAAGCAAAACAAAGATCTTCCACCTGCCGGAGTACGGCTCTCACAAACAGAAATGCGTAGATCTCAAATTAAATAGATATAAAAGCTAAAAAAATCATAAACCTGTAACGTATGGAAACCACACATCTGGACATAAACCAGACGTAGAGATGCTCTGGAACTAGTTTTCATGTGTATAAATGTAAATTAACCCAAATCAATGTGCTCTACTGTGGTAAGTCTGCTGCTTTAAGAGGTGGTGAGGTGTAAGTGAAGCATGTCGCACAAAGTCATGCAGATGCACACACATATTTACTTTCGGCTTTTCTTTCATTCACCGGTATTTACAGTATTCTCTATGTATCTTTCTCTCTCTCTATTTTCTTCCTTTCTTTCTTTCCTACTTTCTGTCTTGCTTTTCTCTCGCTCTCTCTTTCTCTCCTTCTGCAGGTTCGGGCCTGAAAGACGTGCCAGACCTGCTGCCAAAGCATCAGCCTCCACCTCACCCTGCAGACATGGCTGAACACACACACACACACACACACATGCGTGCATGCATGTGCACACTGTTGTATAGACACACACGTTCAGAATCACAAATATCTATCGCATGCTTTTTCCATACGTCTGCGTATCACGCAACCACCGCCTGATCCTTAACTGTACAGACACACACACACACACACACACACACACATTCTTGCCACCTCTCCGTTCTGCATAGCTCCGTTTCTGATGATGGAGGAGTTGTCACTCGCTCTCATGCAACATGTCAGACGCAGACACAATCGAGCGACGTTCACACGCTCTCGCTCGACACAAACGTAAACACACGCGCGCCCGGTTTTCCAGTTCTTCTCTGGCGGCCGTGCCCTATTTTAAAACCGTGAGCACACCTACACACATTCTCCCATGCTGGGGCACACCCACCGCGGCCCGCGCCGCTCTGTGACACGGACCCGGTCCCAGGGAGCACCGTGCACGGTTGTGAGGCAAAGGAAAATTAGTGAGGTGGAGTAAATCTTGATACCTGAAACTAATGGTCCCTCTTTAAAGTTGTTTGCAGGGCCGCCCCTGTATTTAATGGTGGAGCACCTACTGATTATCACATGCTCTGAGCTAGTCTGGTAATTGCACATACATACATACCTGTTCAGGGTGTAAGCCCATCCGGAGCACGCGGCCCCTGTGTTAGATGTATTGACGTAGCACAGGGAGAGACAGAGCCTCCTTTTATTCAGTAGCAGTTGTCACTGTGCATCTCCAGCTCGTGGTGCTTGTGTGTACTAAGTTGAAAAGGTGAAGGCATCCATCCATCTTTTCACAGCCCTTGACTTTGCCCTCCCGGTGATATCACATTCAAGAAAAGTTAAGGGGAATGGAAGATGGAGAAAAGCTGCATGCGTTTGCACTCTGCGCTCTAATCGCCTGCTGTTTGTGCACAGATATATATTAAAAAAACAGCCAATAACCACACTGTAGAAGCTGAAGGACAACACAGAGAACAAGACTCACCCCTTTAAATAGAAGTCATTTGGCAGGTGAATCAGTAGTTCTTAAACCTGTGGTTAGCTTCATGACATGTGAATGAGTCAGACGCAGAATGTGTGCATGTGTTCAGCTGAAGGTAGCACAGTGCAGCCAGACAAGAATTTAAAAATCTCATGTCGGGAGACTCTTCTGAAGTTATTTCAGGCTTGTTTCTTAATAGCTTTCTCATTTCTTACCTTTAAACCAGACTCTGCTTATCTGCGTAACAAGATCATATCAGTGGCAGGTTTTGACTACGTCTTCTTATCCTGTTGTGAGTTGCAAGACGGTTCTAAAGCACCCACAGTGTGTGGCTTATCTGATGGTCTTTGTTTTACAAAATGAAGATTTTTTTTAACAATGTAAGTCAATTATGAGCAATTTCTTACTATTAAACTTTTGTGGTGTCCTGGTAGACGTCACTTCATGAGGACGTTCGTCATTGAGTGACCCCGACAAAAACAACAGGGGAATAAGCTGATGCCGTTATTAAATAATAGATTAAAAATAAAGTGTAGAGGTACGTAAAAACCGTGAGAATGGAATGAGGACATTTTTACATGTTCTGTCTGAAAGCACTTAGTGCATTTCTGACAAATCCAGCTTTATATTGGACTTAAACGATGGAAACATACCAATGCTAAAATGTTAAGAATGCAGGTCATTTAAACAGCATGTTTCAGACCAAGAGCATTTAACAGCATCCCACTGTTTTATTTGTATACAGCATTTCCTAAATCAGCTATTGTTATATTTTAATATAAATTAACACATTTGACAAATCATTCCTAAAAAACAACATATTCAGCTTATGAGCCTTTATTTTATCTTACGTAATTAACAGGATGAAAAGAAAATGACATTTAAATATATTCTAAAATATATATATATGTGAATGCATATGTGACATATGAGCATTTGTAGGAATAAAAGAACGTATCTGTGACAGTAGTAAAGTGTTGGATTAGTGGATATCAGGAGTCACAAGCTGATGGTGAAGAATAAAAGCAGCACACATAAGCGTTTAATAGACCATTGAGAAATTAACAGACTTACAAATAGAGATCCACTCAATGCTGTTTCTTTCTTTTTTTAAGCAGCATTTGCATGTGCATCAGCCCTGTCCTACAAATCTGCAGGCGCAGTGAGGCGGCGTTGTGCTGGTGGGGAGGCGGTTGTTGTTGTTATTGATAGCCACGGGCTTGTGGCTCTTCCTGGGTGACAGTAACATGAGTTAAAACCTGTAAATCTTCAGCAGACCACCTTTTTCCCCTCTAATTCCTCATTACCTCACGGCAGGTTGTCTCAGGAGAGATTTAAACAAAAAAAAAAAAAAGCCTCCGGGGGGCTGCCCGGGTGACAGAGAGTGTTTTACCGCATGTGTGTGTGTTTGTGTGTGTGTTAACCTGCGTGGTGAGTGTGTTGGACCACAGCGGAGGACTGTGTGTGACCACGGACCACAGGTAACGCCATATGAGTTCCCAGCCTCTAGTTGTGTGTGTGTTTGTGTTTGTGTGCCCCTCTCTGACTAACTCAACCTCGAACTAATTTAAGACCTGAACCTGAGATGCAAAAAAAAAAAAGTTAAAATCAGTCCTCTCTTCAGTCATTTCTGGCACGGCTCGGTATCTCAGGGCAAGTGTCACATCTTATCCAGGCCGCTAATTCCAGGCCTAATGTTCACAGACTAATGAAAAGCTTTAGGGTTTACTCATCCTCTCAGTCCACACGGCTGCAACCCAACACCCAACCCCTCTGAACTCGCCTGTCTGTTTATCTACCTGGCTGTCTGTGTCTTAACCCGTGTCTTTAAACAAACCTATAAAATCACTGTTGGTTCCCAACATTGTTCAAACAAGAACTTTTCCAGAGTGGGAGCCTGCAGGGGGACCTGGGAGCTTTGTGTCGTCTGTTTTATAGCTCCCACTAGTGGCCAAAAGCAGAACTGAGAGGAACAAGCAATGTCTAATAATGGAGAAGCATTTATTTAGTATTAATTCAACGTATCTTACTATGATGGAGTTCATGAGTCAAATGCTATTTTATGTTATCGTGCATTTCTTATCCTGATATAATCATTTTTCTGCTTCTTCACATGGTCTCCTCTCCGTGACTATGTGTTGTTGTGTCGGCATGAATCACTCAGCGTTTCTGTGTGATCTCCTCCACGCCGCTGTGCCTCGTGGGACAGTGTTTACTGATAATTGAGTAATTACCTGTAAAAAGATAGCGCTCCCGCGGTTCTGTTCGGCCTGTGATCGGGTTTTAGCTTGGGGAATAAGCCGTGTGATAAACGTGTGAGTTCACTTTCTCTGAACCAGCAGTTCTGGAGAAATTGAAAAGAAATTGTTTAAACTTCTTATTTTTTTTTCCCTTCCTTAACTCAGACAGGATGATGGTTGGATATTTTTAAATTGCACGAAATC
Organism: Eupleurogrammus muticus; assembly: GCA_036785175.1. Lineage (NCBI taxonomy): Eukaryota > Metazoa > Chordata > Actinopteri > Scombriformes > Trichiuridae > Eupleurogrammus > Eupleurogrammus muticus. The sequence goes on along the minus strand of JAYKQN010000004.1, from coordinate 26,180,074 downwards.
ACAGGACGGTAATTTGACATTCCTTTGTGCGTTTCACAATCCCGCCGTGAATGGAAAGTTGTAACAGGCACTCTGTGCGCACACCAGCGGCCTCACCCACAATGGCATCTGAAAGACAAACAGCCGTGCGTGCTGCTGGCCGCGGCTCCACGCCGGCGAAAGTGGTCGTTCTTTTTGAGTTACGGCAGCCAGAGTTCAGGATAATGTCCGTGTCATTACAGTGTAAAGAGAGCTTTGTCGGGCGGCCCTGTCGCTTCCCTGCTCTACTTAAGCTATTCTCTTAACGTTTGTGAACCGTCTCTTTCATTCTCTCTCTCTTTCTCCCTCAGACTTTCTGTTTCTCCATCAGTTTAACAGCCGCTCATCTCGCTCCCTGCGCGCCCTAGCCTACTTTCTTTTCCCCTTCCTTCAAGTTTTTTCCACAAACCCCCGAGGTTCCAAAACCAGGGCCTCAAACCAGAAATGAGCGGTACAGGTCGGAATATTCGGTTACGGATGCATTTCCATTCGATTGTCCTAAAAGGGGTCGAGGAGAAGTAAGCGATATGACTTAAGGGGATCATATTAATGTAATGCACACACACACAATAATCCCACAGGACTTCCTTCCCATTCCCATTAGAAACCACACCCAGGAGGACAGGTAACAGGAGAACACCTTTCACAGGGTCAGATTGGTGGAGGTGGGAAAAAACAGGCAAGGTTGCTCTCTGATTAGTTTCCCCTCTTCATATCTCCAACTTCTTATATTTCCCTCTTTTACTTCTAAAGCACCAGATTCATTTAAATACTCGTATTGGCTGATAATTTGAAGTGCTTCATGCATGCCGTTAGCCCAAACTGATCAGCCAGTCACTTTTTTTTTCCTCCTCTCCCCCCTCCAGCATTTGCCTGAGAGTCGGCCCTCTCAAAGGGACAGTAATATGCACTGATGTAATGTGCGAGATAGGGATCTTTTGTGGGGTGCGTTATAAATTGTCATCGTAATGCGAGTGCGCAGGGAGCGGGGTTTTGGGAGGGGGAGGGGGGGGGCCTGAGAGGAGGGGTTGGGTGGATCAAGCAGTGTCACTGGAATCCACAGTGTTGTGAGAGCCCCATACCTTTCAGCTTCATTAAACCAATTTCACGCCGAGGTGAGCTAAGAGAGGAAGCTCTGAATCTCAGCGGCGGCAACAATGGTGCATTGAAGGGATGAGGCGAAAGTAAATTAGGTACCACTTCACAGACGGCAAATTAAAATCTGAAAGTTGGATAGGAAAAGTTGAGGGTAGATGATTATGTCTTTATTGTGCCCTGCCTCCTCAATCTAGAAAACCCTCCCTTCCTTTTTAGCGAACCACCTTTGCCCCCCCCTCACCCCCAGCTCCCCCCACATGCCCACAACCCAACCCTCTAAGAAAAAATAATGATCTATTTCTCGTCTGGTAATTGGTTTCTAAGATGCTCCCACTCAAAGACCCGATCTCAAATACCAAGCTGCTTATGGCTCTCTTTTCAGCCACTTAATTTGCTTGAGCTTATCAGTCAGATTTCATATCCGGGAAAATCATATACATTAAACATTAATATGGGGCTTATTTCTGCGCAACCATTGACCTCCCACAGCCACTGAGCTGCTTTATCTGGCCTGAGACTCTGTATTTGTCACTCCAAATGAAGGGTTCAACAAGCCCTCTTAGACACAGACTGCTGCACTTCACCCTTTAAAACTACCCATTAGGATATGTGGGATACAGCGTGTGTTGTTACAAATACTTAAAAGCCACAACTCGTATTGTCTATAATAAGATGTGACAAACTTTAATGTCATTTCAATGTTAATTCTTTAACATCTGTATTGTTTGTAGTATTATTATTATCAGTGGTGCTACACAGATCAGATCTGTTAGTGGAAAGGAGAAAACATAGAATGTACCTAAAGTGAAGTTCAGTTGAATAGTACCATCATGGAGAATGACTTCTATATACTGTTTGTCATACTTAGTTTATTGCTGTGGCATTTGTGCAACAAATTCAGTATCTTTCCTCCATTTAATTAGAATCATTATTTTTGGATTAGCTAAAATTCTTATTATCTCTATTAAATCAGCAGTTTGACCTATTGCAATAGATTTTTTTTCCCTACAGTAGCATGCAAGACTAAATACTATATGTATATGTATGTTCACATGTTCACATATATACTCTCTTCACACACACCCTGCACCTTAAGTGTGCATTAGCTATGTATGTGTACATGTGGGTATGTGCGTGGATATGTATGTGCATATATATATATGCAAATATGTGTGTATGTGTATGTATGTAGGTATGTACGTCCATGTATGTATGTATATATGCTTTGCTTATGCATACTTTTTTCTTACTATTTATTAGCATTCTCTCTCCATTCTATGTCCATAATGCATACTGTGTATGCGGATCAACAAATTCTGCGAATTTGTACATTGTGTTGTGTGTTTTTTTATTTTTAATTTTTATTTATTTTTTTTATAGTTTTTTATCTTCTTCAGCTTTATTTTCTTCTCTTTATCTGTAACGCTGCAGTAACAGACAAATTTCCCCGTTGTGGGATCAATAAAGTTTTATCTAATCATCTTATCTTATATGTATGTTTTTAATGCCGTTGTTCGTCTGAATGCAAACGCACACACGTGTTTTTCCTGTGCACTAGCTGTGGTGGGCTTGCTAAAACAGGGCTCAGTAGCTGTCGGTGGGGTCACTCCGGGAGCCACGGGGGCCCCCACACAATGCCCCTGGCAGCAGCGTGGCTTTTACTAGGCCTCGCGCCGCTGGCTTTACGAGAGCCAGACAGACGGATCCCCTTCACGCCATAAAGCCATCAACAAGGGAACAAAGAGGGCAGGTGCTGAGGGGGCTGCATTGAGAGCTCACCTGCACCCAGCGGGGGGGAAGGACCGTGTCCAGCCGAGCCAAGAGGCCCTCCGCATTCACGGCCCCCACTCGGCGAGCACTAACGGGCTAGCGTGGCTGCACCGCCGCAGAGAATCCGCCTCTCTTTAGCGCACATACGACGACACACAGAGTCATATATGTATTTATTTTGTTCATTGAATGCCGGCTGCTGATCCCCACACGTGTTACAACAGGTTGCCGCTAAACTGTAATTATCAGCGTTTGACAGGGAGTGAGAGCGAGGGCTTTGGGAGAAATCCAGTTAGGACTGCTCACCGGATTTCTTTTTTTTTTTTTTTCCAAGGCGTAATTTTAGCAGCTTTTGAGATCAGGTGGTTAGTCTGTGCGCAGTCGGGTGTTAAAACAGACGGTGTTGGTCGGGGACGAGGGCTAACGGGAGCCCCCGTAGGGGCGGCGGGGCAGGCAGATGGTGCAGCCAGGCCACAGGTAGGCATGGCGTCCGGCAGGCGGGCGGCCAGGCATGCAGCCTGTCAGCGGGGGCAGGCCCAGGCGACAGATGTGTGGTGAATCTTTAACGCCAGCGAGTTCCCCACTGTCACCGCATCTGTCCCCGCGGTCCGCGAGGTTGGCTCAACCCCCCCACCCCCCCCCCCCCACCCCGCAACCACCACCACCACCTCCTCCTGTGTGAAAAAGGCGACTGAAAGAGAGCTATCACTGGACTTATTGATTAGTCCGGCCGGCCCTGGCTGGCTTCATTTAATGACCCTCAGGGAGTCATTATTGAAAAGCCATTGTCTTTGTGATTAGTTCATACCCCCCCTCCCCACCACCACCATCGACCATATGGGAATCCTCCTGTTGCAACCTCAATGCTGAGATTCATAACATGATGGAAGAAAAACCCAAAAAAAAAACAAAGCGCACTTGTTGACCGACTGAAACAGACGAGTAAATAAATCTGAAGATGTTTGATGTTTTTTTTTGTTGTTTACATATCTAATCCGCTTCTGAAAATGAGGTCATGCCGGGGGACACGTCCGACAACAATGACGCGGAGGAGAGGCCGGCGTATGCTCTCAACCGAAACGCCAAAACTCCTGCTTTGTCCCCATTTAAATCCTACTATAGAAAAACATATCACTGACAGTATAAATGATACATACCACTTTATTCCCATTTATACATTCGCTCTAATCTCCTTAGACGGCCCAAATGGCAGGGACAGTGTCCCTCTCTCTTTCCCCACTCAGCCATGGCACTGGCGAGAGATGGTTTATTTTAATTGAAAATTAGCAAAACAAAACAAGGGCAAGAGGATCCCTGAATGGGGCCCCTTTCTCCTGGAGCTCCTGTGCCGTTGAATAATGCATATGGGAGAAAGTAAACAGCAGCCGCGGGCCTTGCCGGGGGAACAATGGGCCGCACACAGCCCAACCAGGGCGCCTGATTTTATTACTGGCCTGTCAATCCCCCCAGCCTGGGAACTGTGGGACCTAGGCCAGGCGGCAGCTGCTGACCGCTCCGCACTGACCCAACACACCCGACAACCTGCGCGGACGGGACTCTCTCGCCGCCGCATACCTCCACTGTTAGCCGCCGCCGCCGGTTCTCGCACAGGCGCAGCCCAGACTGGACGAGGGATGAGTGGAGCCTGTTTCCTGTTGGACAGAGGGGGGGGGGGGGGCTTTCCTATCTAAACCAATCAGGAAGACTGAAATATGATGTTAAAAATGAATGAGTTTCACCTCATGAATTTTGATTTGCAGTTCAAGCCAGCAACTTATTTCTGTCTTCTTCTATCTTTTCTGCGAGGAAGATTTTCATTTCATTTCATCCCCTTTGCTGTTTTAGATCGACTCTATCGCATCTCCTCGGGGGCAGTGGTGCGGGGGTCACTGTGGCCACTTGTAAACTTTCCCCTTCCCCGAGAACATTCTTTGTGTGTTGTGTTCCCTCTCCGGGCATTGAGATTCTGGTCTTGCTCCTGGCCTCAGCCAAGTCCCGGTTGCCATGCCGACTAGCAACCGGTCTCCCAGGATGAGTAATGATGTGATGTGGCTGTGCGCTAAAGTCCCAACAAAGACCTTATTACCGCTGCAGCACCTCATAACACACCATTGTTGTCAAGTGCTCCCGATATTAACCTGCCTGCACCGGGGCTTCCTCCTTTCGTGTGTGTGTGTGTGTGTGAGTGTGTGGAGTGTGAGGACTGTGATCGTGTAAGCATTTTGAGGACTAGCGCTGATGAAAGTTGGTTAAAAAAGAGCCGCCCTCCTGAATGCTACTCTCAAGTTAAATATTTTTACACTATAATAAGAGCGATTGGTGGATTTTTTTCTCAGTTGATTAATTGAGTTAAATAAACATATAATTAACCCTCTTATGCCTTTCTATAATTTCTAGTTTTTGTTGTTGCTCGTTTTATTATAAAGCTTTTAAAATAGTTGTATTGCTTGGTTTAACATGATTCTTTCATACTCTAAATGTAACCTAATAATGAGCCTGTGAACCATCCACAGTGGCCAGGCCCCAGCCAAGTGTGAACTGCTATAAAGGAGATGTGTGTGTGTGTGTGTGTGTGTGTGTTTGGGGTGGGCGGGTGGGCCTGTTGGGGTTATATAGGCAGAGTGATGCCACAGGATGTTTGAGTGTTTGACTTGGTTTAACAACATCCTCTGACAGAGACACCACAGGCTGCAGATGAGGTGAGAGATAAGAAACAACTGTGATCCAGGCCTTCACCCCGGCCATTGTCCTGCTTATCTCTAATGTAGCGCTATCTGTTAATAATGGGGAGGAGAGAGGTGGCTGTCATTGATAAAGAACAAAAACATCACTTTTTGTTAATTAAGGTGTGGTTTGGCGGCACTTTACATTATTAGAGCGAACCTTAATCTCCCCGTGATGAACTCTAGACTTGTGTGCGGGTGGTGCATTTTCTTTATGCTAAATGCGGGTTATGAATAGAATTATTTCATATATTGTGAAGTAAGTTGGCAACAGTCCCAGAAATTGAATAATGGTCATAGAGATATCTGCACACAAATTAACACACAGGAGCTGTACTCATCTATTACGCAGTCACTAAGTATGTTATTTGGATTTGTGCAGATGTCTTAATGGGCCGGGTTTCACATGGAGCCCCTTTGTTTCAGCCTGATGAGCCGTACACTCAGGTGCGTCACACAGGATGTCTTGTCCTCTCCGGTTTCCCTCGCCCCCGTCGAAGAGGGGGTGCACCGAGGAGGTTATCAGCGCAAAATCACCACTCCAGCTCCAGAATCCAGCAGGAGGAGGTGGAGGGGAAGGAGGGAGGGAGGGGAGGGGCTTCTGGACCTGCGTACATCACTGTCGCCGTGGGAAACCGCATCCATCAAATAAAGTCAAGCATTTACCTGCGTGGCTCAGGTGACAGCAGGGGGAGGAGGGGCCCGGGGGGAGGAGTGGGTGGGGGGGTGTAGGTGGCCCAGGGTTGAGAGAGTAACCCTGACCCTGTGAAGGCAGCAACATGGGAGGGGGTGGGGGTGGGGGGGGCTGCGGCCCGGGCCGACGGGGCGCTGCCGGACCGGCTCTGTGTCCTGGAGGCAGACATGGGGACGGTGGGAATCCTGCCTCCTTCTCACAGGGCCGGCGGTCCCTGGGGAGACGGTCCCCTTTCCGGGAGTATCAGCGGAGGCCGCCCCGCCCTCCTCCTCCTCCTCCTCCTCCTCCTCCTCCTCGTCTTCCCAGCCATGCCGCTGTCAGGACAAGTTCAAACACACACCACTCAAATTTCCCTTTTTTTCACGGTGCGATAAATTATGCACATTTGTGTGCTGCACTAAAAGAAAAGCAAAATTGTCTAGCAATATGTTTTTATTTTAATTTCCACCACCAGTCTGCAGCTATTTTAACATTTCAACAGTTCTGACATGCATGTGTGTATATTTATTTTGGGCGTCAAATTGTATGCAAATGTAAACGTGTCATTTATAAAATGAGCAGGGACGGACCGTGTCATTTTTCAGAGAAAAAACACTTATTTCAAAATTCTTAAGGAAGTAATTAAAAATAAATCACCACCCCCACATTTATTAGAAACTAACTGTTATAGATACTGTAGAGGGATTAATTACACTCGAAAGTCATTAAAAGTAGACTACGTCTCCATTTTAATTACAATCATCCTTTAATGTGATCACTTTGAAAATTCATCATATTTCTCAAACTAATGAAGCCAACTTTGGTGGCAAATGCCGCGCGATTCCAGTGACATGTGACATTATTTATATCCAGTTTCCCCCCTGAATAAATCACTCCTCTGACAATGCAAAACAGGGCTGAAGACACCTCGGTTGATAAGGTGGGTATTTGGTTACACCTGGTGATATGTAGATAAGATTAAATATGAGACAGAGGGATGCAGAGACGGAGGAGCAGGAAAAAGCTTTCCTCACTGGTGCATGAAGAACAACATCTCGGGGCAGGGGCCACAGGGCTGTCAGAGGACCTGGTCTGACAGCGGGTCCGGGACTCCGAGCCGGGTGTGAGGGCCTGTTAATCCGTGGATTTAGACCACGACAGGCTCCAGGACAGGGACCGGGACGGCTCAGAGTGGATGGCCGAGGGGTCGAGGGGTCTTGTTTACCTGCGGCAGGTATTTCCTCTGGGAACTGATAAGACCTGGGAGGGGAAGTGCTCTGTTCCAGGTGAGTGCAGAGGGGCCCGCAAAATGACACCATACACAATCCTCGCCTAAACCCCCCACCTTCAGGCCCCACCCCTACACACGCACACACACACAGGTCAGCTTTTAGCCTGGTGCTCTGACCTGGTTTCTTTTAAATATTTTTTTTATAGATTTACTAGAAGTAAATCTGGCTTTCCCCCTTCACATCTGAGTCTAATCATTACTACATTTACCCCTCATGAATCTGTTCTCCTTTTCAAATCCATCTAAGAGACAGAAGGACTAAACTTTTCACAATTTAACAAATTCCGGAATCTGAAGTTTTCTTTCTTTTTTTATTTCTTTGGATGCATTCATTCACCTGGACCACTTCCATTGACCTGTTCATATGGAGTTTGTTGACTGGATAGAATGAGCCTGGTGGCCGGGCAGGACGCCTATTCCGGTGTGTGTCACAGGAGCAGGTGTGATATGGCTGAGGTGTCACCTTGTTTGTTTTTTTCCTTCTCTCTTTCCTCCTCCTCACCTGGCTCAACAGCGAGCGAGGCCCCCCCCCCCGCCACCCTCACCCCACCCCACCCCACCCCCGGGTGCTGAGAGGAGTCAGTGAGCTAGAACATGTTAACAAGCACAGCCTGGACCACTATATTGAAAGACACATACACACACACACATGCTCGCTGCACAGGGGTAAAGCAGGGTGGTGTGTGTGTGTGTGTGTGTGTGTGTGTCTCAGTTATATACAAATTTAACATTAAGGCAAAGATTTGACTGCCTTTTGTTAAACCTGAGCATGAAAATCAACAGGTTTCTGTGGTTAAAGTTTGGATCTGAATATTCTCACTTTGAATTTTGTCATATGTGTTTTCAGATATTTCAGAGTGTAAAATTAGCTCTTGATGATGTTTTTAATACATTTCACCTTGCACGGCTTTGCAAAGCAGGTGTGTTTTGCTGTAACTGTCTGTCGAATGAAAGGTGGAAATATCAAGTAGGTGAATGTGTGTGTCTTGACACCTGTGCATGTGTGTGTGTGTGTGTTTCTTTAAGAGTCACTATAACTGTTATGAGCGGAGGAGGTGAGAGTGGTGTGTGAGGTAGGTGTGTAGTGGTGCACTCCTCTGTTCTCTCCTCTCCTCCTCCTCCTTCATCTCCTCCTGCAGAAAGCCTCATTAGTGGCGAGGAGCTCGCCGAGGTAGCGCTCCGCCGCCATTGTGGCCAATCCAAACACCAGGTCCTCTCCGCCCAGAGCCCCCCACTTCAGAACCCCCCGACCAAATCCCATTTTCAGGCTCCGCAGCTGCCCCGCTCTGCCAGAGCACTTAGCCGTGTCATTCTATCTGGCTCTCCAGGCCTCCGAGCAAACAGGCCTGTTTTGTGCTTGCCAGTCTCTGATATGACTCCAGAAATGGAAATGAAGCCATGGATCTTCATTAGGAGAGGCAGGTGTCCACAGAGACCCGGCCCAGGTGAAGGAGTGGGATGGGGGGGGGTGGATTGGGGGACTCGGTGAGCGGGGATGATGCTGGGCGAGGGTGGTGGGGGGGGTTGAATTGGTGGTGGTGATGGGTGGGGGGTTTGATTCTTCAAACCGGACTCGATGATGGGCCCCCCCACCACCATGCACTTACACTCACACATACATACACACATGCACGTGCACACACACACACACATATACACACTTCTTTGCCATTGCAGCCCCCCCCACCCCGCTCCTCCACCCCAGCACTTAATTGCCCATGTAATGAGCTGCAGTGAATGGGATTACTTGTGTGGAGGCACTTGAGGACCCTGTGCATCGGGGGCACCTCCTGCAGGCCCTCATCTCCAGGGAATACATTTAGGATGATGTTTTCTATGAAGCGCAGGGGCAAAAACCTCAGCTCTCCTCTCCGCATCTGGTCTTGTCGCATTAGGCCCTCCACAACCCCCCCCCACCCCCACCCGACAACCACCCCCCCACCCTCTCACCCCTCGGGGCCCTTTTGTTTGCTTAATTATTCATTACAGAGAGGTGGCCTTCTCTTTGAAACCTGTGGAGGTGGATGAGGCTTGGCGCTGACCCACGAAGAACGGGAGCATCCTGGAAGCCTGAAACGTGTCTTTGTGGCGGGGACACCTGTTATTTCTCCGTCCGCCATCAAATTTGCCCCCTCGCCTCCGACCGTGCATTAACAAATCCAAGCGGAGAATAGTGCCAACACATCTTTGTGTAGATCAATGTATTACACGCGACATCAAGATAATGACCATATGTCCTTTATATGTACATGCTAAGATGTTTGTTCAATCATTGCAATGAAGGAAGTGTTAATAATTACTTATTGAATAATGTGCATAAGTGATTGAGGCATGAGCAGCTGTTTGATCAATAGCATGTAAATCACGCCTGTCAAGCCTGGCTACTTTTGTAGGTAATGCAAATGTTATTTAGTGAGTTTAAGGATAACAGACTGTACTTTTCCGCTAATGTGTGCATGTGTGTGTGTGTGTTTGTGTGTGTGAAAAGTGTGAGGGAGCGCTCTCCATGGTGCCCAGGGCCGCTTCTTTTCTCACGCTGTTTTTGGTAAAATATTAGCCCCCGCAACCCTGTGCAGGGCGGCTGACAAATAGAGGGCTGTTGTCTCCCTTCTCTCACAGGGCTGAGGGTTAATGATCCCAGTTTCGGGGGGTTAAAGCCTGCCAGTGGGCCTTTCTCCTGCACCCCAACAGATGTTGCTAGGACTTTAATGTGGTTATCAAATCGGAGTGCCCTCTGAGCCCCGGGGGCTCATTGTGTGCCGCTGCATTCCAGGGCCTCGCCGTGGTGACAAGGCATCCCGGGGGCCAACCTGGGCTCCCGCTGAGTCTTCCAGCAGCCCCTCAGAGCTGACAGCTCGGGCTGCCCCCCTCCCCTCTGTCCCCGCACCACCTCCACATCCAGCGGGCCCTCTTTTAGTTCCCCTGCCCCTGATCCTGTCCCCTCCGTGTCATAAAGTCATCCTCCATCTCCCCTCGATCCCACAGTGGCCCTCTCAGTCACGCTGTTCACACAAATAGGCCCACTCACTCACGCTAGCCCACTCACATTTTTTTAGTCTCACACACACACATTCACGCCTCTCAGACGTGGAGATGCCCACACCGACTGCAAACAAACACATGTGCCTTCTCGGAATGATTAAACGTGTGATTAAACTTTTTGAGAGTTAGTAAGTCTTGAAATACTCACACGTAAGTATTTTAGACTTTAAACTATCAAACCACATGGACCTGCAAGTGGCTGCACAATAACGCTGCACAAACTGAAATCTTAAAAAGTAAAGTTTTTCCTGATGTACGTTAATTTGGTCTTGCTTTAAAAAACCAACAGACTAGGAAAAAAACAGTTATGAGCAAACTCAATACTGGGCTAATTGTTCCAAAAAAAAGGTATTTGCACTCTGCCAAAACTTTGTTCAAATGATATTAGGCAAGGCAAGGCAAGGCAAGGCAAGTTTATTTGTAGAGCACAATTCATACACAGGGCAATTCAAAGTGCTTTACAGTTACACAAAATCACAAAAGGAGAGCAAAACATACATATATACATCATAAAACATAGAATTCATCATTAATTTAAAAAAGAGTGAAGAGTGTAGATAAGATACTTTCAGTTTTCATATGCACGGTTAAACAGAACTGTTTTCAGCCTGGTCTTAAACATTGTCAGCGTTGAGGCCTGTCTCACATTCTCTGGAAGACTGTTCCAGATTTTAGCTGCAGAAAACTGGAATGTAGCTTCACCGTGTTAAGTCCTGGTTAGTACTGAAAATACTACTAGAAGTAAAGTTGAAAAAACAGGTCAAAATAACAGGAACATCTCACAATGCACAATGCATTACAATGCACAATATTATTACAATATCATCAGACGAATTAAGAAGTGTTGCCTGTTAAAAAAAAAAAAAAGAATTATTGATTTAACTGTGAATGAAGCTTTATTTAGTTGTCAAAGTAACACAATGACACATTTAACTACAGTACATTAAGCCAACTTTGAAAAATGTTAACCAGTAGTCTTACTGATATAATGAAAGAATTTGAGATTGATATTATTTTATTTGCTGAGCAATATAATTTTTGCCAGGAAGAAATTAATCAGTTGATTTTTAATCTCCTGCTTTATTTATTTAAACTTCTTCTCTTGATCATCGCTTAAGTCACTGAAAAAAATTGTGTTTATCCTAATATTATAAGTGATATAAATGACTCAAAAGACACAAAAAACACAAATATATGATCATTTGCACCTATTTCTGTCATTAACAGTCAAATTAACTGCACTATATTATTATTAATCTTTCCAGTGGTTGACCTTGGTTGCTTAGCAACTATCACTATTCCATTTTTAACCTCTCCTGTGGTTGACCTTGGTTGCTTAGCAACTGTCATTATTATTATAATAATTACTATTTTACTTATTTTACTGTGTTGATTTTTTTGCTGCTATTGTCTCAGCAGTGCTATTGCCTGCTAATGCTAACAATACAACTTATTAGAGAGAGAGACAGAGAGAGAGAGAGAGATGGGTAGAGGAAGAAATAGACAGATAGAAAATGTCTGAAAGAATAAACAGAAACATGACAGCTGGCTCGGCCTTGGAGATGCTTCACACCTGGGACAACAAGGACTGATGGAGTTGAGCTACCTAAGATGGAAAAAGGTGTATATATATATATATATATATATACTATATATATATATATATATATATATATATATATATATATATATATAACTATCTAAGATGGAAAAAAAGATATATATACATATATATATAGTATATATATATATATATATATATATATATATATATATATATATATATATATATATATATATATATATATATATATATATATATATATATATATATATATATATATATATATATATATATATAGGGCGACACGGTGGAGCAGTGGGTAGCACTGTTGCCTCACAGCAAGAAGGTCGCAGGTTCAAGACCGCCTTGGGGCCTGGGTCTGGGACCTTTCTGTGTGGAGTTTGCATGTTCTCCCCGTGTCTGCGTGGGTTTTCACCGGGTACTCCGGCTTCCTCCCACAATACAAAACATGCTCAGGTTAATTGGCAAATCTAAATTGCCCATAGGTGTGAGTGTGTGTGTGAATGGTGTGTGAATGGTGTGTGTGCCCCACGATTGGCTGGCGACCATCTGGGGTGTATCCCCCTGCCTCTCGCCATAAATGCGCTGGGATAGGCTCCAGCAGACCACACTAAAACGGCCATGTGGTGTAACTCAAAAAGTTTTATAGTTTAACTAATAGGTTATAAATAAATAAATAAATAAATAAATACTAATATAAATATATATTATTTATTTATTTATAAATAAATAAATAAATACTATATAAATATATATGTATATAAAATATATATATATATATAGTGTGTGTGTGTATATATACACACACACACACACACACACACACACACTCACACACACACACACTATGTGACTGTAGTCACTGTCACTTTTTCACTGGTCACTTTTTTCTCTTCACACACACCCTGCACCTTAAGTGTGCATTGGCTATGTATGTGTACATGTGGGTATGTGCGTGGATATGTATGTCCATATATATATATGCAAATATGTGTGTATGTGTATGTATGTAGGTATGTACGTGCATGTATGTATGTATATATGCCTTGCTTATGCATACTTTTTTTCTTACTATTTATAGCATTTTCTCTCCATTCTGTCGATAATGCATACTGTGTATGCGGATTAACAAATTCTGCGAATTTGTACATTGTGTTGTGTGTTTTTTTATTTTTTTATAGTTTTTTTATCTTCTTCAACTTTATTTTTCTTTTTCTTTATCTGTAACGCTGCAGTAACACACAAATTTCCCCGTTGTGGGATCAATACAGTTTATCTATCTATCTATCTATATATATATATAGTGTATATATATATATATATATATATATATAGTCACTATCATCTTATATTTATATAGTAACGATTCCAGTATCATTGGCAAAACTTGGTACCAGATAGTTTAACTCTCTTAAAAAGATTTAAAAAATTAAAAAAAAACACATGCTTTTACTAGTTTTATATTCTAGGTGTAATAAATAATTAAAATATTTCATTCTTTTCCAGTTACATCATTGACAATTCATGTCGGAAAAAATCACACAAAATCATGATTTTTGATAAAAAATAATGACTTTAAAAAAACTTTTATATGACAAGAAACCAACATCAAATACAAAATGTACATTTTGACAGACCTGATGAATGCTTCTGAAAAATGTATAATTAAAAACTTTTTGACATTCTCATCTTGCCAAACATGATTTGTCACCGACCCTGAAATGTACATTAATCTGTCAATTGGGTATTTATAATGAGGGATTATAGAGGCTGGGATCCAGCAGCTATTCTAGTAGTTCTGGCCAAATTCCAGACATGTCTGCTGAACAATTTGTCTGCCTTGGGTGATCAGGAAAAGACTGAGAACGAGGCCCGCTGACTTGAAGAAACACGGGAAGATGCTAACAAGGTGACTAGCGATGCGCAAAGTGAAAGCAGCAGGAATTTTAGGAGCAATCCCATCCCTGAAAGACGGCTTTGGCCGGTCCTGACCACACTAAGCGGGATCAAGTCGGACTTCAAAGATCTGTCAGGAAGAGCCGGCTGAGGACGGGATTGGTGATGTGGAGGAGGAGGAAAAACTAAAATTGTTTTTTTTTTCTAGCATTTTGTTCCGTATCCAGTTCCTGTTTTAATGTGATATGGCTTCTCCTTGTGTTTCACCTGTAACTTTTACTTCCTGTGTTCCTGATGGCCTCACTCACTCACCTGTGTTTAGTTAGCTTTTAGTTCTCTGTGTATTCAGGTCTGAGTTTGCAGCTCAGGATTTCGTGGACTGGTCTGTTTGTTTCTCGTCTGCCTCCAGCCGGTCCTGCTGGTCCCCGTAAGTCTTGTTTTACCTCGTTCACCTTCTCTGTGCTTAACTGAACTAAAGAGACTCACTTTGCGAGACAAGCAATTAGTTTCTGGTAAAACCTGCAATTGCTTTAACCCCAGTAACACGGATACAGCAGTTTAATGCATGTCCAAATAAGTCTACTATTTACGTGTTCACTCTTGTGTGAGAATTTTATTTGATATTAAGGAACTATGATTTCATAAAATAACCAATTCCTGCTGACCTGTACACAGAATGAATATGTGTTCTCTGACTAAAAGGGAAAAACGTTCTTATCAAACATCTAACACACAGGCTCTGATTTGCATCTAATTCTGCAGAACTGAGCAAAAGCAGCACATATATCTAAAGTTTTAAAAAGTAATCATAGATGTGCTCAAAGATTGAATTCTAACAATAAATATCCATCTTAAAGTGATTCACTATAGATAGATTATGCAGCTTTATATCACTCCAGTTTGACTTAATTATATATGACTTATGCAGCACAAAAAAGTAAAACTTATATGACTTTATGAAATTTTGCTGAATTCATTGCTGGAACAAATTTATACTAAATTGCATTTCTTAAATAACCTTGAATCCTTATTTTGTACCCAGAGGATTGTACGTTGAAGCAAAAAAAGAGGAAAATGACAGATTTAGGACACTTGCTCCCTCTTTGTTGGAAGGATGTCAAAAGCCCTTCTGTTGGCTGCTGTTTTAAAGAGCTGTGTAGGCCTCATCCTTGTAAAAATTAACATACTCATTGAAGAAGAAATCAGTCAAATTTCATGAGGTTTGGAGCCTCTTTCTTACACTCTTGGGGCAAGTTTGGAAGCGTGAAGGTGATATATGACTAGGGAATGTCATGGAACCTCCATGTCTTCAATGCAATGCTATGCTGTTAAAGTATTTATTTTTGGGAGAGGGGAGGAGATTGGTTTCATTGTCTAGAAAACAATTGAAGAAGAAAATCTAGGCTTGCATAACATTTTTGGCCTTGAAACACAAGTGGAAGAAGTTAATACAGAAGATACATGATACTGTTATATAATGATGTTAAGAAATTCACAGAGGGGAGAAAGTGCATTTTAAGCTTCTGTGGCTATAGACGGTGTCCTTCTCTGATAATTAACCAATAAAGTGGCGCCGAATTCTGCACTGCAAAAAAAGAGAGAAAAGTTTAGACAAACTCAAAATGTTAAGGCAACAAACAATTAAATTGCATTGAATAATAATTGCATTGAAGTAACTTTAACTATTATTTCTGCAAAAATTTGCAAAAATGTTGAACTATCCCTTTAACATAATACCAACCAATCAGAAGAAAACATGCCGTCATTTAAAATCCGATTCTCCCACATAAGCTAATGTTAGCGGCTAGCTCCTGCAGCCCTGCTAGCTGCTAACTGCTAAGGCCTGAAACATCCATTATGACACAACCTAAAATAAAATAAAATAATTTTATAATAAAATAAACTAAATTAATAAAAAATGCCAACTATGGATTGAATCACAACAGGATTTAAATATTACGTATTTGGTCTTACTCTGTTGTAAGACCAAATACTTCTTTTTTGCATGAATAGAATACGTAATGCAAGTGTGAGTTTACATGTCGGACGTGTGCAGCAGCACACATAATGACACAAACATTTATACAGCAACGTATTTCCAACAAAGAGCGGCTCATTTCAAATGGTAAACGGGTCGAGTGTTCATAGGTGTCACGAACACCTCCCGGATGAATAGGTCACGGTCTCGGAGGTGACACTGGAGCCCCGGGGTCAGCCGGGGTCCTTTCTCCCGCTCCTTTTTCTGCATATACAGTATCAATGCCAGCAGCTGTGGGATTGTTTGTACACAGATGCAGGGGTGCTTCATGATAATTGCCTTGCAGCTGCACTCCGGGGCTGGAACTCTGCGTTTTTCTTTTTTTTTTCCCCCCTCGGTGGCTTATAGTGTGTGTGTGTGTGTGAATCATTATGAGCAGGAATGTGGGAAACAGTCCTAATTAAAGTATTCTGTAACTCAATTAAGGACTCTTCCCCCACAGGCCCCTCCAGCCCTGACTGCTATCCTACACCTATGCTCTGTTAGAGGATACAGCACCTGTCTCTGTGGCCTCTGCAGCCTTCAGTGTTTAACTGAACTAAGTCAGGACTGGTTGCATTGAGAGGAAAAAAAAGGGGGGGGGGTTGTTTCTTGGAAATGTGCGGGTAAAGGGGTATATGAGGTGGAGAAAAAAGACAGTGGAGTGGAATAAATGGGGAATTTCTGTTCCATGGAGGTCTGTGAACCTGGCCACCAGCGAGAGGTGAGACACTCATTATGGCTAGAAGTCATTTTTCATAGCTGTTATCAACTCACTGTGCACAGAAGATGGATGGATGACAATTACGCTGACGAAAACCCGCACGCAGCCAGCACTCGACAAAATCATTATGCCGTTCATTTTTTATTATGTTACTTTGCTAAACAGCGGAAATGTTATGAGACGCGTAAAAAAAACGCAGTTTGCTTCGTAAAAATTCAGAAATGTGATATAACAAAATTTGCAGAGGACTCAAAATTCATGTCTTTTGTTCCAATTCCCTCCCAAAAAAAAAACTGCAGCCGACTGATTGCCGGGCTTTGGAATGTATCCGAGTACTTTGAACAATGACAGGCAACAATCAAGGTGCTCAATTATCTGTATAACGATTAAGACATCAATTATCAAATTGATTGATGAGGCCAAATGATCCGATTAATTCTCTCCATCCAGCGTAAAAACTGGGAGCGGCAATATGAGGAAAATTTGTTGATTAATGGTTCGGCTGTGCAGAAAGCCTTTCGCCGTAATGATACATGCAATTTCATGTGATAGAAGCTCTGTAAACACATATTTTAAACATTTAACTCCCTATGACAACAAATATAAGCCCTCTGAGTTAAAAGAGACAGAGAACAGGAAATCTATTGTGCCAGTTCTCTATATTTTTCCTTTAACTTTCTTTATTTTTCTCAATGAATACTTTTATTGTATAAACAAGGTTAATATATCAGATGAATGTATTTCTTTTCTCCTTTCCCATTGATGCTGATGATGTTCCTCTGCCCCTCTAACAATAGCCAAAACAATGTTTGAAAAGCGCCTTGAGACCAGCTTGGACTAAGGCTTTAGTTTTTATTCTGTCCACGTTGTCAATGTGTAGAGGGATAATTGAAGTGATCCTTGACTATGGGATCTATTTATACAGAGCATAATTCCCTCTGCATTCAGGCATTATCATGGTGTCAGAACAAGCACAATGGCACAATAAGGTCAATATAATGAAACTCCAAAACAATATGGTGACATTCGTATAATAACAAGTGAGCTAGTCCCGAATTGTTTGGTTTTGTACCAGTGGTTTGGGTAATATCAGACCCTTTTCACACTGGTCATTATGACGTTGTGATAAATACAAAGTCAAGTGAAAGTCCAAAGATTTTTTTTTTATCAATATTTATACCAAATGTCTTTAAAACTCCTAAAAATCCTCTGTTTTTTGCAGTATGTGCAGCTGTTTTTCCTAAAACCTAGTAAATATTTTTGCTTTTTTGTGCAGAAATCAATGTTTATTAATCTATTAAGGACACTTTTTATAACAATTGCTTTGCTTGCAAAAATGTCATAATATAAGTTGTAGTGGCAGATGTGTTTGTAATACTACTACTACTACTTTTTTTATTCTATTGTCACAATGCAGTTATAATTACCATTGTATTACTAGTACTAAACGGTCCTTAGAATCTAATTTTATTTGTGCTGCAATGACTTCACTTCTTTATTTTCAGTTTTCTGTTATACTCAACCGCATCTGCAGCCAAAATTACATCAGTTATCTGCTTTTTCCCATTAGCAATTTGACAAATACCCCCTTTATAACAGCCCCATATCATTCTGCTTGACTTTCCCCTGGGCCTGAATTCAGTTATTGATTGCCTGTTCAGTTTCACTTGGAAAAGGTTGATAAAAGGAGGTTTTCACTTTCTCAATTCGATGTGACAGCTCCCTAACAAGAATAATGGAGAGCGCCCATTCACAGGCAAATCAAGCTAATCCAGCGTGCCCCTCCACTCTCAATGGAGAAGTCACAGTCCTTCCCGGCCCATTCCATCACAAGCCGCTCTCTTCAGAAACCTTCAAAGTTAGCCCAGCTCCTCCATGAGACAACATTGCTCTTTGTGCGCCCCTCTCACTCGCCATCAAATGGATAAATAGGTCGATAAATGTATACAAAGTCAGAGGGAAAACAAAAAGCGAGGCATATAATCGGTTTGTTTTATGTGTAATCTGATTTCACTGATTCCCACTCCTTATTCTGTTTGCTGTCAGTGGCTGATGGATAGATATGATCCCACAGTGGTATTAAATGAACAAAGCTGGTTTTACAACTACATGGCAAACCGAAAAAGGCACCAGTATTTAATTTTATTTTTCCCGCATACATATATTACATAGTGTTACCCATCAGTAGAATTGGAAAGTTTTCATTCATCAAAAGTGCTTTTGCACTACAGCTTCGGGGCATTGGTAATAGGTTCCTCGTCTCCTCCTCTTTTTCTCGAATGGAATGAGCTGCGGTTTTCCGTCTAATCCTTTTTCTGGGCGAGAACCAGGTGACCGAGCAGAGGTGCGTGAGTGTGTGTGTGAGTCACAGTGAGTGAGTAAGGCCTGGTGTGCAACACACACACATATGTGCTGGTGCTGAGGTATCATGGAGGATAAAACTATTCTGTTATATATATATATATAATATATAATATTTCATATTTTCATCCCTCACATAATCAACATTAATGTAAATGCAGCAACATTAAAATTAATAAAAAGTAGGGATTCCAACTCAAGTTCATTGAGAAATTAGTTTGACAATTCTTTTTTTTTTTAACTACACAAACTCTCTGTAGTGTTTATTTTACTTATAGGAAATCCATTTGCATTTTTAAAGAATGGTTCAACTTCTGTCTCGGGTCAAGAGACTCGCAGAGGTCTCATTCACGTTTGACTTTACAAGTCTGAACAATGACTTTGGTTGGAGCATTAAAGTGCCACAGGTTCACTCCCATTCTGCGTCGGGATGAGAGAAAGGGGAGATTAACATGATTTTGCTTTATCCGCCACATACAGGCCTCAAAACCATAAAACACAACCCAAAGGCATCCCCG
Source organism: Eupleurogrammus muticus (assembly GCA_036785175.1). Lineage (NCBI taxonomy): Eukaryota > Metazoa > Chordata > Actinopteri > Scombriformes > Trichiuridae > Eupleurogrammus > Eupleurogrammus muticus. The sequence goes on along the minus strand of JAYKQN010000004.1, from coordinate 26,160,358 downwards.
TCCTGCTCTGAATGTGCACTTGTTACTGCTCTCAATTCGGCTTTCAGCCCCCTCTAAAGAGACAAGGCCCAATCACAATATTGTCAAGGCTCTGTTGGTTTTCTGGTTCAAATCCTTGTTCACGCTGTTTGCTGAGTACTCATCTGCTGTGACAGCCTTCAGACAAACAGTGAGTCCTGAAAGAGGTCTCCCACAACCAGATCTTTCCTGCTGGGCAGCGGCTGAAACGCTCCTTTCTCTCTCCATCAAGTGGAACCCGGGCTATTGAGTTGGCCCCTGGGATCCCTCCATTGAGGTGGGCCATGGGCCAGTGCTTCGCCCCTCCTTGCCCCTGGGCCACCCTCATTCTCCCAGGACACCTGTACCTCTAAAACCCCATCGTGGGAACGTCCTCGCCGCCGCCGCCACCTGAGCTGCCGCCTGTGCCAGCTGGGCACGGCTGACAACACCGTCGGGAGTCAGAGGACACAGAGAGCCACCGAGGACGCTCTCAGCGTGCCAACGCGATCGAGCTCTTAGAACTTTTTTTACATTTTTTAATTCTAAACAGGCAAACTGCTGTACTCAATGAAGTCAAAGACGTTAAGGAATCTCTCCGCAGAAGTATGAAATAAAACTTGTGTCACTTTTCGTGATCTATGGCGACCCATTTAAGGGGATAAAAAAAAAGTAAATGCACTCACGAAAACAACATTTCCACCCTCTCTCTCTCTCTCTCTGTGTGCTCACACACAACCTCCCTCATGCGCCCCCCATACCCGCTAAATCTCCATGGCACACTGCAAAAAAATGGCATCAATTAATCAACATTCATGAACCGTTTACTTGAGCTCCCCTTTGTGTGCTGCAGGGCCTAATCCAGACAGAGACCAGGCTGTTCTGCAGCAGCGCAGACTGCGTCACTCTACCCTTTGTGGGAGAAACCCATCAACTGGTGTTTCAGGGAAATGTCTCCCCCCACTGAGAGCCCGACCTTCCCCCTCTCTCACCCTCTTCCTCTTGTGCCCCCGCGGTACTCGGGGGCAGGAAGCTCCATCTCTGAGAGGAGGCCATCCATCTATCCTGCCTCCTTCCAATCCAATTCACAGCCGCCTCCACATGTATGAAGACATCTGTCCATATTTGATCAGATATTCCATTTGCTGCAAATGATCCCACCCTCCATCCCCACCCATGAAGGAGGCAGCTATTTAAATGTGCTGATACTTTCCTGCATAATAACCTGCCAGTTCTTTGCCGTGCAGAAGAAGCAAGTTTAATTGGGCTGTGCATTTAGAGCCTTCTACAATTACACAATTACAGCGGAGATGCATTTCTGCACGTTTCGATGTTTGCCCCAATTTACTGCACTTTTCATACAGTTTAACTCTGGTTTCCTTTTCAGAGGATGCAAATTTGGCTCATTTGGCTTCAAATGAAGCATAATTGCTCATATTGAAATCTACACCTTTCTACAAGAGGTTCCTGCCAGTTAGTTCTCATTAAACCTAAGGAGAACAAAAATTCCCAATTCCATTTCAGCACACAAGCCATCTGTGTCATCTTGTGTTAAAAGCAAGGAAATTGGAGATGAAATGGATGCTGAGTGCATGGATGGAAAACTTAAAAATCAGTTTCCTCAAGTAAGTCCTAAATCTCTCACAAGAAGCCTGAATTGGAGATTGTGTGGTGGGGGAGGGAAAAAAAATGTACGGGACATTGCTGATTGAAATTAAAGCTATTTTCATTGTTTTCAAATACCGAATGTGTTTGCTGTGGGTAACCTAAGAAAAGCATTCAATTAAGTGCAGCCTAATTAGTTCGGAGGGCAGAATGGCGTGTCAACCCCGACGTGTGATCGCCATCAAAGTGTTTTCCGCTCCTTCCTCTTCTTTTATATCACTGTCTTGAAAGTTATATGAAGGAAAAAAAACCTCTTTCTCCAAAAGGCCCTCTGAGCCTGAAGTGGTGGCCTGAGCCCACTCCAAACAATGCCTTACAAGATACTGTTTAAATTCATATCCGCTCGTCCTTTCTTACGGAGGGACAACACAACAAACCACTGACCCACTGATACACAATTAGAAGTGATGCGGCAGTTAAGGCTACAAGCAACTCTGTTTAACAGTCTGTCTTTGACCCTCCACCATTGAATAAATATAATGCCCCCAATGAGAGTAAGACACTGAGGTGCAGTGAAAAGGGAGCTGGGGAAGATTTTAAGCCACAGATAAGTAGTTAAAGACCTTTATAGAGTATAACACCATTATCCCTGCTGAATAAAAATAGGATTTAGTGTTTTTTCCACTTAATTTAAATCAAAAGAGTCCCCACCTTACATATTGCACTGGTAATGTAATGGAGAGAGACCCACAAAAAGGCTTTGTGGCTCTGACACCTCCTATAGTGGCACTGTGTTGTCCTGTGAGCAAAAGGGAGAGAAAGGTTTTTCTTCCCGGCGTTGCTATCTGCTAACACATTCTAATTGATGCCGCTGCATTCCTCCACTGGATGCATTCAGTGAATAACGAGCCTCGGACTGAATACCCATGAATTGGTCCCTACCAAGCAAAGCAGTAAAGCCTTTGGCCCCCCCCCATCCCTCGGTTTCCCCGCGCCGCCGCCACCACCATCGCAACCACCACCAAGCACCACCTCCTCCTTCCCCAAAAAACCTTCCCCAAAGCTCTTCTCTGGCTTTACCGCCCATTAAAGCACGACCATTGTGCCGAGATGCGGCCCACAAAAGCTGTCAATCTCTCCGGGTCCTCCAAAGCTTGGACTCACACAGACTGGAGTGACAGACCTCCCCCTTTCTCCCCCCAACCCAACCCCATCCCCAACCCACCCCTGCTCCCCCGAAAATCCTCTCCCTGAAAACTTCTCAGCTAACTATCCCCCACTACCCTCTCTCTCTCTCTCCCTCTCGCTCTTACTCTCTCCCTCTCTCGCTCTCTCCAGTCCCGGCGCACAAAGCATCAATCTGTCTTCAGCCTCAGCACCCTTGGCCTTTTGTCCTATCTGCAGGTGCCTCTGAAAGCACCCACGGTCGCCCCAGCCTCTGCGCACGCCACGCCTAGTCCAGGGACAGGAACTGCTGACAAAGGCCCAGTGTGGGAATGAGGGATGCGTGGAGGGAGGGGAAAAGGGGGGGGGGGGTGTCGGAGGGGGGCTGCTCTAAGACAGATGGCTGGGGAAGTCTCCCAACTCCTCCACAGGGGCTGTCAGTTTAAATTCAGGGCTACGAATGAGACACACGGGGGAAGAACCAGTGAAGGAATGCCCGCTGAATTCAGCGGCCACTGTACGCTTCACTCAGGACCACAGAAGCTGCAGCTCTCTCTGGATGTCGGCTGCGTCACACATTTAATTCACATAGATGAACAAATAAATGATTTTCCCCTGAATTTAGCATAATAGAACAGCCTTATATACTCTCTCCCTTTCTGAAGTATTTTGGGCTGTATTTAAGTTACAGTACCAATAAAATACTACACTTACTTATATTTGATACTATATTTAAAAAAAAAGAAAATACACAGTCAAATTACTGGTGTTAATATAGTAGCGTTCATTTTAATAATACTAGTGTTAAATTAACTCAATGTGTTGTGTGTTTAATCCCAAACATATATTTATAAATCTCAATAAAATGCTTTTTATGTCTTGTTCTGTCATTATAAATGTTCTGCAAAATCCTTGTGATACTAAATACATTACTGACGGTACTAAAACATTTTAACTAGTCATTATTATTTTTTTTTAAATGAATGAAACTAGCTGTTATATATATTTTTTGGGTATATTCTGCATTCACTTAAGCATTTGATTCTCAAAACGTATCAAATGCAATGCAAAATCATTTTTTTTAAGACTCCAGAGTTGCATTGATGGTGTAGATGGCACAATGTCACATCATTCCTCAGTTGCAGGTTCTAACAACACTTAGTTATAATTGTCAATCAAAAAACCAAAAACAAATCTAAAGGTTTTGTCTGCAGTAATCTGCATAGGATTTAAATTCAGACAAACTGTATTGAGTTCTGCAGCCTGCTCCAGTTCTTTCCTCAGTGCAACAGGTTTGTGACCTCTCATCTCATCAGTGTTACTGGGCTGCCACCGTGTGGTCATGTTTTAAATTACAGCAACCAGCATGAAGTACAGAATAAAAGTCCTAAAATCACATGGTTCTCTGGTAATAATGTAATCATGTATGGACAGTATGTCTCCTGCTTTTTATGTTTTTCTGTCTTTTATTTGTATTGTATTTATTGAATTGCTCACTCAAAGGATAAAATTCTCCTTGTTAGAATAAGAATCTGAAACAGCACGATGTTAAACTTAACATCTCATACAGTGTATATGCTATATACCAATTTTAGTTTTAGTTTATTTAAACATTTAAAAAGAATGTCAAACAAAGAAAAGTGCACATCATATGTGCAAGTGAGGTGGTGATCCATTGAGGGCTTATCTTAAAACCCCACCTAGGAAAATTATGATATAATTAAAATTATAACAATAATAGGACATTAATTCAATTCAATTTATTCATATAGCCCAGAATCACAAATCACAGTTTTCCCCCAACGGGCTTTACAGAATCAGAGGAGGGATCCCTCTTCCAGGACGGACAGGCTGCAGTGATGTGTGCAGGTGGAAACATTACAGGGAAAACTGGACATTATGAACAGACAAACAGAAATGTAATGAATGTTGGTGTAAGTGGAGGATGAGGAGCAGGATCCAGCACAGCTTCCAGGTTTCACCAGGACAGCATCAGACCCTCCAGCATCCGTAGATCCCTCAGTGGCTGCACTGCAGCATGCTCTGTGGATGAGGAAACACAGAAAACACAGGGCAGGACTCTGGGAACACAGCAGATTTAAAAGTACAATAGTGGATCATCAGTAGAAAAAGAAGCCCAAAACATCTCATGAGGACCCGGCAGACTAACCTATCGCAGCATAACTATGACTAGGCCAGCCAGGGCCCGCCCTAACTGTACGCTTCATCGAACAGGAAAGTTTTTAACCTGTTCTTAAATATAGGAAGGGTGTCTGCCCCCCAGACTGAAACTGGAAGACGATTCCACAGGAGAGGAGCCTGGAAGTTGAAGGCTCCGCCTCCCTTTGTAATTCTAGAAATTTTGGAACCTCCAATAAGCTGCGTATTGGGAACGTAATGTTCTCAATGGGGGATATGGGACTATGAGATCCCTAAGGTAGGATGGATTTCGAATTCTATTCGAGATTTCACAGGAAGCCAGTGTAGAGAGGCTAATACAGGTGAGAGATGCTCCCTTCTTTTCCCTGTAATGTTTCCACCTGCACACATCATCTACTGCAGCCTGTCCTTCCTGGAAGAGGGATCCCTCCTCTGTTTCTCTTCCTGAGGGTTCTTTAATTTTTTTTCCCCCGTTAAAGTTTTTTTTTTAGGGAGTTTTACCCTGTACGATGTGAGGGTCTAAGGACAGGAGAAGTTGCTTTTGTACAAACTGTAAAGCCTGTTGGGGCGAATCTGTGATTTGTGATTCTGGGATATACAAATAAATTCAATTTAATTGAATTTTAGTCCTGTAGATTTCTGGAAATGGCTTCACCCTGCTTAAAACTGAGTCAGCTACACTGCAGCTGATACTGATATTAATATAATATATAAAGTGGTAATATAACACCTTTCATGGATCGACGTCTTAAAATTGTTCACAAGTAGCAGAACGAGGAACCTCCAACAGTTCTCGACCACACTGAGATGCTGTAAAACACAACTGACCTTTGTTCCTTCAGATAGGCAGGCAAGAAATGTGAATATTTCTGGGAAAAACTGTAGAAATCACCTGAACCAGAAGTGATTTGATTTTTATTTAATCACTTATCTTTTGTTTTATGGGTATTTTTACTGCTGTTTAAATAACCTGCCTGGACATTTTGATGATGTTGACGATGGAAGGAGGGAATGATAAAGACAAGGAGCACTAAATTAAACTGTAACCCAACATCAACTTTTGTACCATTTTTATTGTCTTTTTTTAATCTCCTGTTAATAGCACAATATTTTGCATGACCTCCGATGACCCTGTCTATTGTTCATTTGTTTGCCTACCCTGTGTTCTGTCCTTTCATGTTGTAAATCTATATGAAAAAAAGGTATTTAAAATATGGTTTACAAGAAATAAAACAAGTTTATAAAATGAAATAAAAAAGAACATAAAAAACTAATGAAAACAATAGAGCACAGGCAACCGACCGTAAAAACACACAAATTACAAACGCTAAACAGCAGGTGATCATATAAAAGCCAGTTTCAAATAATGAGTGTTCATCTGCTTTTCAAAAGCTACAAAAAAAAAAATTCCACAAATAGTATAATTAAATCTCTCATTTCCTTACTGGGCCACATGGTGGGGATAGAGTCTCACTCACAGCCATGCATCTGTTCATTGGCAGTGATGGGATGGTTTGGTGGGTGTGGCAGAGGAAGTGTCTGTCACGTTCTTTAGTTTATATGATATATGGGTGTGGTGTGACCATATATCATATAAACATAGAATATGACAGACACTTCCTCTTTTGCAATTATCACACTTCTCTTACTGCTGCTACAACTGCAATATGTAAATACGATATTGTGACTACTTCAAATATATACTGTGTATTTATGGTATAAAAGTCGTTGTGGTTTTAGTCAATGCATAAACATTTACATACTGTGAGAGTAACTGCAGCAGAATAACCTTGACCTGTTCTTTTTCTGTTATATTATTATTTCTCTGCACCACGGCTATTTATAGTTTTAATCAAGCTGGTTATGTCCTGATTAAATGTCACTGTGCAATGCATTTAAACAACATTTTTGCAGGATGGTGCTTCAAAATGTCCTACGTTGATAGCTCTTAAATTAAACAGGATTTTATTGCTTCCAGGTCAATAAGTCCAAATATTTGCCTTTGGAAAAAGTTAACAAATGTTTCCTGGTGTTAAACCATGTTTAAACTGTTGACACACTACTCTTTAAGTAAATATCTACTGAGTCATTTCAGCGTAATTAAGGGGAAATTATTGTTATTCAATGATACTTTTACTTCTCATGTACTTGTAACTGAAAAAGATATGAAGTTGCATATAGTTGTCAGAGGTAATAGTTTCCACTAAACACAAACCACAAACCACATAGATTATGTGACACACACACACACACACACACACACACACACACACACACACACACACACACACACACACACACACACAAACACACACAAAACCAAACCATGGGGCCTCAGCTCAATGGTGTCCTTGATAGCACAAATGATATTTATAAAAAAAAATGTCTCAGTGTTCAGAAGAAGAAAATTTCACTTTCGACACAAGGCCACAAGGAAGAATTGCAGATGTTCTGCCACATGCAAATATCCACCAAAGTTTCTCATGCATGAACACAGACAAAAATACATTAGTTACCCACAGCGTTTAGTTTGAACATTATTATTTTTTTCTTTTCTTTTATACTTTTCTTACTGTTTTGTTGGACAGAATGTCCCAAAACACACCAAAGCAATGAGAAATGTATAAAAAAAACACTACTAGTGAGTTAAAAATGATTATTGAGAGGAATTATATATTTAATTTATCCATCCATCCATCCATTTTCTATCCCGCTTATTCCTTTTCAGGGTCGCAGGGGTCTGCTGGAGCCTATCCCAGCGCATTTTATGGCGAGAGGCAGGGATACACCCCAGATGGTCGCCAGCCAATCGTGGGGCACACACACCATTCACACACCATTCACACACACACTCACACCTATGGGCAATTTAGATTTGCCAATTAACCTGAGCATGTTTTGTATTGTGGGAGGAAACCGGAGTACCCGGTGAACATGCAAACTCCACACAGAAAGGTCCCAGACCCAGGCCCCAAGGCGGTCTTGAACCTGCGACCTTCTTGCTGTGAGGCAACAGTGCTACCCACTGCTCCACCGTGTCGCCCTATTTAATTTATGGAAATCCTAATCAACCTGACAAGTTTTATGCATATATTGCATGAAACAACATGAAATAATATTTTTTTTCTGTAATAAAACACAGTTACTGTTGCAGTGTTAATATACACCATCAATATCCACATTATCAATACAATAAGAAAATACTTTAACATATTACCAGTAGCAGGGCTGCAATCTATTTTGTTTGATTTAGATTTTAGATGTTTGTGTGATTATTTAATTGGGTCCTTTTTATTCTCCTTTTTAAGCATCTTACAGAATATAGTATATTCATGTTTTCTCTAATGATATTTATTGGGATTTCTATGATTTTATGGACAAATAATTGATTGTTGAACTTTGCATTGCAGATAATTAGGCTCATTTAAAGTTTTTTTTCCTGATTTGAGTCAGTTTGGTCTAAATAGTATTAAGTAAAAGTAGTAAAAGTGTTTTTGTCTGTAGTAAAACACAATGTGGGTATTTTTTCATAGTAAGATAAATGTATTCTCACCACACATGAATACATACTCCATATTCACTCTCATTGAAGGCAGAAAAATAAATAGAAATAGAAAATAAACAGACCTGAGGCTTTTTTTTTCTTCTAGATATTATTTTATTATCAGTTTTGGTTTGTTAGTAGTCCAGAAAATAGGCTTCAGTTCAAGGCCCTGGAAGCGGTGACAAAATAACGCCCATCCACGCAAAAGGGAGGAGTAGGAAAAAAAATGGGACAATTGTAGTTCAAACGCGAACCACATTACCCAGAATGCAGCGCGGGGCGAAAGCCGCCGCACCTTCGCCAGGGTGGAGCTTGTGAACGTGGGAACGTCCGCGGGGCTGCTGCTGGTTGCCGGAGTGAAAATTGTTTGACAGGGAGGTGAGGCGACCTGTGCCGGGGGAGCCGCGAGGGGGGGGAAAGAAGAAGAAGAAGAAGAAGACGAAGAAGAAGAAGAAGAAAAAGAAAAGACGGCCGATAAAGAGAAGTTAGTTGATAGCGTGATCGGCGGCAGTTTCGGAATTCAGCGGCGCCGTGGAAAAAAAGGGGAAGAGAAGGGGAAAGCAGAGGAGGAGGAGGAGGAGGGAGAGAGAGAGAGAAAACGCAGGTTTGGTTCGGGGAGCCACAAATGATTCGCAGGAGTCTCAGCAACAGGGCGCAGAGCGAAATGTCAGCGAGAGTCTCAGCCGCCGCGAGCGGAGGGAAGCGCCGCTAGTCCACCCGCCGCAACGCGGAGAAAAATAACCCGCAGAACAGAAGGGGGGAGAGAATGCGAATGGTGCGAAGATACCGAAATCAGGCGAAATGGAAACGATGTAGCGCCGCTGCGGCATTTCACGTAGCTAGAACTAACGTTAGAGTAGAGAGTAGATAGCTAAGGAGCTAGCAGGTGAACTAACATACATGTAAAGTTATTCCCCGGAGCGGAGCCCGGAGGCGTCTGTCGAATCGGAAGAGTTCGTCGGGTTGTTGAGAGAAATCCGCGGAGAAGATGCTACGGAGAAGACTGAACCGCTGGGTATGTGAGGCTGGCATCAACGTTACACACACACACACACACACACACACTGTTAGCTTCTGGCATCCTGCTAGCGTCGTGATTCTGCCCTGGAATAATTGTGAGCTTTTTTTTTTTTTTTTAAATCCATTTCCTGTGGACATTTCAGCCTGTTACTTCACACACAGCTGCCGAATGAGCTCGTGCTACAGATGTTGGCTAACTGCTAGGTTGCGCACACCAACTTACGACAGATGTGAGTTGGTAACGTTACTCGGTCATTAAACTAACTTCAGGGGTCGCACGCGCGTGAGCGCACATTTTTTTTTGTTTTCCGCCGCGTAAACTTGGTTTGTCCACAACTGTGTAAGTTCCTGTATAATTAGACTTAACAGATATTTTTTCTCCTCACAACACCCATATGCCATTTATTTGACATTTCTGTGTATTAACATACAAAAAATAACTAAGTTCACAACAGTGGAAAAGTCTGGAATAATAAATAATGAGAAAATACGGGTTCCAGGTTGTCCAGTTTCATTAGGGGTCACTGTTAAAAAATTACAAATAAATTAGTTAAGTGCTAAGAAATGCTGACACGAAATAGGCAAACACAGGTGGTGCATATGATGCTGTTTATTTATTTATTTTTTTGCTCCATTCAGGTCTGAATTTGGCTGATGCTATTGTGCACATTAGATGTACATGTCAGCTGTGATGCAGGAATACACCCCCACATATGTATTTGTTCCTCCAATAGGAACAAGGAAAAAATAAAAATAAATAAATAAAAAAGTACTGCTATGTTAAGGTGTGTTGACTCAACAGGGATAAGATAACATGAGTACATGTGTGAAAACAACATAGAATGAGAGCTATATGGGTGTGTGTGTATATATATGTGTTTGTGTATATATATATATATATATATATATATATATATATATGTATGTGTGTGTGTGTGAATTTCCACCAGGTGCAAAAAATAAACATTAAAAAGTAGTGGGGGCTAGACCCCCTTGCTTAAAATAATAATGATAATAAATTAGTAGTTAAAGAAATGTATCTACCATTTCATGTCAATATGGCTGTTGTGAAAAAGGACAAAGGACATGATTTTGAAGATATTTCCCTTTTAAACTTTCATGGTCCGAGCTGTTTGTCATTGAACATTAAAATGAATCCACAACAACTTTGCTAACTGGTTCTTAATGTCAGTTAATCAACTAAACTGCCTTCAATGTCATATATCCTTTATTACACTTTTATATCCTTTTTGCCAGGAATATTTTTGGATTTTTGAACCCTTGCTCAGACAAAATAAAAAAAAAATAAGTTGTCAGCCTGATTACTTAAAACTTTCGATTGTGAATCCTTTATCATAGTATCTATACTGTTTGTATAGTTTTGCAGTGTTAGTAGTTATGTATTGTGCTATGGTTGCTTCCTGTTCTAATTTTACTGTGTCAAGCTTTGGAATTGCTCTTGGAATTATTGGAATGTCGCCAACACGATCTGCCTTGACATCATATTTCACGAGTGGTCAATTTAATGCTTATCCTCTTAAAGTTCATCCATTTGTTTCAGTGCCCCTCTCCCGCGTTAATCAGTCATGAGCGGGCTACTCCAAAGTGGAGTAACTATCCGCAAGGCCAGGTTTATAAATGCTAAGCCATTCTTTACTGCCTTTTTATCATCCGCTTATGCACCAGTAACCTGTTGTCCCCCATGGGTTGCATCCCCCCCCCCACAGGCTCTGTGAGCAGTATAGATATCGACAGTGAATAAGGGGAAGCAATATAATAATTATAGTGCCTGACCCTCCTCCTGGCCCCTCTCTGTAAGTGTTGCCAGGTCAGCTGATTTTTTTCTGCTTCTAGAGAGAGTGAGGGAGAGAGAGGGATGGCCGCTTGTAATTTCTCTTCAGTGTGAGCTGTAAATAATATTTTGTGCGAAGCAGTCAGCCGCACGGACACCGATGCACACAGTGGCGTTATCTCCGGTGCGGGCTCTCTGCCGCCTGATTCACACACCTTTCCTTTGCCCACGGGAGCATCATGAGGAGAGTGTGTGTGTTTGTGTGGTTGGGGGGGGGGGGGGGACTGCTCATACCAAAAGGCACTAAGGAGGCCTCGTGTGCCTCACTTGACTCTCCCGCTATGATGCACCGTGTCACTAAACCCTCAGTGTGTCTTTGGAAAGTCATTAAAGATGGCTCTGAGAACGAGTGGGGCCGGGCTTTTTCTTGAGGAGGGAGGCGAGAGGGAGGAGGAGGAAGGGGGGGGGGACGCTCCAGAGGTTGTAATGCTCTGACTGGAATGCAGAATCACACAGCTGCCTTTGATGTTCATTCAAGCCCTTGAAGGCAGCAGTGTGATCTTTGAGAGGTGGAGCCTTGTGGAAATGTGATAGTATTCATTGTGGGAGCCCTCGCCTTGACTGGGGACACATGAAAACGCCATCGCCGCGGCAGCACCTCGGCATAGTATATTTTGCACCATGGTAACCGTCGGGCCCCCCCCACCTACTCGCCCGGAATCGCACGTGTGAAGTCGCCCGCTCTGTATTTTGAAACTGTCGCGGGCCGCTGATACTCTGCCACTTCTGCTCGGTAGTGAAGTACACACAAGAAGCCCGGAGGCATCTGTTGGACGGGAAGAGTTCATCAGTATTGTGGAATCCAAGAAGATAAACAAGATGCTACGAAGACTGAACTGTTTGGTATGTGTGCCTGGCATCAACATTACACACACACACATTGTTAGCTTCTGGCATCCGTCCGCTGCTGCTAGCGTTTTAACTGCCTCGATTCCTCCCTGAAATAATGTAAGCTGGCATTTACTCTTGACATTTTAACCATGAATTCGTTAGAAGCCTGGCTTGTGACAAACTGCTACTTCACACTGAATGACAACACCGCCCACTCCCAGGCTCCGTCGAAATCACACGTGTGAAGTCTCTGGTCTATATTTTGATTCTGTTACAGTGGCTATTAGCTAATACTCCTCCTGCTCGGCAGGGAAGTACGCACGGGCTTCTCTGAAGTGGTCCAACCCTGCACAGCCCAGGATGGAGACTCGACAGGTGCTCTTGATCTGCGCACAAAGGCAGGAAACGGTCTGCTGACATTAACTGACTCGCTTTGTGTCAGGTTTATGTAACACTAGGACTTAGTGTGGCCAATTAGTCATTTGTTCCACAACAGGTTAATTAACAGCTACGGTTGTATTAACCAGTTAATAATTTGTTAAAAAAAAATCCTAAAAAAACAGTTTCTCAATTGCACACGTTTTCTTCCCAGTTTTATTTTGTTGTAAATTTATTTTGTTATAAATGTACTATTTTTCTTTTTTTTTTTTTTTAGACCCTTAGACAAATCAAGCAACTGTAAAATGTGGCATCTGGAACATGTGTTGGGTTTTTTCCGTTAAACACTAACTACTGAACTGAGAAATGAGTCAGTAGGGAAACTGAACAGGTGGAGATTTCCCCCCTATGAGTGACCATGCAAATTCAATTGTTTTTTTGTCAGTACATTGTTTGCTCAGATTGCAGAACCAATTCGTTTTCCTCAGTTTGACAGTTTGACCCCCCCTTGCCAGTCTGTGCTCCCTCTCTCTTCAACCTGTCAATCACGCTGCAGGATGATGTAGTAGGTCCTACCTGTCTTAGCTCTGTCTCCAGTCAGCTGTGACCCAAGCACTAATATACGCAGGCCTCCACCGGACAGGAGTTGTTGTTCTAGGTGAAGGACTTGAAGGCTTGTATGTCAAACGTGTTCTGAAGCCCTCCCGGGCTCCGGAAAACCTGTTTCTCAGGTCAGCTAAGAGCAACCCGCCGGTTGTGAGATGTACACACAGACCTGCACATGCGGTACGACTTGACATTTACACACTACACACACACCAGGGGATTTTTTATAAACATGCGTTATGTGAAGACACAAGGTTGAGTGTATTTTCAGAGGCTTTATCTGGTTTCACTCCTCTGCGAGGGGGTGGGTGGTGGGGGTGGTTGTTGCTGGACACTAAACTACAAGTACTGGTATAATGAATCTGATTTGCACTATTATGGGCACAGATGTAGCTCCTTTAATTACTGCACTTGTTATTACTGTATTATATTATTATCTACCATTCTACATAATGCTCAGGGTGTATATTTTTTATATTGCACTCAAATCACTCTGCTTTTATAAACTTGTCTCTGAGCACCTGTTTGAAACATTAAGGTCCTCTAAACAGAGCTGTCACCCTTGGGTGAGCAGATGGGTTAAGAGTGCATGTGAAGGCCACATACCATACAAGGGCATCTAAGACCATTTGATTTATTAGGCCTGTTTGATTAGGAGAGATGCGTATTGATTAGAGCTGCGCTGTTTTGCCGCCATTAGTCTTGCACCATGCGCTGCCTGGCGAACAGAATTGCTTACTCTCATAACTCTTCCTTCCCCTCTCTCCATCTGTTCTCCCGCACTCTGCCCAGTAATGGAAATCCAGCCAAAGGAACTCATCTGCAACACACAGCAGGATTATAAATATATTTAGTGCGGGGAGGGGAGTCGGTGTGAAGGAATAAGCGGCCGACTGTGGGACAGCGGAGTGGTGAAATATAGTTGGGGGAGTCCGGAGAGCCCTGCGTGACTCAAACCCTTAAAAGCCCGAGTGGGAACCAGGCGGGTGGACCTGTAGCCTCTTTGCACCTCTGCACCTCTCTCTGCCGTGCTCACCAAATGGACGGACTCCTCCAGGGTTTCTGTAGTGGTTGACATCAGAGTGGGTGGTTCAGGTTGGCTACGAGGGGCCCGCGGATGGCTTTTTTTTATGTGGCAATCTTCCATTTCCTTTTAAAAGCTAGGTTGAATTCTCAGTTTGTACCTCTGAATAATTGAGGTTGCTTCATTTATTTTTGAAATCTTTTCCGTATCGCTCCTCCCTCGGCTGACCCACGTATCCTTTTGCCAGGGCTATAGCGCGGCACTCGAAATGCATCTCTGTCATCCATATATGTATAAAGGCTCATCCAGAGATTTTCTGTGCCATGTTCCAGCTCTAGCATTACCCAGCGAGCGTTCACAGTGAGATGTGAAGAGAATGCTGAGACGTGTGGTGGTGGGGGGGATGTTTTTTTTTTGTGTGTCTGTCAATTTCTCACTCTGTGTCTGAGCGCAGCAGGCACAGGAGGAGAGAAGCCTGCATCTCTTGATGTTTCGTCATCCCGTTTTTTTCATTTGTCACCTGAAATGATAGGGTACTCTCTGACATGGAGAAGGGAAAACAGCAAAAGTGCATGTGAGGATTTAACGAGTGCTGGAAGATGCATGAACATGTCCCCCCCACCCCACCCCACCCACCCACACACACACACACACACACACACACACACACACACACACACACACACACACACATGCTGAGCAACAGACTGCAATGATTATTTCCACTGCAAAAAAAAAAACTCCCAGCTAGGCAGGCAGTGTTTTTATCAGCAAAGAAACGTTTTTTTTCCTCTAATGTGGTCACAGTTCAGTTGGAGGAAACGCTTGGTGGGAAAACCTAAATCAACCATGCCCTTTGAGCAGAGAAAGGAAAGAACCACATTGATTTTTGTCATTAGTCTTGTAGCCCCCCCCACCCCATCACCCCATCACCCCCGCCCGATGCAGTTCCTGAGGATAATTAATTGAATAGCAATTACAGCTGGTGTAGCTCCATATATTATCAAAGATAATGTCATCAGTAGGGCTGTAGCTGAGATGGAGATTTTTTTTTTTGCTGCTTGTCAGCATTAAGATATACTGTAAATTTCTCTGTGTTGGTATCGCATGGCTTTTCGCCAGACATGGTGAGAGGGGGGTGGGGTTTTTTAGTTAAGTACAAGGAATGAGGAAAAAAAACAGCTGGATCAAATACCTTCATTTAGGAAGCTGAATCTGGTGATGTGTCGCGCACACACACACACACACACACACACACACACACATACATAAACTGTAGAGAGTGTATGTGCACTTGGCTGGAAAAACCATACTCCATTTATGGCTACGCTACTTTAAATTCACTTTAATTATAGATTAAAGTGTGACTCGGCTGCAGCTCGAAATGTGCTCCCTTTTCCTGGTCTTAAAACATGACGTGTGGAGATTTTCTGCATAAGAGCCCTTGAAGATAATTCACTTTTGTCATTTTCTCTATTACTTAGGAAGCGAACTTGTCTAGAGCGCAGGCACAGAAGCCATGGGGACAAAGTTCAAGCAGAAGGAGGCGGAGTAACGTATAATCTTAAACCAAAGCCAAAGTAAATGAATGCTTTGTGTCTTTAAGTCTGTTAAAGAGCAACTTGCCCAGCGAATGTGAAACTTGTTTCCTGGTTTGTTTGGTGAAGTTAAGGTTATGTCCTTGTCCTCTATTCAGTCTTAATTTCTATTTGGAGGAAGCGGGTGCCTCAGATAAATCACCTCAGACCTCCGTCAGCATTGTGTGACTGCACACTTCCTGCTGTTATTCTCTGGACGTTGTTTTTCCATCGAATATTTGCATAGTTTGCATTCACAGCGTGAGCAAAGAAGAACTAACGCTTAACTTTGTGGTCGGTTATGAAGTCACACAAACTTTTTTTTTTTTTTTTTTTAAACACATGAGACATTTCATACGCTGTTAGCTCGCCACAGGCATTGCAAAAGTAGCCTACACAATATCTGTCTGTGGCTTTTCGAGGCTATGATTGAGGAAGTAGCTCCCACAGCGAGGTCTACATGAGTTCCCCCCCCCTCGTCCCCATTGTCGAGGGACCCGGCGTAATGTAGGCCAGTACCAGCCCGTGGTACAGTACACTCTGTGTCTCGTACAGCTGCAGGGATGCTGGTAGAACAATGAGCCTTTGCCTATCCACAACAGCTCCTCAGGATCAGCTCTCAGTTCGAGTTGGACTATTATTACTCTGTGAGCCTATTCATCACTGTGTGCAAACAGCGGACAGAGCAGCGAGTGGCCTCTGATATGGGCTCTTCATACTGTGCCATAGGCCAAGTGTTGGTGAAGCCATGACGGAGGTAACTCCTATTTCACTATAGGATAAGGGCTCTGCTTCTCATTGATTTAGTAGGCTAAAACATGATGTGAATAGTTTGAGAGAGAGGTCTGTTCTTTAATTCAGCTGCTATACATTCTGCACTGCGCCCATATCTGTTCAGCCATCAAAATACTCATTTATGCTATGACAAAGTACATGAAATTAAGCAAATGCTACCAGTATGTCTGGATTATTTTCTTACCCATCCAGAATTCAGTTTATCTTTTTGCTTTATTTAGTTGACCTGCTCTCTTGCTTGCACTTCTTCAGCATCACCTGCCTCAATTTAGGTTGTATTTAGTTGTAGTAACATTCCACCCATTTTAAAGGAAAGGAAGTGACACAGGAATGATAAATAAGTAGACGCGACAACTAAACACAAAGACTACATTTACAAGTGTGAGGAGAATGTTTATCACTGCTTTTAATAAATTGCTGGAAATGGCAAAAGCAGTAGTTACACAACCCAAAACCCCATATATTATTATACATGTGTCTGTGTGTATGAAGTAAATGAATTCATTGCATACAAATATGCATTTTTCATTATCCCAAATGTTGGGATCATGCCTGGATCTTGAGTTATCTACGAGCTAGCTCAGTAGCTCGTTGGGGAAACACAGATTGTTTACTTTATTCAGTGTTTTTTTTTTCTTCCCTTTAATCACCGGGTCTGTTTGGGTTGAGAGAGAGGAGGAGAAGACGTCTGCAGATAATCTGCAGGCTTTAATTCGGGTTTGATGTTAATGTGTGTTTGCGCCGTATTAACTTCAGATGATAACGCAGGCTCTGTAAAGTCACTGCAGGATGTGTAATCAAAACTGAGAGTTACAATTAGTGAGGCAGGAGTGGGCATTCTGGAAAAAGAACGGGCAAGTGGGCTGTAGAGAGAGAGAGAGAGAGAGAGAGAGAGGATGACAGACAGGCGAGTACAGCAGGGACTAACATTCACTGACTCAATATGTGGCTCTTTCTCCTTTTATTCAAACATCCATCACTCAGCACCATCCTGGCTGTCAAAATAGAATCTTTATGTTGCAGTTAGGCTGTTTTTACTGTTCAGTCATGCTGTCGTTGACGTTCTTGAGTTAGGGCTCTGGAGTTGCTAAACGACAGATAAGGCCGACCTGTGATGACTCCACTTAGCTCAGAGTGACATCATAAACCCCCGATAGAGCACAAGATGTTGATAAGTTGTCAGAGGCGATAAAGGAGCGTGCTGCGCATATGCAGCGCCGACCTTTTTCCTGTTTCTCGTGCGCCATTGCGGACACACGCGAGAAAGTAGATCTGCGAAATCTTCTAATTCTAGTGGCTCGATTTAATAAATTTTTTTTTTTTTTTTTATTGCCTGGAGAATTACACGAAATAGACACCAAGGTCAAGTAAGGAACATGAGGTTCACAGCAAATGTGTCAGTTCAGAGTGCTTTTACTACACGTGCTGGACATAAAGGAGTACAAGCATGGCTCCCCTGTGCTCTCTCTTCTCCTCACAGCTCCCTCACACCTCATTAAATGTGTTTAAGTAGATTTTCTAAGTGGATTTTTTTTAAGCTTAATGGCACAGTTCCTGCATTCCATACTGACTAAGCTTGCTGTGTTTTGTCCCTTTGTACTTAAGTTAAAAAAACTACACAAGCAGACTGATATTATGATTCTCTTTTTTTTTACTTTCTTTTTTTTTGCTGAAGCACTTTTGTAGGAAAATGTTACAACATTGATTTTGTTAGACCACAAAATCTATTTGTGTCAGAGTAAAAAAAAAAAAACACCCATTGCCATTTTCAGACCTTTTGTCACTACCCTTTTTTCCCCCCCTCCAATGCTTGATGCTATCATTTTCATTAGCTGTTTGCATGGAGATGCTTGTCAAATTAACTTGCTCAACACTGAACACGCTGTCGGGGGATGCGGTGCGTCTGTATTCTGCCTCGGCTACGCTTCAGCTAAATGTTAACGGCCAGCTTGACAGCAGAAGACGCCTGCGACAGAACACACTTTGCTGTGGGAGCCAGAAGCATGGCTCCTCTGTCACTTGCAGGCCATAAATGGCCACAGGTTTACGTCCACGAAGAAGCGCTATGTCAAAGCCTGCTGGATTTACTGTTTTATTTTTGGATGACTCGCATGTGGAGGGGGTTACGCGTGACAGTATGTGACCACCAGAGGTTAAAATGTAATGCACTCCCCACACCAGCGAGAAGCACTTAAAGAGCCTCTCGAATGAGCGGCAAGTGGTGACACGTCTTAAAGAATAAAAACCGTAAATCCCATTGCCCTTGACTTTGTGTTTCTGGATTATAATAGTAGCCGTTTATGGCATCAATTGATTAGTTGATTCACAGACGTTTATTGGCAGCTATGTAGACAAATGATTGGAGAAACAATTTGGCTCTTGGAATTTTTTTTAATCTAACTTTCTTGTTCGGACATTTTATTGCATAAATGATTCATTTATTATTGACAAATAACCAGCAGATTAATTGATAATAAAAATAATTTGTCGGTTGCAGCCAAAATAACCTAATTACCACTGTCCCTGTAGAGTTTGTACTTCATAGTGGTGTTAACTAGGATTTATACAGGATTAGGTTTGACAGGACGGATGCTGAGCGGTCGAAATGTTGTACTGACAAGCTCTGGCCTTATAATAGAGGAGCCCACAGGTTTCAAAGCTGAGTCTATTATGTCTCCAGTACAATAAGGAACTACAGCTTCAGAAAGATGTTAAAATCATATGAAATTATCAATACTGTGGTGTTGTTTTAACCCATTTTAAAAGGTTGTAATGGGTTGCAATTAGGGTTGGGATCAAATATAAAGGGTGTCCCTACACTATTGGAAAATATTCACATTTAATATATATAATAACATAATTACTGCTTTTTATGCTTAATTATTTTTAGTAGCCATAGATGATATGATGTATTATAGATGAATTGTTTTGGATTATATTGATTATTATCGCAGAGTATTGGTTATAGCTGCAACCATTAACGTTTAGTTAACAACTGTTGCATTAACCACCGTCTGTTTTGATAATTGAATAATTGATTTAAACCATTTTTAAGAAGAAAATATCAAAAATCTCATTTTAGCTGCTCAATTTAGTTTGTTTTTTTGTCAATCACAACAGCAACCTGATATTCTTTCACTTTTGGACTGTTGGCCTGGACAAAAAAAATATTTTATAGTGAAAGTGAAAAGTGATTGACATTTTACATCATTTTATGAACAAGTCTATTCATATTTTTCAATAAATGATAGATTAATCAACTTTTAGAATAATTTCTAGCTGTGTAAACCTGGGTTGCAGCCCTAGTATTGATGGTGATGATATCATGAGACAAGTATTATGTAATAACAGTATTGTATTGTGAGTTATCCTGTGATTTTCCCCCCTAATTGCCCTACGGTGTACAGGGCTACTCGCTGTGTGTATCTGTGTCCGTGACAAAGCGTGCAGTCAGTGAGTAGTGAAATGGTGTGACAGGACGCCGTGTCATCAGACCCAAGTCATCATTGTGGGTTTGGCAGTGGCTGAATGCAGCCTTATATTCAGTGGAGCACCCCCCCCCCCCCCCCCCCCTCGTCCCATCGTCCGCTCATTTCACAATGTGTGCATAATTTAATTTTAGCAGATCATTTAATGTAAAGTTTAAGGCTCGTTCAATCCTCCTAATGCACCATTTATTTCTGACTGAGCAATCCCATCTCGGCCCAATTGAGCATTGGATGTTTGCTTTATTGATCTGCATTCATGTTTTGCAGCTGATGCGTTTTTCATCAGGGAAGAATCTACTGTTTGGTATTGATGTAGCTACTGGCACTTTTGGCCACTTTTGCTTTACTTGCTAACATCATTGGCATTGAATGGCTTTGTTTGACCTTTGACAATGAGGCTAGGATAATGCAATCAGTTCTATTTGTCCCCACATTAGCATTTTTTGTGTGGCCTTTAGCTCCCAGAGTTTTTGGAGTTGGCCATTGCAGTCACGTAACTGCTCAAAAATGAAGTGGGCCCCATGGACCGACCCTCATTATATTTAACAGTGAAATCGCCACCAAATCAATGGCCATTCAACAGTCCCATTGTTATATTTAGGACCTCACATGGACATGGACTACTTCCTCATTTTATGTAGAATATAATTTCTACTATGAATTGTGTGCCTATGTGCCAACAATTCTTCTTGCCCACCACTTGCTTCTGGAGCTTGTGTCTTATTACTTATCAGCTGCAAAGTTGGCCTAGTCTGCATTAATACTGCTGTTTCTTTTCATCCTGATGTGGAATGTGACCTTGAAACTGCATTAAAACGACTCCCGTGCATAATCGCTGAAGCCGAGCCACTAATTCTGTCGACTGTCTGACCCGTAACCCCACAGTACAAACCAGAGCCTTTTCCTGGACCTTTGACTCGAAGGCTAATTTGGTTTGTAAATTCTTCCTGACTTGCATTTTCTTTTTATTTTTGTCTGCACAGCGCTTTGTTGCCCTACGATGTTACGAGTGATTTGTTGTATATCTGCACGTCTGAAACGCTATTACATTTGTATATGCAGAGTAATGAGAGGAGGTATGACTGCCAGGAACACTGCACCTGATTCTAATAAATAAACAAGCCTAGTCCATGGGGGTGTTCTTGGCTTATTGCTCCTCCTGGGGGCTGGTTGTTGTTTGATGTACAAAAACTGGTTGTACTTGTCGCCTTGGATCCTCGTGTACTACCTCTCTCTCTCTTTCACTCTTTCTTTCCTCCCACTCCTTTCTCTCTTTCTCTCTTTCTCTCTCTCTTTCCCCTCCATCCTTTTGCAGCCAGGTCCGTCCGGTCTCGCTGAAGGAGTGTCAGTGCGGGGATGGGCTGGTGGATTTGACAGCCATACCGAGGTGTGAACGTTGCTGCTCATGCATACGGGAACATTATGTAAGCCTGTTGGCTCCCCATCTTTGGTTTCGGATCGGAGAGAAGATGTGAAAACATTTTAGGATGAAGACTTTGGCTTTCGTCTCATGTTGTTTGACCATTACCACGAGGCAAACTGCACCAATACTGGCGTTTTATTGTTCTCGCATGCTTAAATTAAACCCCCCGAGTGTTTTTGGAAGCTATTGTCTGATCTACCCCTCTTGTCAGAAACAGACTTTGGGGCAGCTCGCGGTCCAGGTGGCCGTAATTCACACATTCCTTGGCCGGGATCCAGGATCAGATGTTCATGGTAATCTGTCCCCTCAACCCATATGTTGCTGGCCTTTTATATTAGATAAAGCAGATCGGCCCGCCTGCAGAACCTTAATAATTTACAGGCACAGTAATGGCTGCGCAGCTTGCACTTGATGCAGAGAGAGCAACCACTTGAGAAAAAAATTGTCAGTTGAAAAGCGGAGATATTTATTCTGTGAGTGTTGGTTGATAAATTTCCTATAAGTGTGATATTATTTGGAATAATGCATATACCTTAGATTCTTCAGTTAAGTGTCACACCATATAAAATCAATATAATGCATTAAAATACAAGAATATACTAGTACACTGTTATAAAATGTTGAAATTCAGTACTCTCACATACCTTGATGCTGGAACTGTGGGGAAATAATGACAAAAATTCGCATCACAAAATATTAAATGAAGAGATGAAACTGGAGGTTGACACGCTAGCTTAAAAACTGTGTGTTCAGGTATTCTGTCACTCAAACAAGCATTTTCTCCCTTTAGAGCAAGAAAGAAAGTGCTTGGGTGGAAAAAAGCATTAATAAAAACTGGGACTTTTATATCTTAAATGTCCCGTATCGTGCACTTTAGAGTTTTATTTGAAGTTGTGATATCCTTAATGTGGCATAGATAAGGTAGTTAAGATTAAGAGAATAAGATTTCCTTTAGTCTCCTTTCTCAGCATTCCGCAGACGTAGAGGTGAAACTCGTCCTCTGCGTTTGACCCAAGCCTTCTTTTAGCCTGAGCCTCGGTACCACGTGATGACGTGAGAGCATAAACCCCAACTCCTGTTGGTGGGAGGAAACGAGAGCACTCGGCGGAAAACCACACACATGCTAACCACGGAGCTATCACAGTTTCAAAATGATGCTACTGTCTTTTTCTTTTTTTTTGCTTTTGTATTTTTTCTCCCTATGATGTAACGTTTAAGTGAAAGTGCACAAGATGAAGACCATTTGTTGAATAGTACGATTTTGGGGGGCGGGGGACATTCCTTTCTTGTTATGCAGTGGTGTGTTGCATAATTCATTGAGTCATAGCCTCCGTAACCTTTTTTAAATGTGAGTGGTCAGTCGACACTGTCCTGATCCTTACTCCTTTATGGGCGTCCACTTCAAGCCTCAAAATTCAATGGTGTAAATTTGAAAAACAAGGCCAACTTATAGGAAATATTATGCATATTTATATATCATTAAAGATTCCATTTAATGAGTCAATCTAAATGTTAGTGATGCACTAATTTAATATAGTGTAATAGTATTTATATCTTATTAAATCAACTGTGCAGGCATGACTGATCCACATGGAATACTGTATGATAGTTTAAATTACTCATTGAGCCTAAAAATCTCCACTTATGAAGTGATATGTAGTTACAACTTCAGTTTCACACATCTTAAAAATAAAACCAAAACAATGAGGAAGCATTCTTCTCTGTCTATTTAATCCTCTACTCATTTGCCTTATTATTTTATTTAGTCTTTTGTTCTTGAGATGTGTGTGAGCGTAGAACCAGGAAAGCCTGGCCATGATTACAACCTGCCTTTTGTCTGTGATTCACCCGACCTGTCTTTTTATGGAAGAGGAATGCCGGGGGGCCAGCTCGTGATGAAGGGAGACCAGTATGTTTCTGGCTCCTGGAGCCCTTCCTCTTTCATGCATTAGGTGTGTGTGTGTGTGTGTGTGTGTCTCTGTCTTGTCTCACCCTGCCATTTGCATCACGACAAGTCAGCTCAAACTATAAATCTGAGCACAGCAGTTTTTCTCCTGGCTGCCCACATTTATTACTCGTTTATCATCGATGAGTGACCACCCGGAGGGGGAAGAGATGAAGTTATGGTGCCTGCACGTTTACCATTTCGTCTTGTTGACCCTTGTCATACTTTTCCCTTGTCCCCTCTGAGTTATTGGCTTGTGCTGCAGTTTTCCGGAAGAATGCTTTTTAAGTTTTTCTTTTTTTAATTTCCTGCACCACAGTAGAAAGGGTAATCGCTTAATTCTTGACCTCTGGGTGCAATTAATTTTTTTTACATCAGGTTTTATTTCACATGGCCATAACAAATCCTTTGTGATCACTGTGGATTTGCGCCACCTGGAATAACAGTGCACCATAAAATAGCTCTTTGTGTTTTCGTTGTTTTATTCTACAGCATCAGAGGGGAGGGTCAGATTCCTGCTTCCTTTCTATCATCACATAATTCTTCTTACTATGCACTTGATTTTTAATCATGAACGCTCCGTGTCTCTTCCCCTCCCCGTTGCTGCTTTCTTCCAGCTTGGCGGCGACGAGCGGCGAGTAGACAGCAGGACTATCTATGTTGGTCATCGGCAGTGTTCCGCCGGTGAACCGTTCATCCCACCCAAGTTTTGCGATAACAGGATCGTGTCCTCCAAGGTAAGAAGCGCAGCTCGCTCCCCTGCTTGTGCACCAACCTGAAATTCACACGCCACAGCTCCTCTGCGTATACTGTTGCACCTGCCCTCAGGCATTCCTTCTCTCTTATCTAACACTTGGATTGCGAAACGAATCCCCCGCACGGTCCCGAGCATTCCCACGTCTTTCCCTTCCTTATCCGGCTCCTCCTCCTCCCACTGCCTCTCAACGTGCTCGTCTTCAATCCCAACGAAAAAGGCGATTATTTGTCTGTCAGGGGAGCATCGGCTGTAGGCAGTGAAATACATGGCTGCTATTAATGTACTGGCAGGGTGGGCAATTCACTGATCCCCCCCTACCCCCCACCCTGAGCTCCGATGGGCCGCACAGCAGAAACAGCCCTTAATTACCCCGGCTGTTGTTTATGCTCCTGCATGCCTCTGCCCTCCATCATTCTGTTGCTTTTGCGCTCCGCAATGACCAATCTCCACCTCTCCTCTCCTGCTCTCGCTGCTGCTGCTGCACCATAAGACTCTACCACCCTCGCCGCTGCCCCCCCCCCCCCCCCCCCCTTCCTCCCTCCCTCCCTCCCTCCCTTTCTCATTACTTTCACTCTCTTTCTCTCTGGCAAAATGAGATGAGCCATTCTGCTGCGGCTGCATTTCAACGCTCTCCCCATGCAGACATTGCCCCTTCATAAACAACACGTTGCTGTTTCCTGTGTGAGAGCGTGTGCCTCCATGTTTATGCGTTTGTGTTACTTTTGTTGTGCTGGTACGCGGTTAACCGCAGGTTGTTCTTCTGTTGTCTCTAAGCAGTTATGGCAACTATAAAAACTAACAAAACACGTGGAGTTGCCGGCTCCATAAATTCGTCGGCTACCAACTTTTCCAGGGAAGCTGATTTAAAGTAAATCATCTAATCTGAATCCATGCAATCCCATCTATCCCTAAATGGTTATTTCCCTGGACTATACCATGATAAAGTGCACATAAGAGCCTGTTAATACTGAAAGCTTCTAATTTCTTAATATCTCTCCGTTCTTTAACTTACAGTTGAAAAATAACACAAAAAAGAGTAGCAGCTCTCTCAATGTAGTGACTCTGTTTCTCTGGGACATGCGTGTTACACTTACTTACATGTTTTTCCTTTTTTTTTGTTCACTCTGCAGTATACAGTGTGGAACTTTCTACCAAAGAACCTGTTTGAACAGTTTAGAAGAATTGCCAATTTCTACTTCCTTATCATCTTCCTGGTGCAGGTAAGGTTAACCCAAACTATGTTAAAGGTCCTGTGTTTTACACTTGAGTGCCAAAATCATCTCAATGTGGAGTTGCATCTCATCTCTTAACTTGTTTCTGGAGCCCAAGAAAGAACAGGTTGTTTTGTGTTCAAGTCATTGATATTAATGAGCCTCTCCTCTGACTGGCTCATTGTGCCTGTAGTATAGTTGTGACATCACAGAAGTCCTGATGGCTCATTCATACTCATATACCTTCCTTAAGGGGGAAAAAATCCAATAAAAATCTCACTTGCAGAGAATCTGTAAGTGTGAACGTGACGATTAGTCGATTTGTATGCATTATTTCCATGCTGAATTCGCTATATCCTGCAGATGCTGAGCATATCTGCAGTAAGGTTTGGATTCAGAGAGACCCTAATGCATTATTTAACATGGGAAAACAAAAATTTGACAGATATGTCAATGAAATCTTGTTATAGGTTTGTTGATAAGTCAAATTACCATTCGTCAACTGAGGCCAGGCCAGCCCCAGTGAACTGCATGCATGTTTCAAAAGGTGACAAATTGCTGTGACTTCCCTTTACGCTTGAGCAATGTGTTTTGAATTGCAAATACTTGTACTGACCCTTGTTCACACTGCTAATCGCTGTAAAGAGGGGAATTTACCACGCCGACTCTTTCACTCGGGTAGTTTTAGAAAAGGAAAGAGCGCTACAGTCGAGGTTGGTCTTACATGGTCTTAGTGTTTCGTTTGTGTGTCCTGTCATTGTGAGCTCACGTCGTCTCTATGCTCATAAGTGGAAACTGTCAGTTGGCCAAGAGCGCTGACTGAAACGCAGTGACTGGCATTCTTATTCCCCTGCTCTGTGCTCTTAAGTGACCCCTCTCCTCTCCTCTCTTCCTCCTCCTCGTGGATACCACAAAATAAAACATTTGTTGCTACCATCTGGTCTTGGTCTTCCATCACCTTAATTTTTTTTGGATGCACAGGGAACCACTCCCCCCCCTAGCCTTAGCCTAAACTACAGTCTAAAACACCCTCCAGTGTAAACACGTGCTGGTGTTGGGCTGTTCTGGAGACGTGTGCTTTCTCCAAGTCACATACTGGCTGGATGAGCTCACGGAGTGACGGCTCCCAGAAGCCCCAGCATGGCGCTAAACTGGGAAATATCCCTCTCTGACGCTTTTTTTTTTTTCAAAATGAATTCCATCGTTCTCAAGTCAATTGCAGATCAATCGCGCCGTATTTCTGCAGTTGATACTCCGGCCTTTTTGTTATTTCCCAGTTTGTCTACATTGACTCTCTATCATCCTCGAGCTAATGGGCGTAAGTGCTGAATTTTAAACAGTCGTGAGTTAATGTCTGAAAACGCTCATGAGCTAACGCGGTACACTTATGTGGGAGGAAAAACATCAAGCGTGTTTGCATCACCCACACAAAATTGCCTTTTTGCAGCCCGTACTCGCCATGGATTATCTCCGTCGTATAGCGGAGAATGTTTGTATGTGTGAATACATGCATGCGTGTGTGTGTGCGTGTATGTGTGTGTGTGTAATGTGTGACTCAGTGGGTGTCCTGGGTTTGCTGACGGTGTTTACCCAGGCTGCAGCGTGGCTGGCGTTCCTCCACTAATCCCAGCCTCTCTTGAGGGGCTCCTTATCCAAACCGCTCAGTTTTCCCAAGCAGCCCGCTATTATATCAGAGAGCGAGGATGAGAGAGAGAGAGAAGCAGGTACACGGACCCTGCGTGTGCACTCGTTTTTTTTTTTTGCATCTCACAGATGGAAATAAACCATTTCACTTCCCCTGAGAGGCTCCATGCAAATGCTGTACCGACTGCCAAATGCCATGCACAACCCTCCCAACCCTGCCTAATGCCTATTCTCTTTTTGTCTTTCCCTTTGTCATCTGGTCTACTTTTTCCCCTTTCTTTCTCCCTTTTCTGTGTCTCTCTCTCTCTCTCTCTCTCTCTCTCTCATTTCCCAATCTCTCTGCAGCGCTGCACTGCTGACGTCAGCGGCCAGGAAGCCCTCTGTGCTTCTGAGAGCCACAAATAGACACAGGCAGATAAAAAAGCACCACTCTCCTATAAATAGCCCTGCGTGTCTTTGCTTGAATTTGATGGAACGGGAATAGAGTGCAGCGAGAGGGAGTTTCGTGGTGGTGGTGGGGGTGGTGGTGGGGGGGGGGTGACGAGGGCAAACCCGGAAGAACAGGAGGGTGAGACGAGTAAGAGGGCGCGAGGGCCCACGGCGTTTGCCCGGGGATCTCAGGGGACCCGGCGTCTGTGGCTCACTCTGACACACTTCTCAGCCTCAGCTGAAGGGCTTCGTGCCTCTGCTGCTGCTGCTGCTGCTGCTGCTGCTGCTGCTGCTGTGACATCACACCTGCACATCAGCAACACGGCATGCGGTTCACTCCCGACTCTGTAATTTTTCGGTCTTTGCATTTTGGTGCAGTGGAGCAAAGTTTGGAGGTGGTGGTGGTGGTGGGGGGGCGTTGTCATGAATCAGTGCAGATGAAACGGCACCAGGAGAATCAGACGTACAGTAGCTAGAAGTGTTGTTCGGGTTTTAATTACTTAATTTGAACAATCCATCAATCCTGTTCTAAATATACTCGTTGCCCTTGATACTGTTGCTATGAACATCACACACACATCTGATTTCACATGGATTGTAGAAAGATGAACAGTTGTGTTTTTTTATTTGGACCCTTTTGAAAAGCAGAAAAGTATTTTTTTTTTTATAGTCCTCTACTGAAAAGTTGCCATCAAACTTGTCACAGAAGTGGCAAATCACACTCAAACACCATTTAGGCTGAAAGTTTGTTTTGTAGAGCACTCTCTCTGTGCCATGGTCCCCTTTTTTTTTTTTTCCTCCAAGTTTGACCATCTGGCCGGTGCATCAGAGGGACATGATGTCCTCAGCCCCTTCCTGCAGTCGCTATTTAGCTTTCTGTCATCAGCCAAATGGAGAGTAGGAGATGAATTCTGTTAACTTATTATAGGAAAAATAAAGAGCTCTAACCCCTCATCACATCTGTGCTCTTCTCCCCTTTTGAGAATGTGGTCACACCAAACTTTGAAGGCTAACATGACCCGGGTAAACGGAGGCTTTCTCAAGAGGGATTTAATAATTTACAAGCTACACAGAGCAGAGGAATGTGCCCCGGTGTAATGAGTTTCAAACAGAGACCCGTACACCACCCTCATGTACACTCATTACTCGTCCGAAGCGTTGGACAGTCTCACCTCTGGCTCTCTCTCCACCTGAGGCTACTGCGGCAGAATTATTACTTTCTCCTCCGTCTCAGCGGAATCGCCAACTACCACAAATATAATGCGGCCTCTCCTCCGATTCTGCTCTCCTCCGGATGGCCGATGCGCGCCAGTCCATCTTAATTGTAATTGATTTATCCCTCAGTTAATTGTAATTACAGGGAAAGCTCGGGTGGCTCTTGCTTTTATTTGGCTACAGCATAGCGCTGGTAGCGATTACTTAGCGATCGGCACGTTTCTTTCTTTCTTTCTTTCTCCAGTCAGAGCTCAGGTGAGGAAAACACCGGGGAGCTCTTCTTAAAGCGTCTCCTGCTCGTACTCGAGCTGATGCCTGATATCTGACAGCTTGTAACGCTCCTGGTCAGAATATCAACAAGCCGGATGTGTTGCAGCTTGCTGTAATGCGCATTCTTGCTCAGGGGGGGTTTGCTGGAGGAGGTGGGGGCGGAGGACTGGGATCAGAAATGCAATACCGGGGGTAAATCTTATCATGGTATTAAGGGGGAAAGCCAAACACACAGGTCTGTTTGTGTGTTGGGGTTTTAGCCGGCGTCTTTTGGTCAGGCGGTGCTCCTAAAAACTGGCTGTTTGGGATTACCTGATCACTGGACCCACGCTTAAAGGATAAGACCGACTGGGCCCTTTATCCTACATCGCAACGTTATGTTCTACTCACCCAAGGTGTTGTGCATTTTGATTTTCGCATTTGTAGATTTTGTTTTGAAGACATCATGAAACAGCTTCCTATGGACAAAGTGATGCAGACCTGAACATAGGTTGTTCATCATTTATTGATGATGGTACAGTAGCACTAATAACTTGTAGGTGTGTGTCATGTCTTGTTCAGTTTTTAGTTTTTTTTAATTAATTTTAGCTGCTAGCTTTGCAAGGAAGATGGCTGCCATCACATCAGGTGCTCTCCAAATGGAAGAAGGTGTTATCCAAGTGTTGTACCAGCTAAGGTAACTAGACAATCAATGGAGCTGTTAATAAACACTTACTATAATTGATAAAAAAAATAGTGCTAGTGCTACTGCACCATAATCAATAAATTAGAAACAACATGTTCTGGTCTGCATCACTTTGTCCATAAGAAGCTGTTTCATGATATCTACAAAACACAAAATCTACAGCAGATCTACAAATGCGAAAATAACACCTTGGGTGAGTAGAACATAACGTTTTGATGTAGAATTAAAGGCCCAATTGAAGAAAAAATGGTCTTATCCTTTAATGCAACACAACGCTCAAGCAGGTTAAGGTGAGTCCAACAGAGCTTTGTGTTGGCCCTGCCCCCCCACAGAAGAGCTGGCATGCCTGCAGATTAAATGCTCTGTCCCTGGCCCACTTGACTGTGTTCTGGACAAAATGTCCCGTGGTCCAGAACCTCCCTTAACGCCAGGCTAAAATGTAATTTTCTCCCCCCCCCACCCCCGTGTTTTTTTATATAGATGAACAAATCCGGGGACGAGTAGAAAAGGCTCAACAGAAAGGGACTACACCCTGCATTTAGGAGGCTAGCTTCTGAACCGTTGCCACTCGTTTCTCCTCCTGCAACCACACACACACACACACACACACACACACACGTGGTGCAGTGTGGACTTTGTAGTGTAATCAGTGCATTTCTTCTCAGTTTAGAAGGGCAATCTGTATATAGTTTTGTTAACTTTCCATTTACCCCCCTCCAGGTGATAGTGGACACCCCCACCAGCCCAGTCACCAGTGGCCTACCTTTATTTTTTGTGATAACAGTGACCGCCATCAAGCAGGTAAGTGTTAATTATAATATAATAGGGCAGAACAATTTTAGGAAGAAATTCAATTGTGATTTTTCCTGCAGTTTCATTGCACAACATTTGCAAGTATCACAGAACCTTACATCATACCTAATGCAGGGATGAAAACTAGAATTGTCCTAAAAGTCCCATTTCTTAACAAGAAACATGCTACACGTAGGCAGTTATTACAACTGAAGAACGGAAAGAGCCATTTATATTTCAACCTAAACTAGAGCAAAAAAAGTCTTTGCACTCAAAGTAGTACAAGGTCATGGAGACAGCATACACATGTGAAATAGCTGATGAAAACAAAGCCTGGGTTAGGAAAACGGCAAAAAAAAAAAATCTCAAGATCGTGTTGCCTGAAATTGGGTTTTTCCAATCTAAAACGACAGATCCTTCAGGCCTATTATATCAATATTATTGTGATTCTCATTCCCATATCCTTTATTTTCTCATTGGCTGTCATATAAAACCATCCCTCCCTCTCCATATAACATAATTCCCTCTGCCATCATAACTCCCTCGCTGTGATTTTTGTATAAAGTACGTGACTAATGCTCTCCTCGGCTTTATATTAATATGCTCTGCTGGTGAATTCTGACTGTGGAGGAAAATGGGCTCTCAGGGAGTGTGAGCAAACAGGAGAGAGAGCGAGTCTATTACACAGATAGAAGTTATCGCGGGGAGTGTCTGTTTCTTTGACTCGGTGGCTGCCACGTCCCCGCTTCAGATGTATTGTTTTAGGATTGTCTTTTTTAGCCGGTCTAATGCTGGGGCTTTGAAATGCACAATAATGGGGGGGGGGATGGGGGGATGGGGGACTTCCTTACCAAAACATATGGGACGCGCTGATAACGCCTGGACCGCCTTCAGCCAGGCTTTGAAGCGGGACGCCACGGCGGTCTGCCGGACTCTCCTGGTTCACCTGACCATCCATTGAACACCCCCCCCCCCCCTGCCCCCTCCCCTTCTTCATCTACCTGGCATCACTTCCCTGCATCACCCGACAAGACTTTCTCTCTCCTTGTATCACCTTTTCCCCTGTAATCCTGCTTTCTGGCTGGAGCTCTGCCTCTGGCACTCGCTCCGGTTTCCCCCTCCCTCCCTCTCTCCTCCTCCTTCCCCCCCCCTCCCGCATCTCTGCGCCATCGCCTATATTTCCGTCACTATCACTATCTTAAAGCACTTATGAAGTCCACACTAGGCTTTGTGCCTCTCACGGTACAGTATACTGCTGCAGCCCCGGGAATGATATTTTTATCCGACTCAGTATTATTTCATGGTATGCTGATCCAACCCACTGCTGGGCAATCACTATCCCATTCTGCTGCTGCAGGCACTCTTTAGGGCATAATTGTGAAATACCAAATATATTTATTACACTGCAAATGCATAACTTTCTTGTCTAACTTTCTTTAATTGGTGAGCAGTCCTGATGAGCCTGTACTACAGCCCTGCATCTCGGGTTCTCAACCACAAACAGAAGGCGGTTCAAGAAGTGATTTGTTTGAATTTTGAATCCAGTTTTCCCATTACAAATAATGGATAAATGTTTGAATCTGTTCCAAGACAAAAAAACGCCTTTATTAAGCATTTTTTTAAAATTATTTTACAGCATAAACTGCATAAATAAGTGAGTAGGTAATGTATTAATAAATAAATAATATAATAAACTGAATTAAAAGAGTAGGCTGGGGAATGTATTGCCGCATCTTAAGCAACTCGTACCCCAGCCTCGTTTACTGAAATTGTATTAGGAAAAAAAAAGTGCATAAATATAGCTTGTGTGTTTTATTCTAATAGTAAAAGATAGGGGTTAATACAACCAGTTAGTTTTGCATCAAGAGCAGCGAACATGTCTGCACACGGATGTTGAGTTGCTATCAGTAACAACAAACTTCAACAAACATTCCAAAACTGAGGTTCTGCTGTACTACATTTTAATGTGTGAGCTTGTCGTTTCATTGGGTTCTGACTTTTTTTTGTCATGTAAGAAACAAATAATAAAATCCTGATTGTCACCTGTTGCCGTAGGGTTATGAGGACTGGCTGCGACACAAGGCTGACAATGAGGTGAACAAGTACCCAGTGACGTTGCTGGAGGGCGGCGAGAGGATACCAAAGGAGAGTGAGAAGATCAAGGTGCGTTTCAGCGCGTACATCTCTGCTAAGATCTAATGCACGTAATAAAGGCCCAGACTGAGAGAAGCTGCTCCACCTGCTGAACAACTTGTTTAAAAATGGCAACACGGGTGTAATGGGGAATGAATGAGTCCATCCAGGAAGCAGGAAGTTGTTTTTCTTTACACAATATATTGTTTCTGTTGGGCCCATTTTCAAAGATGCTTTTATATTCTCAAAGATCTAAAACGTTCATCAATCAATAGTTGAGCCAAAATGACTTTTTTTTTTTTTTCCCGCCGTTGCTGCTGACACCACTGAGAAAAGCCAGCTGTCTAAACAAAAACATTATTGCTGCGTCTAAAACTTTTGAGCAGCTGCTCTCAGCACAGGAGCTCATACAAGTAAACCGTACGCTCCCTCCCGCTGCAAAATGGAGCTAAAGTAAACATTTGACAAGACGTGGACAGTTTTCTTTTCTCACTTAGTAAGCAGACTACACTAGAGCTGATAAGTGGGAGGGTATTTAACTCTAATATGTCTGCTGCTGTTCTATGTTTGTGACCACATGCGCCACAGTAACTTGATAAGGAAGTGCAGATTGTTTTTTTTTATTTTGGTGTCCGTCTGCTCCCTGGTGGAAACATTACTTAAAGCATTGATAATTGTTTTTTTTTTGTCGACAAGGTTGGAGATGTGGTGGAGGTGAAGGAAGACGAGACCTTTCCCTGTGATTTAATACTGCTGCGATCGAGCCGAGATGACGACACATGCTACGTTACCACAGCAAGTCTGGATGGAGAGTCTAACCATAAGGTAGTGTGCATGTCTTGTTAATTTAAAATATATATATATATATATATATATATATTTGCCATTTTGTACAAGATAAATGGTTAGAATGTACTAGAGTTGCAACACTTGATTGATTAGTTGCCAACTATCACATTGTCAACTATTTGAGATAAGATAAGAGATAAGATAGGACTTTATTGATCCCACAGCAGGAATATTTGCTTGTTACTGCAGCGTACAGAGCGAAGAAAAAGAAAATAAAAGCTAAAGAGAATAAAAGCTATAAAAAAATAAAAATGCACAACACTATGTACAAAATTCTTAGAATTTGTTGATCAGCATACACAGTATGCATAAGAGTGGAAAAAAATACTAATAAATAGCAAGAAAAAAAAAAGTATGCATAAGCAAAGCATATATATATACATACATACATGCACGTACATACCTACACACATATTTAAATATTTGCATATGTACACGCACATACATATCCACGCACATACACACATGTACACATACATAGCTAAACTAATCAATTAATTGAGTATGAAAATGGTTTAGTTGCAGTCCTATACTGTACATATTTGTGTATGTGGTGTATAGTAGAAATAAGGGAATGAAAGTGGCATTCATTTTCAGTGATTATTGCATTTTTCTATTTGGAACCTGTTGCATGTGGGGAAAAAAATACATTTGTCTAGTTCCTCAGAGATATGATAGTGCCTTTTCGTGCTTAAGTGAGTCACAGTATCTGAGTTTTTTTGCTTCCTATTGACCTGCAGTGCCTATGTGTGAGGGTTAGGACGCGGCTAAAACGGTCACTTGACCCGAGCTGGTCAGCGCTCACACACTCCGTCTCTCACTCTCTGTCTCTCCGCCTTTTCCACTTGTCCAGACACACTACACGGTGCCAGACACAGAGAAGGATCTGGAATCTCTCAACGCCACCATCGAGTGTGAACAGCCACAGCCCGACCTTTACAAGTAGGCACTTCATCATGTGGACCCAGCTAAATTTTCTTTTCTTTTTTTTTTAACACTACGAGAATGTGTTTTGATGGGCAATAAAAAATGTCCTGAACTTTTCATAAAAAAAAAAGAGTTGTTTTTGATGAGCTCAGAATTGATTCTTACTCATTAGTAGGAATCTCAGTGCAGTCAACAGAAAGCCTTTGGCTCCCCCTTGGGGTGAGGAGTGGGACTGCTGTAATTCAGCCTCACATCAAAGTGCTGTTTGAGACGTAAGTAAGTCATAGTGCCAGATGCTTGCTATTCGGAGTCAATAAAACTGACAGTGTGCTGCTGGCTAATCACCCATAATTAGCTGGCTCCAAAACGTCTGTCTCTAAATTTTTGCTTGTTGAGTACTTGTAGCTTGCAGGAGAAGAATTAAAAATTCACTCATGTGCAAAACAAAAAGTCCCATTTCAGACTTTTTAAAAATGATCTCACATTCTAAACATGCATGTTTTTTTTTGTTCTAGGTTTGTCGGTCGTATGCACATCTACAAAAGCAATCAGGAGCCTGCAGTGAGGTGAGTGCACTAATGCTGTGCATGTCCGCTCACTTAAAGTGAGAGCAAAATCAAAATACAGTTCTTTAAGCACTCATTTGTTTCCTGTTGCATCATTAACAAATCATTATTCCATCGATCCTCTATTGCGGACGAGTGTTAAAATTAAAACGGGCTGGCACGGCCTCAGCCACTTCTTGCAAACCGCTCCCACGGGCATTTATCATTGACCGTTTTATAATGGCCACATAAACAAATGCCAGTGTCCTTCCTCAAGAACACTGGTGCTGGTGTAAGCCCAGACTGCAGTCATACACTGTACTGTCCCCGAATATTTTTAGAGTGGTTGCCAGCTTGGCTGCCAGGTTTCCATTTAGAGAACAGAGGAGTGTGTGGATTTCACAGTTTTTGTGGGATTGAACTGTGATGTACTGATGTGATCGTGCAGGTCTTTAGGCCCAGAAAACCTGCTGCTGAAAGGGGCAACTTTAAAGAACACTCAAAATATATGTGGTGAGTCAAACGGTATCGACGAGACATATCGGTGCATTAATATTAGCGGAGACAGCTCGGTGTTTTAAAAAGTGGATCATTCTCCTGCTCTCTTTCTTTTTTTCCAAGGCGTTGCAGTTTACACTGGCATGGAGACAAAAATGGCTCTAAACTACCAGGGCAAGTCTCAGAAACGCTCTGCTGTGGAGAAGTAAGTACAGTAAGTGTGAGACATACACTATGTGGCCAAAAGTAATCACTCACCTGCTTTGACTTGCATATAAACTTTAGTGACATCCTGTTCCTAGTCTATGGGGTTCAATGTGACGTATGTCCTGGTTTGCTGCAGCATTCACATTCATTTTACTGGAACTAAGGGGCCAAGCCCAACTCCTGAAAAACAACCCACACACTATGCACAATGCAGTCCTGTTCTAGTAGAGTCTAGTGGTGGCGTGCTTTACACCTCTGCATCTGACGCTTTGCATTAAGCTTGGTGATGTACGGCTTGGATGCAGCTGCTCAACCCATTCCATGAAGCTCTGTTCTTGATCTGGAGGCCACCATGAAGGTTTTGGAGGGTCTGTGGTCATTGACTCTGCGGAAAGTTGGCGACGTCTTTGCATTCTGCACCTCAGCATCTCTATCAATATACACGGCCTAACACTTCATGGCTGAGTTACTGCCATTCCCAAACACTTGCACTTTCCTATAAAACAGCCGACAGTTACCGTAGAATATTTAGGAAATGATGAGAACACCTGATAGAGAATAGAGGACCGTGTGGATTCCACAGTTTTTGTGGGATTGAGCCCAAAAAACCTGCTACTGAAAGGGGCAATTCTGATTATTTGGACGTATGAGTGAATACTTTTGGTAACATAGAGTAAATGTAGAGAAAAAGGTTTGTCGACAGGCTTCAAATATGTGACCCCCATTTTATTTCTTTTATTTCCAGGTCCATCAATGCCTTCCTGCTGGTTTACCTTTGTATATTGGTGAGCAAGGCCGTAGTGTGCACTACACTCAAGTATGTGTGGCAGAGCAAGCCCGGGCAGGACGAGCCGTGGTACAACGAGAAGACGCGAACAGAGAAGGACACCAATCTGGTGGGTGCACATTCAAGCAATTCCACCTTTCTTTGGTGTAAAACCAGCGAACTGTGACTTAAGAAGCTCATGAGCGCAAACACACTGAAGCCTATGACATTAAATTGATGTTAATGTAAGACCGTTTCTTTTTATAGTATCACTTACCAGGACTATTTATCACACACAATGTGAAAGTGAATTATTACTTTGCAGTCGCACGTCTCGTGACAGAAATACTCCTATATCATATCATCGGTATACTGCTGTCTAGGGTAAATATTGTTGTGGCTAGAAGTGCTCAGTAAATACTTAACCTCTGTAAAACCACAGTCATACTTCATTGTGCGTATCCAACGTATTATAGTGTTTTACAAGCCAGGGCCTCCTCCGGTTCACCCCAGTAAAACTCCTCTCTGCACAGTGGTCATTTCAGATCTACAAGCTCACAGGGTCCATTCTGTCAGTGATTAACGTCCTGCAGTCATGTTTTCATATTATGGTTTGGGTATTCTGGGACTTCTGATATTTAACTTTAAACACAGTAGAGTCATGTCTGTGGCAAATCACCCGTCGGGCGATCTGATACGATTCTAATTTAGTGTTCCCCTTTTCTTCCAACAGTATATAAAGATGTTCACCGACTTCCTGTCCTTCATGGTGCTCTTCAACTTCATCATTCCGGTGTCCATGTATGTGACGGTTGAGATGCAGAAGTTTCTGGGCTCCTTTTTCATCACTTGGGACAAGGACTTCTTTGACCCCGAAATCCAGGAGGGGGCACTGGTCAACACTTCAGATCTGAATGAGGAGCTGGGACAGGTCAGGCAGATCCTGAGGAAATCCATCAAACCTGAAACGTTTGGAACCTGCACTTTCTGAATACACACTGTGTGCAATTTTCTGTGGTTTGAGAAATACGGGCCAATTTTTATATAAGACAGAGACACTCTTTATGATCCAAAAACAGTTAAAATGTCCTTTCTGCAAAAGATTTAAAGGCTGTATTATGCTTATGTGTTAAACACTTCTCATCAGTTGAAAATAACGAATTTTGATTTTTTTATCATTTACAAGCATCACAGAAACCTACATCATTAATACAATAAATGATTTAGACAGTATTTATTAACAGGAAACATGCTATACATAGGCTACATTGAGTGCCTGAGCAGCCTTTAATACAACAGAAGGACTAAAATAGCCATCTATATTATCACCTAAAATAGAGCAAAAATGTCTTTTAACTTAAAAGTAGTACAAGGTCAGAGAAGCAGCATACACGTGTAAAAATGTTGAGGATAAAAAAAAATAATTGGGTTAGGAAAACTACCGCAGACCGTGACAACAAACACAGGAAGTCCACTCTCCCTCTGCCTCTACATGTTCGATGGATGCATGCATAAATCTCTGATGTATGCCCGTGTTATCTCTCCCCTCTGCATTGTAAAAGTAACTGTTGTTCAACTTTTATTAGGTCAGTTCCATTTGCTGTTGTATGTAGTTGAAGCCAAAAGAATCTCAACACACTGGGACACACACCTCACTGCCAACTAGAGTTTCGCCCCCACTATTGAAATTGCAGAGAAGTACATGTGCATAGGGGAGAGGACAGAAGTATAATTCAGCCTAGAGTGTGAGACAATAATACTAATCTAATTGCTCCTGACTGGGTCTATTCTTTTTTTTTTTTATGACATTCCTAACTCTGCAGTCAGAGTTGCCAGATGATTACTTCAATTTAAGGTGATGCTTCATAAAACTGATTAATGCATTGTAAATCACAGAGGGAATAATCGCCTAATCTTATTTTTGGGAGCTGTTAAATGGACAACTGAATTATTATGGATGTGGAGGAGTCATGCTCTCTCTTTTTTTTTTTAATCACGTTGCCTGTGCCCTGCAGGTGGAGTACGTCTTCACAGACAAGACGGGCACCCTCACCCAGAATAACATGGAGTTCATAGAGTGCTGTATCGACGGCTTCCAGTACCAGTACAGCAACAACGCGTCGGAGATGGACGGGTTCTGTGTCACAGATGGACCCGTGAGCAAACTGCAGCAGAAAGCAGGCAGGGTGGGTGTCCCTCCCATCTGTCCTAAAAGTCACACGGGCGGCAACATATGGCCGTTACACGGCTCGTTGCTCAGAAAGACCCTTCACAGGTCCCCATGTTCGGTCTCCTTGACGTGTCAACATATGCACTCGGCGTAGCGATAATTATGAAAACAAATGATTTAATAAATAATTATAATAATAATCGAATTCGTTTTGTGCCCTTTTTTGACCAGGAGAAGGAGGAGCTGTTTCTGCGTGCCCTGTGTCTGTGCCACACGGTCCAGGTGAAGGATCAGGTCCAAGCAGACGGACTGATGGACCAGGTGGATGGCTCTGGGGTCAACGAGAGGCTCCATCCTTTGCACAAGCAGGCTGGCTTCATAGCGTCTTCACCTGATGAGGTAGCTCTGGTCAAGGGTGCCATGAGGTAAGTGATGAGCTGGTATTTAGCGGAGGAAGTATAATACTAACCAAATGCATGCTCCCCCTGCATGCTCGCCCGCTGCCTCTTTATTCCACACTAGAAAAAGAAAAAAGAGAACCACGCTCTGCACATGGGCTGCAGCGTCTTACTCCAAGACACCTTCACAGACCCCCAGGAAATCCCAGCACTATCAAACCATGCCTAAACTCATTTGTTTTATAGGGCAGTTGTTAATTTGCCCAGAAATAAATTATTGAACTTTAACATTGTCTCAGCCCCCCCCACACACACACACACACACACACACAAATTTTCTGCAGGAAAACCCAGCCAACCCAAAACACACCACAAAGTTATTGCTCTATTAAACAAAACAGTCCGTAGCTGAATTACTTAATTTCTCTTTTAATGAGTAACATTAGTAACTTTAGTGCAGTTGTAAACTAAGAGTTATTAGTTTTAACTTAAAACAAATGTCCACACTTGCAAATTGTTCTCCCCAGTAGAACATTCAGCTTTGGATCTTTGTGTATTCACATTCACAGACGTGTAATGCCTTGCGCATTCACGAAAACCGAAATGGCAAAGCTCCTGGTAGCTTTTCCGTCCAGATGGATTTGGTGAAATCATTGTTTGGTTGCTGCCACCAGTTTCATTCTCGATTTTACTGCTCGCTCTGTCCACCAATGCAGCATTTGCAGATAGACATGTGATATTCAACTTCTGTTGGGTCATTTTTTCAATATAATATAGTCAAAAAAAATCAATAATCAAGTCATTCTGTGCTACTATATACTCTAACATAATCTTGATTAATCAATAATCACTTCTTTTTACCACCCCTAGCTGTTTTGTGCTTTGACAAATTCACTGTGTGATCAAGTAATTTAAGTCAATAAAATCATATAGATAAGATAAATGCTTTACGTATTATCGGCTGTTATAATTTATTACACTCATTCAAATTGCTGAGCAGATAAAAATGTGTTTGTAATGGTTTGTCTCCACCTGCAGGTATGGCTTCACATTTCTGGGCCTTGAAAGTAAAACCATGAAAATTCTCAACAGGAAGAATGAAGTTGAAATGTAAGTCTGTTCTATATCTTTCATTTGTATATATATATTTCAATATTCATATTTACAACATATGCTCTAATTTTATTTTAAAGGTATGAACTCCTTCATGTATTGAATTTTGACCCAGTGAGAAGGCGAATGAGTGTAATCGTCAGGTCTAAATCAGGTGAGCATGATATCACTGTTGTGTGTCATCGCGTCGACTAAGATTTAATGCTGGCCTGTGTATTTATGTGTATTTATGTGTGTTTTTGCATCCAGGTGATACATGGCTCTTCTGTAAAGGAGCGGACTCATCAATGTTTCCCCGCGTCAGACAGGAGGAGGTGGAAAGGATACGCACGCACGTGGAACGCAATGCAACAGTGGGTTTACCGATCATATATGTAGATGTAATAATAGATTAGTTAACAATGCTGCGTGTTTCACTGTGCAGGAGGGCTACAGGACTTTGTGCGTGGCCTACAAACGTCTCAGCAGAGAGGAGTACGCCCAGGCCGATGCAGGCCTAACCGAAGCTAGACTGGCTCTGCAGGACAGAGAGGAGAAGCTCATGGCGGTTTACAATCAGCTGGAGACCGGCATGAGCCTGATAGGAGCCACGGCAGTGGAAGACCGGTGGGTGCTCCACAAAAACATCATTGCATTTTGTGTATTTTTTTGCTTGCTGTCCTTCCTCTCCCCTCCCTATCATTAACATCTAGTGCCAAGTATCTTGATAGAAGAGGTCAAACGTTTGCTGAGGCTGGCAAAAACAAAACAGTGTCATAAACCAGCATCGGCCAAGTTAACATTATGGTTATTGACGGCTTTATATGCTGCAGGAGAAGCTGTCGTAGGTTTGTTTCACTCCTGAATCGACAGATTACCCCTCCACCTTCACTTTTGTGTTTTTGTAATAAAGTTTGTTGTTTTCTGCCAGCTTACTTTTATCATACCAACTCTAAACTTTTAGCTTCGTCGTAGCTTCTTTCAATTACTAACAGCAGCTTTTAGATCTTAGTGGTGATGGTTAAATGTCTCTTTAGGAATTATCTAATGTAGGCCCACACTGCCATCTACTGGTTGACGTAGGGTACTCTTTCACAATCTAGGACTATAGTTTTACGGGATTATTGATATTACGGCTCGTTTATTTCTTTTTCGTTGTTGTCCCTAAGGCTTCAAGAGGAGGCAGCAGAGACCATGGAGGCTCTGCAGGGGGCAGGCATAAAGGTCTGGGTCCTAACGGGGGACAAGATGGAGACGGCAAAGTCCACCTGTTACGCCTGTCGCTTGTTCCAGAGGAGCACGGAGCTGTTGGAGCTAACCGTGCGTACTCTGGAGGACGGAGGGAAGAGGCGTGAGGAGCGACTGCACGAGCTTCTGCTGGAATACCACAAGAAAGCCGTGCAGGATGCACCCCCAGTCAAGGCTGGCGTCAACAGGTAGGCACATGGATGATGGTCTTATATATCAACGTCATTCTCCCAAAACCCAATCTTATTAACTCT
This sequence comes from Eupleurogrammus muticus, assembly GCA_036785175.1. Lineage (NCBI taxonomy): Eukaryota > Metazoa > Chordata > Actinopteri > Scombriformes > Trichiuridae > Eupleurogrammus > Eupleurogrammus muticus. The sequence continues at coordinate 26,118,859 of JAYKQN010000004.1, read as the reverse complement.
TGCTATTTGCAGGAGTTCGTACTCGGACCAGCAGGACTACGGCTTCATTATAGACGGCGCCACCCTGTCGATGGTGCTCAACTCTTCCTCTGAGTCCAACTCCAGTCGGTATAAGAACCTGTTCCTGCAGATTTGCCAGAACTGCACCGCTGTGCTGTGCTGCCGCATGGCTCCTCTGCAAAAAGCCCAGGTCAGAGCAGTCATCTGAAATGGAGGAAATATTTATTTTAACAATAAGAACCGATGTTGCGATTATTTATTTTATCTTGCTTTGCTTCGTCTTTAGATAGTTAAGATGGTGAAGAACTCCAAAGGCAGCCCAATCACCCTTTCCATTGGAGACGGTGCCAATGATGTCAGCATGATTTTGGAAGCTCACGTTGGCATTGGTAAGAAATCTCATGTCAAAGTTGCCCAATAATAACTGTCCAAAGTAGAGTGAGGACAGTGTAATTATTATTTTTTTTTTTCAAAAGTGATGTGGCTACATAGGAATTGTACAATGAGTAGAGAAAAGAATGAGTAGGTGGGACCATTCCAAATAGAGCCTTATCAATAAAAGCCAACGTGACTATTCACCTTTTTTGTTGTGTTGCATTCCAGGCATTAAGGGCAAAGAGGGCCGGCAGGCGGTGAGGAACAGTGACTACGCCATCCCCAAACTCAGGCATCTCAAGAAGCTCTTGCTGGCTCACGGACATCTCTATTACGTTCGCATTGCTCACCTGGTGCAATATTTCTTTTACAAGGTAGGAGGAGCCACTTCTGTCGCGTTGACCTCGTATCATTCATCATACGGCTGAGAACTTTGGTTCCGGCGTAGCCTGCATTTCCCAAACAAACTGTACTTTCAAATAGATTGGAGGATTATTGTTGATAGGATCAGTCCTCTTGATAAGCACATTAATGCATTTAGAGGTGTTTGTTGCTGAACCTGTTCTTTCATTGTTTGCCCGCAGAACCTCTGCTTCATCTTACCTCAGTTTTTGTACCAGTTCTTCTGCGGCTATTCTCAGCAAGTGAGTATGTCCCGAGGACCTCTTGAGGTTCAAAGATGTCCTTTAAAATAAGAAAAATAAAAAAAAAAGGAGGCAGTGTCCCTTTGAATCCACACCACCTTGTCCTCCTGAATGCTGGACTCTTTCCCTCAGATTGCCCCTCTCCTCACTGCCCTTGGGATGTCTGAACTGTGATTGATGTGTTTTATGTGCTGACCTGGGCGTCATATCCGCAGACAGATGTGAGAGATGTGTCCTGTTCTGTCACCATGGCGCATTCTATGTGGATATTATGTGGTCATGGTAGCATCTGCTCATGTCTGTGTGTGTGTGACTTAACGATACAGTTGTGAAATTTGCCTATGAAAGATGATGTGATTACAAATTGGAGCACAGTAATGACCTCATTTGTTAATTAATGCAGTAATTAATACATTAAATGAACAAGCAGCCTGTGTGCTCAGTTGTGAAAGGGTAATTTATTCCCTGTGGCACGCTTGCTTGGATCTTTCATGAGTAAATGAAAGATTCATATAAGAGTTATATACTGCAGTGTGTTAGCAAGTATGATGGTGTGTGTGAGCTTTGTCCTTGATATTAACCCTGGTTGCCCCGTCCCTCCTGCTCCTCCCCGCCGCCCCGCGCCCCCTCCACTCGCGCCTCCTGCTGCCGTCCTCCCCAGCCTCTGTATGACGCCGCCTATCTGACGATGTACAACATCTGCTTCACCTCTATGCCCATCCTGGCTTACAGCCTTTTGGAACAGCACATCTGCATTGAGGTTCTGCTGGACAATTCCACCCTCTACAGGTAATCCTGGGGACTTTTTTCCCCCTCTACATCTGCAGTATGTTTGCCCTATTTTAATAAACAGAGCACCGGCATTCATGCAAAGTATGATTTTGTAAATGTAGCTCTGCCGATTTTTAACCTGTTGAGTCAGTGTTAGAGCCAAATATTTTCTATTTCTTATTAGACTTTTACTCATATCATTCAGTTGAAATCAGTCACTTTAATTCATGAATTGCTGTCTGTCATCCTTTCCTCAGAGAGATTGCGAAAAACGCCATGTTGCGATGGGGCCCGTTCCTCTACTGGACTTTACTGGGAGTCTTCCATGGCTTGCTCTTCTTCTTTGGTGTCAGATATTTGTTCAGTAACCCAGCACTGCAGGATAATGGCCAGGTTTGTCCTATGACCCCAGGGTACTATTGATTTACATAATGAAGCGTTGCCTGCTCACTACATCTGTGCTCTCGTGTCCTCTTCATGTCCAGGTTTTTGGAAACTGGTCATATGGAACGATTGTCTTCACTATTCTTGTGTTCACTGTCACACTAAAGGTAAACGACTCCCCTGTCCATTTATTTTACTTTTTTATTAAAAGGTGCATTTATCTATAGAAGCAACAGTGTCTCTTACAGTTTCTCAAATTGTTTTAATGGAAATTCAGTACAGTGTACAGTTACAGTAGATATCACTGCACAATCTTGCAGCACTTTCTTCACAGTGTAAATCTCAGTATCACAGCTCCTACTCATGTTGCTTCCCAACACTTTTATCATAATTCAAAGCTTCTTTGGCTTGTTTCCTCTGCACCAATCATGCAGCCAACGTAGTAAATAGTATTGTAATGTCTCACACTAAGATGTTAGCTGGTTTAGCTGCTACTTTATTCCTCACACTAACACAGATTACTGTGGGTCATAGCTGTCTTACTACAAGACGCGTTCACAGACGCTCAGTAAATCTCAGCTACGGCGTTGAAAGAACAGAATTTGGGCCTGAACTCATTTATTCATAAACACAACAATAACATGCAAAAAATATGAGGCAAGAAATTTATTATAAGTCTGGTTTTACTATTTCTATCAACACAATTTCAAATCTGAAATGTAATCCACATTTCAACATAAATCATAGCCTATTTTCTTAAAATATATACAATATTTGCATGGCGCCCCAATGCTTACACACTTCTTACAGGCACCGCACTAGTTATAACAGCTGGTTCACAGGACAGATGTTTTGCAGGAGTAGATTTTTTAGCAAACTCGTCTGACATTTGTTTGACATGTGCATTTAACCACTTTTTCTCTGGCATTGCAGCTCGCTCTGGACACGCGGCACTGGACGTGGATCAACCACTTTGTGATCTGGGGCTCCCTGGCCTTCTACGTGTTCTTCAGCTTCTTCTGGGGAGGAATAATCTGGTCAGAAAATGACACACGACAGACGTTGCTGTTGCTCTTTGACGGTTTCATTTCTCATTTTTCTCGGGCCGGTCGCCTTCCTCTCGCTTCTTCCGGCCCGCGTTAAACCGTCACGTTCCTCTCCTCTCCTGCAGGCCTTTCCTGAGGCAGCAGCGCTTGTACTTTGTGTTTGCCAACATGCTGAGCTCCGTGTCGGCCTGGCTGGTCATCATCCTGCTCATCCTGCTCAGCCTGCTGCCAGAGATCCTGCTCGTGGTGTTCCGCAAGCCCCTCGGCCCCCACGCTCGACAGGTATGGCCAACACACACAAAAACACACACACACACTTGGCATGACACACTTTGCACACTACTACATTTGAGCTCTCTCTCCATTGCTCACATGCTCTCTCTTTCTCTTCCTGTCTTACTTTCATTCCCTCTCTCACACACACACACACACACACACACACGATTACAATTTAATAAAAGCCATAAACCAAATGTTAAATAAGTCACGCTGAATTTATGTACAATATACTGCATATGCTTGTTTCTAAGTGTATATCTGTCAGTTGACAGGCCTACTGTGGAGTTTGCACCTACAACTACTGGAGTACTTGTATTATAATTAAGGACTCCTCCTCTAACCTTATTTTTTTACTTATTCTCTACCTTTCCACCCTTTATTTTCCTAGCTACTCCTCTCTCGCTTTTGCACTTTAACACGTTCTTCTTATTCTTGTTCTCTCTTCCTGTCGGGAACCCGCCCCCCCTTCCCTAAAGATGAAGCGCCGCCTTCCTTCCTCCGGGACGTCCACTATCTTCATGTTGTCGCAGACCGCTAGCACTCACAGCTTCTCATGGAGTGACTGAGGTCTCTGTCGGGTTCTTCACGCGGACTTTCTGTGTCTTGCCAGTCCTCTGCTCGTTCCCTACCTGTCGTGTCCTTCCTCTCCCACTGTTTAAATCTTTCCTTTACCCTCTCAAGTAAACCAGGGGTGGAGCATTGTGGCCATTTATAGCCGCCTCTGGATTAGACAGATGTCAGATTAATCATCCGTGGTAGTCTGCATCTTTAAATCCACATGTATGTGTATTTAATTGGGAGGAATGTTGGTCAGTGGGCAGTAAGCAGTGTGGAGTAGGACCGGGTGTCCATGTTGGAAACGTGCGCTCCGTCCCTCCATCCTTTGTCTGTCCAGTGGTTATCAGTCAGCATCTCCTCTCCCGGCTGCCTGCGCTGCTCCAAATGCCTGCTGCCTCCGCATGTCCAGTCAGGTGAATGCAAGCACCCCCCAAAAAAAAAAAAAAACCTGCATGAGGAAGTGAACAAACTCCCATCCTGTCCTGGACGCTCACCACCACCACGCCTGCAGGCCACTGCTTTTGTCTGTCGTACGTGTGTGTGTTAGCGCGCGAAATACAACGTTCCAGCTTTGTTTTAAAGGCTCGACCTGTTAATAGTAAAAAAGTACTTTTCCTCTACAAAGATCTGCCCATCCTGCATACAGTCAATTGTCTTTGAGGCTTCTGCAAAAATATTAATGTGTCAGAAGAAGGAAAAGCAAAATGCACCTGGACTGATTGTCATTGTCCGCCTGTCTCCCAGTTGTCTTTGTGTCTGTATATGTATGTCACCAGTCTTTATGTTTTATGTGTGTGTGTGTGTGTGTGTGCAAGAGAGAACACATAATGGAGTGAGCGACGAGGTGTGTGTGTGTGTGTGTTGGTCAGCGTCGTGATGTCATCGCTGTCTCTTGCCTCACCCCTCTAGAAGAAGCCAGTTCAGCCGGGTGCGGGGGGCCTCCCGTCTCCCCGGTCTTCGGCCAGGCCCCTGCTCATGAGAACCTTTTCAGACGAATCCAATACTGTCATTTAAACAGGTACTAGCCCACCTGCAGTATCCTACTTAAGCCAATCAAAGCCGCGCTCGCTCCGGGCCACGTCTCTGAGCCTAATAACGGGAGGTGAAGGCGTAGCGGCCTACGGGCCACATCCGATAGGATCCAGTGTGTTGCCGTGTGTTGTGTAAGCTGATATTGGCTGGCTGAAGAGATGTGTGGTAACTTTTTGGTTTTTTTCGAAGTGAGAAATCTTCCTTCTGTCTAAATTTAATTAACACCTCAATGTTGCTAAATTAAACTTTTTTTTTTGTGTATATAGATGTACGTTTCAGCCTCCCATTGGAAGCTTATATTACCATCTGCATGTGCTTTTGATTTTAATTTTATTTATTTCATTTCAATTTATATTCTGTGTGTGTGTGTGTGTGTGTTGCTGTGGTGGCAGTGTGTATGGGTTTACTTGGTGTGAGACAGCAAAGCCTTGTTTGTACTCTATGATTTCCCCAGCGTGACGTACGTGAACTGTTTGTAACACGGTGCGGTCGTGGTCATTTCATCCCGTGCGCCCCAACGCTGGGTGTTGGTTTGCTGCCTGCTTTTTTTTTACCCTCTTTTGCCAACAACGAATGCATCTGTGAGAGCTTGGCTCGTTGCATGATGTGATGCTTAAGGCTGAATGCTGCTGCGTTATACACAGGGGATAGACAACCAGGTAAATGAAAACGCCTCATGGTGAAATATTTAAAACATTTTTGTAGGTAATAGTAGAAAAAACAAAGTGCACAATGTTAAATGGTGAAGTTAAAGTTGCAGTGTGTCAAATTTAGCATCAACAGCATCTAGCAGAACAGACTTGGCCAAAATGGCTATGTTTTAATTGGTATATTAAAAATGGCAATGAGCGCTTTTATTGTGAAAATTTTGAAAAAAAACAATGATGAGCAGAGTACTAAAAATTCTTTACAATATGTTTACCACTGTCTGTAATATTAAACACTGCCTCGTTGATATGGTAAATAACAATTATGAAGATGATTTTACAACCTTTATTAGAATATAGAGTTAATTGGGATTGTTTATGCAATGCAATGTTATTGCAAATTCAGGGAAATAATTCATGTTCATCAATGCATCTGGACGTTAATAGTTTTAGAATGCCCTTTATTGTCATTTTCCAATACATTGTGGAATAAAATCCTTGCCGTCATTGGGTGTTTTCATTTCTTTTTTTGTCAACCCCCTGTTGTTAGGTCTGAACGTCACACCTCCCCATCACTTTTGACCAGGGTCACTGAAATCTGTCACTCACCAATAGCACCAAGCTTCTTTTTTTAAAAAAACAGCTGCTTAACCTGCATTTTTGTTGTGCATTTCTGTTCTCCCACTAGCTGTCAGAGGAGGCCTCCTACGAAACATCCAGGTAAACCAAAAGGAAAAAAAACAACAACTAACACTCTGTCTGTTTAATATCCCTGCTGAGATGCAACAGATCAATAAACTGGATGAAATTGGGAGCATTTTCGTAGCTAATTTGTGTGTGTCTGTCTCTGGTGGAAGGGAAGGTTTCTACATATGGTGTGTATCTGTACGCGGCCAATCACTGCTTATTCTGCTGATGTCTCCGGCTGATTTCGAGGCGTCTCGTCCTCTTTCTCTGCAGCAGCGTGCGGCGTAAACCGCGTCGGGGTAAAACCTGTCTTGTGCCTTTTTTTTCCAGACGGCGGCTGTCACACCACTATCCTACAAGCACCTGAAGGAACGCGAGTGAGTGAAAAGGCGGCGAGGACTCGCCACACGAGCGGCGTCGGCCGCTCCCGGGGTCACCGCGACCTTCGGGTCAGACCTGTCTGCCATCATGCCCCATCGAATCCGAGGAGGAGAGAGAAGAAGAAGAGAGATCTGCTGAATCGATGGGAAATGGATGAATACGGATCCCTCTGCTCCCTTTTCTGCCCAAACAACCCCACGCATGCCTGCAGAGCAGTGCCCTGCATTATTTAAAAAAATATCTACTCTGATGACAGGCATGACTTTTTTTTTTTTTCTTTTACTTCTTTTGTTTTTTTTATTATTTTTTTCTACTAGCTTACAGATGAATGCGTACACAGCTGCCTTGTGAGTAGATCTATCCAACTGCTGTGTTTTAACGAGCGGTTGTTATATCCAAAAAAAATGGTTCACCTGCATGAAAGAAAGACTCAACAAAGAAAGCGTCACTCCACTGATCCGTCACCGTATCCAGCGATGTTTCAATAAGACGGTTATTATACTTTATGTTTTTTCCAACGGTTACTCCTTTAAATTATTACCATTTTCACTCATCCACAGGTTCAAATCTTATCAAAAATGCAAAGTTACTGAGAGTGGCTTCAGTAAACCCGACTGTTGGAACGGTTTCTTTGTTTGGCGTCGTCGATGTGATGATTTGTGTTAATCTGGTAAACGGGCGCTGTAGCGCCACTCGATCCAAAAATTGTGTGATTGGGACGTAGATTAAAGACGTGAGGGATATTCTGGCAATGCTTGGATCATGACCTAAATCTTTCAACCTCAGAGATAATTTAAGAGTCCAATTAAGATGAGAAAATTAATATATGTGCTGTACTTTGTATATAGCTAAGATATATATAGATATATATATGAACACCATCTGCTCAAAGCCAAAAAGACGTAATACGATCTGATACCGTCCACATAAGTGTGACCTGAAAGTGACAAGTCATGTGTGTCTGTATGTTACAATAAATGCGTGCAACTTTAGTGGATGAGAATAGCCAGAAAAGCCTGTTGGTGTGTGTGTGTGTGTGTGTGATTAAGTGTGTGTGTGTGTGTGTGAGAGAGAGAGAATTTGAAAACCAGGATTACTTGAGCCTTGTTGATTTTAGTACGGTTAGACATATCCTGCACTATTGAGGAAACTGGTTTGTTCATTGTGTTGATGGTCACTTAAGGCACAAGAACGTCCCCCCAAGCACACACACACACACACACACATGCACGTATCCGATAAGACGAAAGTAAGACACACACACACACCACATATACAAATAAATGCGCACATGCACTAAAGCCTAAATGAGGTATTTTTGTTTATTACACATGATCTCGTTTGCGTCATTCGTCTCCTGCAGGGTGGAGCTGCAGCTCCAGGCCTGCAGGGTTAACGCCACTGTGAGGCTCCACGCTCATCACCTCCTCCTCCTGCTCTCAGGATGAGGGGGTGAATGTTCGGCCTTTTTGTTCCTTCCTTCTTACCTTCTCGCGTGTAGTGCTTCATACATTCCATGTAAACATGCAATGATTTAGACTTTTAGATACTTTGATTTTTTTTTTCCTTATTCTTTTTTTCCACAAACATGTATTGTCTGTTTGGCATATTTATTGTTAAGTGTGATTTTACTCACAAATGTTATATTTTTATTACATAAGTCTTTTTTTTATTGTGAAGAGTTTTCAGCTTTGTGCCAGTTGAGTTGAAGCCTGTGTTATTATTATTATTATTATTATTATTATGACTCCAGCCCTGATGTGAGCCCGTGCCAATTCCCATTTGTCTTTGTCATATGTGCAAAGACAGGCAGCCCCCCCCGCCCCCCGAAAAACCCTCCAACCCCCAAAAATGAACCTGTGAAGCAGTGCTGATCCTCTCAATGACATAGTTATGGGTGATTTACCGGGTTAAATTTGACAAACATATCTGTCAGTGAGGACATTTTTAAGGTTAACTTGACTGACCCATATTCAAATCATAACTCCTATCATTTTTCTAGTACTAGGTCTTTGTATTTTGCCATTTCAGACTGTAGCTTGACATGTGTCGTGACATCCGTACGAACGGCACACGCAGTCCTAATGCCAAATGGAGATTTTAAGAAATAAGTTAATATTGAGTTCTTGTTAACAAATGGAAAAATGTACATGCCTTTCAGTGTCATTTTCTACTAAAACGGTGTGTTTTCTGATGCAAGGAGAGAATGACGGGGCTGTTCTTTACTCTGCGACATGTTACCTCCAGACTGCACTGTGCCGGAGGTTTGTGAGAGGACACGTTTGAGAGGGGCTGCCTGCTTTGTTAAAAAAAAAAAAAAATGAATAAAAGAAAAAACCTTTAAGTAACATCAGAGATGCTATTTTCAAATGCTTAAAAAAAAAGATCTTGGAATCTAATGTTTTGCCTGTCTAAAAATGAAAAGTATAAAATAACGGATTGTATTTTTAATGCAACCTTTTTCCAGCCACTTTTTTGTAAAAAAAAAAAAAAATCAAAATGTATGAAAAAGAGGAAAAAAAGAAATGAAAAAAAACAACAAAAAAAACGCGAGGCTCTGGTTGTGGACGCTGTCCCTTTCTTCTCTGTGAGGGGTGGAGGTGGACACCTTCAGGCACCTCAGCAGCCCTGCACCCTCCAAAACCTCAACACTCCAAACCTCCAAGCTGAATGTACCTCTTTGGGAAAAAAAAAATAGTATATTCAAAAAAAAAAACCTGAAGATTTTCTGTAATAAAAGCAGAATGTTTTGAAGATAAACTGCCTCGTGCTTTGTTTAAACCAGCGGTTGCTGGTTCTGTGTCATGTATGAGTGTGTATGCATGTGTGTGAGCGTGCAGTTTAAGTGTGTGTTTATGTGCATTGTGCCGCACTAAGCAGATGCTGTGCATTAATAAGGCGGCTGAGAGGCTAAGCTGGATCAGCAGAGAACTGTTGCTCCCTCCATGTGTGGCCTCTCCATCCAGAAAGCATCAAGCCCTGCAAGTAAAAGGGCTTTTTACATACATATATGGACACATAATTCTTCTATACTTCCATCTATCCATTCAAAGCAGAGTTGTAGGCAGAGCAGTGCAGGGTCGAGCTGAGAAAGGCCCTGTGTGCATCAGTGTGTACACAATGGCACCCTTTCATATTTGTTCTTCTGTTTCAATGTGCTTGTTGTGTATTAAAGGCTGTGCTTCGCATGGGGCAAACTTGTTGGCCGAGGGTGCGGGAGATTTTCATTTTCCTTTTTTTTTTTATTTACAATGAGTCTATTCTGCACACGTGCTTGTGCATGCAGATTCTACATAAATTTGTGTTCGTAAGCGAGGCGCGGAGAAGGACGGCGGCGCACATGCACATGACGGTTCCCTAACAATCCGGCCGAGTGTTAAAAGCCGGCGGCGACGGGAAAACAACACGGAGGGAGTGTGAAGTGAGAGGGGACGGGGGCTGGGGAGGGAGGCTGGCGGCGTGTCAGGAGGAGTGTTGAGCTGTGCTCGGTGCAGAGCTGACGCACTACAGCTCTGAGAGGGAGGGAGGGAGGGGAGGGGAGGGGCGAGCGAGGCAGACAGCAGTGGCCAGATGGACCCAGTTTGTTTTGGAGTAGTGACTGAGAGCAGCCCGCAGTGGCGTGTGTGTGTAAGGGCAAAAGCACATCACACTCAGGACAGCAAAACCACGGTGACCCGTGCTGCTGTGTGTGGAGGCCCTCTATGCAGCTCAAGGTCAGGCAGACCCAGCAGCAGCAGCAGGGAAGCGTCCCGTCCGGACCCGGCGCCCTGCAGGAGCCGGGCCGCCTCAAGTTTCCAGACTCCATGGAGGGCTGCAGGACTCTGAGGAGGATGTGAGGCCAATGGGGGGAATGGGCCAAGCCTCGCTGCCGGACTACCGAGAGCCGGACAGAGAGTCGGAGGAGGACATGGAGAGCTACCGCTGCCTCCTGCAGGCCGGCTCCCAGCTGGAGAGCACGCTGCAGCGTGAGTACACGGGTTTGATGCCGAACGATGTCCTGGTTTTACTTCACGCAGCCTCCAGCAGGCGCGTGTCATCCTGCTCACACTGGCCTTTCTCAGCACCAGCACGGCCGGAGAACTTGTATCAGTGTTTTGTTGGATTTACACTGTGTGTGTGTGTGTGTGTGTGTGTGTGTGTTTAAAGCCCCCAGAGCTGCACCTCTCAGGATGGCTCGGTGTTATTGATGTGCTGCTTCCTGCAGCTTTGGCTCCAACAGCTGGGCCACTGCAGGCTTTATGTCAGCTATTTTAAGCCCCCGCAGATGGAAAGATGTTCATCTGCTCATTTATGGCCCGCATATCCAGACGTACGAGTTATAGATCAGTGGATGGAAGAACAATCTTATTCTCTAGGAGCACATATTGCAGCTTCCAGTGTTCCCAAGTGTCATGTTTTGAGTTATGAGGGTAATAAACTGTCATCATAAGATGTCAAATATACTGTATTACACTCTTTGTCATCATGTAGTTTAGCTGCATTCCATCGTATTTCGAGGGATACGTTCACCACTAAGACCTTTTCCCTCAGGTTTTGTTAATTTTTTTTAGGTTGG